>BLBF01000018.1:52380885-52423941 GCA_015471245.1 Laticauda colubrina | reverse complement strand
AGGAAGGAAGGAAGGAAGGAAGGAAGGAAGGAAGGAAGGAAGGAAGGAAGGAAGGAAGGAAGGGACACGTACACATGTATTATAAAAATAATATCATTAAGTTTAACTTTTTTTCATTTCAACAAGATTTCATTGATAATTTCATCAACTTTCATCTTAAGGAATATTTTGGGAGATTTACAAATACTTTTTGATACATGTGGAAATCTTTAAGTCAATTTAAATGTCCCTGCTGTGATGGGTAGTGGATTTGTGTGTTGTTTCCCAAAGAAAAAACACTTTTTACCCAGTTTTGGGTAATTTACCTAGGTTCAGGAAGCACTGATTTAATGCAAATAACAGTTCAGAACAAAGATTATCTAGCTTGTGGCCTATGAGTTAACTTGTGTCTATTAGGAGCTTCCTTACAATGGCTGGACTTAAGGCTCAGTACTTCCTTCATAAAAACAGCATAGCATGCATTTAAATGAAAGAGTATTAGGATGGGAAACAGATGAAGCATCTGAGCAGATAAAGGAAGATTTTTGAAATGTAGAGCCTAGCAGGGGCTGCCCTGCTGTTTTCATTCTGGTTCCAGCAATAAAATGTCACCAGCAAGAACTGAAATGTGAGCTTTCAAATAGAAGAAGTAGTTGCTCAGGTGATGTGAGGTTCTTACCGTGGCTGCAACATTGAGTTGATAATAGCGAGGGATATACCCAGATGGCACTTCAGTCTCTGAACGGATTGTTGCATTTGCCTGCAACACAGCAGCGCTCAGATAAAAAATGCCTGTGGCTCCATGATAAAGACTATCCTAAAAGAAGAGAGAAGTAGATACGGACAGTGTTAAAAAAAAAAAAAACACAAGAAGGAAATGTGGAATTCTTCAAACTCTATTCATTATTATGCAGTAATTGTAGTACATCCTAGTAAGCAGCCCATTCATGATCTGAGAGTATTTACCCACTTCAAATCTCTTTAACTGCAACAACTACAGGAGTTGTTGCCACCTTACCAGAATTCTCCAGGATTTAAAGTGTTTATGGAAGCCAAATAAGTAACTCAGGAGGAGGAGAAAGGAGATGACAAAGGAGCTGATCGAGACATACATGACCCATCCTTGCAGCAAAGGGAAATAGACTGTGGTAGCTGCTACAAGGATCCAAACCCAGCAGCCAAAGATCTGTCAGGGTGAAAAATGTTGAAATACAAATGATTAGTATTAAACTTTTTTTTACCCTTCAGAATGGTTTAGTCTCTGATTTATGCTTGTATTTATTTATTTGATTGATTGGTTGATTTATACATTTCATTAAAATGTCCTCTGGAGCAAAAGGCTGAAGTAAAAATAATACCACCGTGTAAAATGATCTATCTTAAAACAACACAGTAAACACACTGACAGCATCACATCCATGCACAAAATATCTAACTGAAGCTTAATTGGACAAGTGTTGCATATATAATCTTAAAACAGACGTCTCCAAACTTAGCAACTTTAAGACTTATCAACTTTAACTCCCAGGCTAGAGAATTCTGGGAGTTGAAATCCACAAGTCTTAAAGTTGCTAAGTTTGGGGAACCCTGTCTTAAAAGTTAGCAGGATATTGCACCAATCATTGTTGAACCATCTCAGGGTCTGAAAACGTATATGAAACCAATTCCAGCTGGGCACTTTTCTCTATCCTTTTCCAGTATTATATTGGCTATATAAGGAATGGTCCTCAGGAAGAATAAGCATTTATATTATTTAAATAATGAATTGAAAACATGTTTGCAACATCAGCAGGGTTTTTTTTCCCCTAAGAAACTTCTAGTCCAAATTAAAAATAATTCCCTTAGATGAATAATATGTGCATATACTGTGGTTAATATGAAGTGGACAAAGTGCAAAACCACCAATAATTTTTCAGAGAGCACAAAAGAGAATCAGTCTTCATCTCTTTCTTTGTTTTTTTTTCTTTGAACAAAAAAACAACAGAGCAAAAACTTTTTTTAAGCTAATTCAAGAACAAAATAAAAACAAATGCATGAGAGAGGAGGAAAAATAAACTAGAAAATGACTACAGTGTATTTATATTATGACTGCACATTTAATCCTGAGGAGGAATACGAATATTTTAAATAATGATGTTCAATATTTCCATCCTGAACAACATATAGTACAAACTAAAATAATCCATTAAGAAAACTTTTTGTTAAAAAAGTAAAACCTGAAGAAACTACTTTGGGAAAACCCAAAGGTGCTTTTTCAAGAAGCAACAGGATTTTCCAGTTTTTCTTTGAAGATGTTTCCCCACCATCCAGTCAGAGCTGAAGAAACTTCTTGAATGAGGAGCAAAACATCTTCAAAGAAAAAAAAGGAAATCCAGTTGAAAATGCACCTTTGAGAAAACCATGACCTGGATGACTGAAAATCTCGATAGACACTTGGGGAGAAGGAATTGTCTGTTAAATCGGAATGTCTGTTAAATCCAATTTTAAATAAATAAATGTCACTAAATTATGTCACTTGTGCCACTGAGTCATCATTTACACAAGTGACATAAATGGATGCAAACTCCATTGAAACATCAATTATGGAATGGTATTGCATTATCAATCGTCCATTCTGCTTTGGAAATGAAAATGTGAAATAAAACTGAAGTCTGAAGAAATGTGCAAAGTAAAATTTTGTGCTTTAGATTCAAATTTCCCTAAATAGAAGTCTGAGGACTTGAGAATGTAGTTAATATTTGGCCTGTAGCTAATATTTGGTGACCAACCTGGACTATATATATTATTTACCACTGAATATCAGTGTTCTGTGCTGTGCTATGTTATCTGCACAACATTCTTTGTTGTGCTTTTTTATGATATTTTTGATGCAAGGTGTCCATTTTAGGCCTTCAGATATGATAGAATCTAGAAATGCGAAGGTCTCTACTGATGATACTGTGTTGTCTAATATTGTAAGAGGTGGTGATATGGGAGGTTTCTCATTTCTACAGTTTTGAGTGTGTTCAGTTCCAGATTGTTCCAGTCACATCACGAGGAAAATTGTACAACCTCCTGTCTATATGAGGATTTGTCATCTCGAATGAGATCAATCACTGTTATATCATCTGCAAACTTCAGTATTTTAACAGATGGATCATTTGAGATGGAGTCATTGGTATATAGGGAGAAGAGAAGTGGAGAAAGCACAAGTCTTGGGGGGGGCTGTGCTAATTGTACAGGTATCAGATCACTGGTGGTATGCTTCCCGTTCGGCCTGATTTGGCTGAACCAGTAGTAAAAAAGCCTCCAATGATCAGCTGAGAGAAGGATCAGCTAAGAGGAGAAAGAAAAGAAAAGCATAGCATCGGCACTCCCACCCACCCCTGTGCTTTTCTTTTTCTCTAGTGATCCTCTCAGCTGATTGGCGCTGCAGGCCTCAGCTGGTGCGTGGAAAGCTGCGTATGCACATTAGTTGCACGTGCATGTGATCACCGAACCAGTAGTGGAACAGGTAGGATCCCACTGCTGTATCACATGTGATTCTGCCTAGCTTCACCTGCTGCTTGCTGTCTGTTAGGAAGTTTATGATCCTCCTATAAGTGTGTTCAGGTACTGCTAACTGGTTTAGTTTAGTTAGAAGAATGTCTGGAATGATGTGTCAGGGTATATTCATGAACTGGAATAGAGCTTAGTAACAAAGTCAGCCAATGCTTACGCATGGCAACAGACCAGCCAGTGGGAGCTGACAGCCTGGGTGTAGTTTGGTCCTGTGTGCTTTGCTGAGAATTGAAAGTGAAACTAGCTTGCTAAAACTGAGATCTGCTCTGAGCTGCTGCTGCTTGCTGTTGTGTTATGTTACATTGAAAGAATCTATAAATGGTATTGTAAACTTTATTCATATTATTATGTTTATAAATAAGTTAATGATCCTGATGAATCAGTCATCTGTGTGTTTTCTGGAATTGAATTTCTGCTGCAAACTCTACCATGATGGTATTGAATGCTGAACTAAAGTCTACAAAGAAGACTCTTGCATAGGTCTTCGGAGATTCAAGGTATTGTAGGATGTAGTGCAGAGCCATAATAACAGCATCATTTGTCGATCTTTTTGCTTGGTATGCAAATTGCAGGGGGTCTAGCAGCAGATCCGTGATAGTTTCTGTTCCGTTTGGAAATAAGGTGCGTGAGACCGGGTTCCAACAAACAGCTCTTTATTAAAACAGTATGGTGACTTGTAACGGAACATCTACCCAAGCCGCAGCAGCCCTTCTTATAGCGGCTTGCTTGCGGCTTGTGGCCAATGACAGTTGTTCAAGTGTTCCCACCATTAGGCGGGCCAATCGGAATGGCGCTTAACTGACCAATTCGAGAGCGGCCTATTCGGCCAATCAGTTTAAGATATTTGGAGTCTACCAAGTTCTATACACAACAGTTTGAGGTGGGACAGCATTAGCCTTTCAAAGGTTTTCATAACTACTGATGTTATGTCATTCAGTTGGTCTGCAGTCATTCAGTTCCTTGATGGAGGGCTTCTTTGGTACTGGGATGACAGTAGAGTATTTGAAGCAAGAAGGAACACATCTCTAGTGATTTATTAAAGATTCAGGTGAAGATGAGGACCAATTGGTCAGCACAGACTTTTAAGCAAGAAGGAGTTATCTTGTCTGGGTTGGGTGCTTTTCCTGGGTTTTGTCTGTGAAATAGATCTTGCAGTTCTTTTTCTGTGATCACTAGAGGTTGTAAACCTAATTGGTTGGGGTCAGTTGTGGAGGTTTGGATGTTGTTGGGTGTGTCTGAGATGGGAGTTGTAGAGATAGGTGCAGGGATGGAATTCAAATTTTGTAATAATCAGTTCCATGGGTGTAGCTAGGTGGACATGGCTAGGTGGGCATGGCCATGTGACTAGGTGAGCGTGGCTTTTTTGCAGCCTCCCCCCAGTTTTGGGGGCCTTCTGGGCCTCAGGGAGCCTCCTGGGGAGCGTTTTTGCTCCCAGAAGGCTTCCCTGGGGCTCAGGAAGGAAAAAAACAGAGCATGGGGGGGGGGGCATGCAGCAACACGCTGTGCTCCATTTTGGGGCCTTCTGGGCCTCAAGGAAGCCTCCTGGGGTTGTTCTTGCTCCTAGGAAACTTCTCTGGAGCCCAGGAACGCAAAAAATGGAGGGGGAGCAGGGGGCATGCTGCGACACACACACATACCCCTCAATTTTTTGTCTTCCTAGGCCTTAGGGAAACATCCTGGGTGAAGCAGCATATAAGTGAAGGGAATCCCGGCTGATCATAGGAACAGATCGTTGGGAGGGGAAAAAAAGAAATACCTGTCAACTAAAAAGATACTCCTTTGGTCTTTTTAGCTGCCAGAAAAGGAAGTGGGGGCATTCTTGAAACAAGGCATTCTTGAAATGCCTACATAATCACCCTAGTAGCCCAAATTTGTCCGAGCATAAGAAGGTTATTGGAGAACATGATGGATGACTCTTAAGAGGTGGATGTGTCCCATTGGAGAAGCCTCATCCAGGGGGGAAGACCAGGGTCAATGAGGAAATGTATGATGTAATTTAGTATCGGCTGCACCCAGCCATGCGCCAACATGGCAACCTCTAATAAATCAATTTTATTTTCTCTGAGATGCAGATAGAGACTTTGATTTGAAGGAGGGTGGATTTGTTGGAGGCCTGACAATACCTTAAGGAGTGATTGGGTGGGGAAGAATGCAGTCAGCTACGTCAGGCATGCATGCAATGTTGCAAATGCATGATAAGGACTGTCTGGGTGAAGAGGGGAGGGGAAGGTGGAGAGGAGCGGAGCGGAGCGGAGCCAGCCAGGGGCATGATTTGCCAGTTCTCCAAACTGCATAGAATCATAACAACTGTTTCTATAGAACTGGTCCAAACCAGTAGAATCCCACCCCTGGATAGATGGCTGCAGTTTCCTTTCAAACCTGCAGTAAAACACATTCAGGTCATCTGGTAGTTATTGGTTTCCTTCTGCCTGGGAAGGAGGTTTGCCATAGCCGGTGATATTTTAAAGAGTTTTCCATATGCTTGCTGGTTTATTTGTTGAGAACTTTTCTTATTTTTTTTTATTATATTTATTTATTTATTATAAAATAAAAAAAAATATTTTTATTCATTATTTATTTGTTGAGAACTTAACTTTTCAGAGTAGCTTCTTTTTGCTGCTCTGATCTCTCTTGTTAATGCATTTCGGGCCTGACTGTACAGCATTCTATCACCTTTTCTGTGGGCTTCCACTTTGGAATGACGTAGCTGCTTAAGTTTAGCTGTGAACCAAGGTTTATTGTTACTATATATTCGCAGGTTCCTGGTTGGTACACATAGGTCTTCACAGAAGCTGACATATAAGTTCACCTAGGTTTACAGAGGTATCTTCAGAAACATTCCAATCAGTGTAATCAAGGCAAGCTTTGCCTCCTCAGTCCAAGTCCTCCCTGATTTAATTGTTGGTTTTGTGGTTTTAAGTCTTTGTCTGTAAGCAGGTACAAGGTGAATCATTTGTAGTAATCATGGAGTTACAACTCCAGTCACCTTTGTCCTTTGTGTATTCGATAGAAGGTTAGCTTCATGACTAATGTCAAAATGTTTGGTTTGATCTATCTCCTTGATTATGAACAGCAAGACAAATTATGAGGAGGTGGGAAGCTATATGTCACAAATGTATAAAAAATTGCTGAAAATTGTAATATACTTTATATTTTTTCTAAAAATGTAAAGGCATTACAAATCTTTTATTTAAGAAATGATAAATATTCCATAGAGAGTAAAGCAGCCTTGCAAGTATATAAATAATTGTGCTAAACAAAGGGTGGTCTTAGCACCTTAAACAACAAAATCCATCATCCTCATCACCACCATCTGTCACCATATTCTGAGCAGTAGAAAAATAGTACATTTTTGGTTCAGTTTTGTGCATATTTATTGTATTCTCCTTTTAGAATTGTGATCTAAATAATCAACATATTTCATATATATCTATATATATCTATATCTATAGATATATATGAATAAATTTGAATTCCAGTCTCACAAACAGCCTGCTTTATCCTTATTCATGTTCCACTGGGAAGGTTGGACAAATGACATCATAGGCACCAATACATCAGTGCAAATGATGCTATGACATTATGCTAGACCTCTGGTTGACTTAAAATTGCAATCCTGTCTCTCCGGACAACAGTTGCATGTATTTGCCTTTATGTACAAGTTCTATGTAAAAATGCATAAAGTTGTGCTGTAGATGAACCTACCTATAGTTCCCTGCTAAATACACATGTTGCTAAAGCCCATGTCACACTGAACCAACGGATGCAAAGAGGATGTAAAACGGACAAAAAACCTTGCCATCCGTTCGAAAACGCGATGTACTCACTGCCTCCGTTTGGCTTCCTCTCTATCCATCCAGCATCCGTTTATGGACGTTTCATCCACTCCAAAATTTTGGGCTGCCCAAAACTTTTGCGCAGAAAATGTATCCAGTTCATCCATTCTGCATCTGCTACGCATCCGCAAGGCATCCGTTACGCATCCGTTATGCATCCGCTATATCCGCTAGGCATCCGCTGCGCATCCGCACAACTCGCATCCGCCCAGACGCAGGGAGGAAGCGGAACGGACGCAGAACGGATGCAGAATGGATGCAGAACGGATGAAGCACAGAAACAAAGTGTTTAAAATGGAAAAAGCGTTCGAGAGGGGACCTATCTCGGATATTAAGGATGTCTAGAGGATGCCTAGAGGATGCCTAGAGGATGCCTAGCGGAAAACCTATACTGCCTATAAAAAGGGGGAGAACTCGCCTGCATCTCACCTTCAGAACAGCAGCCCAGCGGTGCAGACCTCTGCAGCCTTCATTTGCCTCTTCCTCTTCCACAGCATCCAGTCATGTCCACCGTGGATAGTAACAAAGTCCTTTCGGCAGCCACCATCGTTCTGCAACAGTGCAAAGCCATCTGCAGGCTCTGTGAACTCTACTGCGAGAAGAAAAGGAGCCACCCAAAAAGAGTCTGGATCTGAAGATGGTTCACCAGAAGAGCAGAGGACGGACTGTACAACAAACTGATGGTGGAGCTCAGGAGCCAAGACACTTGGGCGTTCCAGAACTTCATGAGGATGCCTCCAGCCTTGTTTGACGAAGTTGTGCAGCGCCTGACACCCAGGTTGACCAAGGCAAACACCAGCTTCCAGCCCAGCCTGGAACCTGGGCTCAAGGTGGCACTCACTCTGCGCCATATGGCCTCAGGGACCTCCTACAGGAGCATGCAGTATGGCTGGAGGGTGCTATCCAACACCATCAGCATTGTGGTCAGAGAAGTGGTGCAGGCCATCATTGAAGAATACAAGGAGGAGCTCCTCCAGTACCCCTCCACTGAAGAAGGCTGGAAGAAAGTTGCAGAGCAGTGGTATCAGAAGTGGAACTTCCCACACACCGTTGGAGCCATAGATGGCAAGCACGTGGCCTGCAAATCTCCAGCCAAGTCGGGATCCACTTATTTCAACTCCAAGGGCTTCTTCAGCATCATCCTCTTCGCCATGGTCGATGCTGACTACAAGTTCATGCACATCGATGCTTCAGGCAACGGCTCATCTTCAGATGCCCAGGTATACAACACCAGTCACCTCAAGGAGGAGCTGGAAGGCAACCTCATCGTGGGCTTCCCAGATCCAGAACCCCTGCCCAACGACACACAAGATGTACCCTACTTCATCGTGGGGGATGACGCCTTCTCCCTCACAACCTACCTCATGAAGCCCTACACTTCCAGACTCCTCACCCGTGAAGAGAGGATCTTCAACTACAGGCTGTCCAGGGCAAGGTGGGTGGTGGAGAACGCCTTTGGCATCCTGGCCAACAGGTTCCAGGTACTTCTCACCACCATGCAGCATTGCCCAGAGACCGTGAGGAGGATCATGGAGGCTTGCTGCATCCTGCACAATCTCATGCGCACCCGCTACCCAGTCTTGCAGAACAGGCTCGTGGACCTCCAACAAGGCAATGGGGACATGGAGCCTGGGGAATGGAGGCAAGGGCGAAACCTGATAGACACTGAGGATGTGCAAGGCCCCAACAGAGCCTCACATGAAGCAAAGAAGCAGCGCAACCTCCTGAGACAATGGTGCAACTCCCCAGCTAGAGCAGTGGAGTGGCAAGACAGGATGGTAGATGCTTAGTGGATGCTTCCTTCAGCCTGTCTCATCACACGGATGAGATTGGGCCATGTATGTTTGGTTGGCCTACAATGAACAGGGCGTTTAAAAAAGAGTTGTGTTTATGTTGACATGTGTGGATAATTATTACATTATTATTGATAATAAAGGGCCGTAGGTATGGCACCTGGGAGGGTGGACCATACAGTCCCACTATGCTTGCACTGGAGGTTTATCTATCCCACAGCTATTACCCATCCCACAGGTATCCCTGCCCATCCCACAGCTATCTCAACCCATCCCACAGCTATCTTAACCCATCCCACAAGAATGCAAAGGCTTAAACCATTTCTAAAAGTTTCCACCAAGACTTTATTAAAAAAAAGAAATGAAGCAAGTGTGTGAATCAAAAATAGACTTTATTAACAACAAGCTATAAGACAAAAATGAGTCTCTGGTGCTCCTCTTGGTCGCTCAGTCCCAGGGGTGAAGGGTGCAGGTGCTGTGGAGGTGGCTGGTGCTGGAGTGCTTGTCTGATCCCCCACATCATCAGCTCCTCCAGAAGCAGAAGCAGCAGAAGCCCCAGCCCCAGAAGAGCGAGCCCGTGCTGCAGAAGCCCCAGGAGAACCAGAGTGAGGGCCAGGGGGCAGGATGGTAGCCCTGTCCCTCTTGCCAGGGCTGGCAGCAGATGGCTGAGGCTTGCTGTGCTTCTGCATGGTTGTGGGGTTGCTGGCTGGCAGAGAGGCTGGCAGGAACCAAGGCTGGCAGGAAGGCTGGCAGGAAGGCAGGCACCAAGGCTGGCAGGAAGGCTGGCATCAAGGCTGGCAGGGAGGCAGGCACCAAGGCTTGCAGGAAGGCTTGCAGGAAGGCAGGCACCAAGGCTGGCAGGCAGACATGAACCAAGGCTGGCAGGAAGGCAGGCACCAAGGCTGGCAGGCAGACTGGCTGGCAGCAAGGCTTGCAGGCAGGCTGGCAGCAAGGCTGGCAGGGAGGCTGGCAGCAAGGCTGGCAGGGAGGCTGGCAGCAAGGCTGGCAGCAAGGCTGGCAGGCAGACATGCAGGCAGGGCAGGCAAGGCAGTCGATGTGTCTGGAAGCAGGTCTTTCCTCTGAATGGCGACCTGCTTCCGAGCTGCTTCCGTTATATCCGCGGGGCTGACGCAATGCATCCTCCCCGCATGCGCAATTAACGCCAGGCATCCATTAGGCTTCCGCTGTGCTTCCGCTGTGCTTCCGCTGTGCATCCGCTGTGCATCCGCTTCATCCGTTCGGCGTCCGCTGTGCATCCGCTGTATCCGTTCCGCAGCTATTCGGCTCACTCCGGTCATTCCAATGCCCAATGGTGCGAACCATTCGATGCCCAGGAGACTGGGATGGTCTCGGTCGACTATGGTTAGTGGCAGGACTTCGGCGTGCTATTTGTAAGTGATTTTGAAGTGTCCTAGACCTACCACAGGGATCCTGTTTCCTTGGTAGTCCTTTAGAATTAATTTTTGTTTCTGAAGTTCTTTTAGTCTTATGTTTGGAACTAGCCATCTGATTGTGTTCCAAGACACCATTGACAGGAAGGATCCTGAGTCGACCTCCATCTTGCAAGGGCTTCCTTCAGTTTTCACTATAATTTTGACCTTTCTCCTGTTTTCCGTCTGGACGCTTCCGATAGTGACAGTCTGGTGGGTTTTTTCTCGGTTGCTGGTTCCTTTGCTGTGCTCCCATTTTCTGTTGGCTTGCCTCGATTCAGTTCTTAGTGGGGAATTACTGTGCCTGCTAGGACAGTTGTTTTTACGATTTCTGCAAATTCTCTCGATGTGTCCCCTTTTCTTGCAAGCCCGACAGATGGCATCAAGGAACCTGCACTCGTCTCGGGGGTGGTTCCCTCCGCAGCCAGCGCATTCTCGCCAATTTCTTTTTTCGCGCCTTTTTTGGTTCGTGTTTAGGCGGTGGACCTCATCATCATCTTCTTCTGTTTCTAATGATGTGCCGAGGTCTTCGTGGTGTGTGGTAGAGGGAGCTTGCTTCTTTCTCCTGGGTATGGTCGTCGTGTCAGTATTGGCATTCATCAGCTTCATTGTCGCCACTGATTTTTTCGCGGCTTCTACAGCGGTGGCTTCCGTGATCGCTTCAGCCACAGTTATATTAGGCTTATTCAATAATTTACTTTATAAGTTAGAGTCTTTTAGGCCTAAGACGCATGGCTTCATCCATATTCTGGAATTCGCAAGCTCCACCCAGATGTCGGAGGGCCGCTATGAAATCAGCGATGGTCTCGTCTTCCCTTTGGTCTCTTCTGTAGAACTCGTGTCTTTTAATGAGATTTGATACCACAGGCATGTAGTGAGCCTTTAGCATTCGGTTAAGCTCAGACCAGGTCATCTGTTTCACGTCTCTGGGCTTCGCCAATGCCTTGGCCATCTTGAATACGGTTGGCCCACAATGAGTTAGGAAGACAGCCCTCTTCCGCTGATCCAAAATTTCCCCCATTTCGTTGCTCTCTAAAAACATCAGGAAACAATCAATGTATGATTCCCAATCTTCTTCGTTGGGGTTGAAAGGTGCGGGCGGCGCGTTATTACCAGCCATCACTTCTAGCGTGATTTTCTTGCCGCGTGCTCGGTCTCCGCTTCAGGACAATCCCACCTTCGTCGCCAGTGTTCCGTCTGGAAAAACGCATGGTAGACCGAGTTCCAGTAAACAAGTTTTTATTTCAAACAAGCAACAGTAACGGAACCGCTGGCTAAAGCCGTGGCAGCCCTTTTTATACAGGCTTGCCTGCCGGCTTATAGCCAATGACGTTTCTTTAACTTTGCCGCCTTTAAGCGGCTCCCTGGATTGGTTCCTAGCGAACCAATCCGCTTTCGGCCTTTCTGGCCAATCAGAATGTTCAACTTGGACTCTTCCAAGTTATACAGAACATTTTATAGAAAGGAAGGGGGAGAGAAAATGTAGGATAAAGATTAAGTCTAGGAAGTCTTCTCCAAGAGTTATGGTGAACATGTGGCAGTCTAAATTGATTGTAGAACAGGACATAAATAACTTGTTTCCCAAAAATAAGACCTGTCCCCAAAATAAGCCTTAGCATGTTTTTAAGTGTGCATTAATATAAATCCGGCCCCCCAAATAAGCCCTATTTAAGAGCCTGCACAACTGACCACCCACCCATTCCATCTGGTTGTTCACAGTGCCATGGCCATGAGGCAAGGTGGAGGATGGAGCTACCCCATGCACCCCAAACCAGCTTACCTCAGGGCCCCTGAAGTCAGGCTACCCATGCCCAATACCTGCCTTGCCTCATGACTGTAGCACCAGAGATATCACTCAGCCTCCTGCTCTGTGCAGCATGAACAAGTAGAAGAAATAGGCCAGCAGCCACATTGGGGGAGATAGGGCTGCTGGAGCCACCACTGTGAGGTGGGGAAGATGCCAGGGCATGGGTGGCCTGGCTGCGGGCCCAGAGATAAACCAGTGTGCAGCACATGGGGCAGCTCCATCCTTTCTGGCCTCACAGCAGTGGCATCAGTGCACCGCATGACCTCCTGCCAGCCTCAAGCAAGCAGAAGTGTGTCCCGTATATGGAAAACAATAAGACACACACACACCCAAATAAGCCCTGGTGCTTATTTTGGGGCCCGAAAGAAAATAAGATCTGGTCTTATTTTTGGGGTAACACAGGTAGATGTGACCTGTGTTTGATCCAATCTTCCCCAATTCCAAGAGGAGATCTGAAGAAAAACTACATTTATAAAGGAATTAATGCAAATGCAGTTGTCTCTCTAATACTAGATCCTAATAAAACAGATTCCTGGTGTTGATAATGTCCCAAGTCCTGTCACTGGCATCTGTAGAAAGAAGAAAAACCTTGCTTGAAATCTTGAAGAAGTCAGTATAAGCAAAATTTTGTGTTGAATAGGAGCAGTAATTTGATATCTGATTCTGATCTGTTTTGCACAAAACATCAACTTAGAATCAAACAGAGATCCTTTAATGGGACTTCCTGAAATACTGTATGTATAAAACTAGTCATTATTCAGAGAAAAAATTATGGATCAGACAAGGAAAAACACCTGTGATTACATTTGAAGGATATGAACAGATTGTGTACTTTAAGGGTCATTAATTCCGAAGAACATAATGGCCCTGCAATTCTCTTTGGCTGTCAGATTCGTGCATACCTTTTTCAGCATACTTTGTAAAGGTGTTTCCAGAAGTACCCAGCACTCCCACTTCATTTCCAAGAAAGAAAGAAAAACAAAAACTCCATCTGAAGATATTGCGCTCTTTTGATTACCCAGCAACAGGCACACACCCACTGAATGCCAGTTAGCAAGGATCACTGTCACCCCCTTGCTGAGAAATTATCAAACAGGTTCTTCAAGATGGAAAGTGCAGGAATATGCACTGAAAATTAAAAGCGTTCAAAATAAACTTCCACATATTGTTTTATATAAAGCCATAAAGCCAAACAGGAGTATCTGTCTGTGTTGTTTTGTTGTTTGTAAACTGCAAGTTCTTTGCATGGGAAGTACAGTTGCAAATATTATAATTGTGGTTTCTATGCACTCTCCCCCCCAAAAATAACTGGTAAAATATTCACATACACAAATACCATATTGTACAAAACTACATTATAAACTGAACTAGGTGCAGGTTCTAGTCTATGTTTAGCTATAGTACTACATTTTGTACCAGTCATTTTTCTAAAGCCAATTTTATTTCCCAGGGTTGTTAGAGTAAATCAGTGTACATAGCCTTGAGCTCCTAGAAGAAAGGTAGGATAAAAATTCAATTAAGAGAAAAATCTGTCTTCATTGAGCTGCAAATAGTTTTGAGTACAGAATATTGCTGCTCTAGTGACATCATCTGAGTTGCTTCTGGCCATACACACAAAAAAGTAAAGAAACATCTGGGATCCAGATGTACTTGAATATTTTAAGGGGCAGGAAGAAATAAAAAAAGATTTGGAGTAAAGAAAATCAAAAGACATGTTCCTGTATTTCATCCTAACTTTGATTCCCACATAAGCAGCCATATTCCAGTTTATACTTAGTTTTTGTCATGATATCCTTCATGAATAGCCTTCCTTGCCCCAACACTCAAAAAACTACATTTTTAAAAATATATGTATCATGCAGAATTACGCAATTTAAATCAATCTCTTCCCATAAGCCTGTCATTTACAGCAATTCACTAGACTTTCATGTTGCTCTCTCATGAAAACTGTCAGTGATTGTGAAAAATAGAAACCCTCTTCCACTGAGCTGCCCATTTTTTATGCCTGATTGCAATCATTGTTATATTCATTGGGTTCTCCTATGCCACCATGGATTTGAAGATGCATTGCCCACATTCAGAAATGGCTTCTGGAACAATATTGCAAAGAAGGCATTATCTAACATGTTGTTAGTTTCTTGCTTGCTTCAATCTTTATTATAAGCCCTCAGCCCAATTAGGTAGACCAGACAAAAAAAATCAACCCCACAAGGCGGCTAAAACTGCTTTTATAAGATTCACCATGATAACAGAATCTTCAAGTCTGGTTTCAGTATATGATCCTCACTTTTATACTTCAGTGAATTAGGAAGGTATCTGTCTGTGCCAATGGTGCTAGTCTATCAGTTCAGCCCGGTTCTGGTGTACTGGTAGCGCCAGAGATCAGCTGAGACCGAACCGGTTCTCTCTGACGAGCTGCTGTTGGGCCCAACCGACCCATACTGACCTTTATTCCCAGCTTTTGAAGCACAGCTGCTTTGCGCACGACAGCAAATTGCTGTGCATCAGCTGTTGAACCTACAGGGATTGCAGGAGGTGAGTAGGAAAGCCTCTGCGCTTGTGCAAAATGTGCATTTGGCATGTGCGCATGTGCAAAGTGTGTGTGTGCCCACCAAACCACGGCCACCAAACTAGTGGTAAACCTCTTTGAAACCCACCAAATGTTCCAAATGTTATCTGGGTAGTTTGGACTGAAAATATATTTTACGGCTGGTTGCCTGGGCAACCGAGATTCATATCTCCATCAAGGTAATCTTTCTTGCTATTTACACAATCTTTGCTGAATAATTTTCATATAAATAAAAAATATACAAGCACTACATGCACGTGCACACCCACACACCCACAAAACTCCAGTTGAGTTAAAATCTATGCCTCATACAGTGAAAATGCAATTAACATAAGGAACATAGTCACTCTGACATGTTTTACAACTCTTGAATTATAACTTCCTGAAAGTTCTCCAAGTGAAGCAAAATACAAAATGAAATGCCATTACTTCCCAGTGAATTTCATTTTCACACTATGTAATGGTGACCAGTTACTTTGATTTTCTATTTTTTAAAAACAGGACAAATCCCGGAAAGCCAAGTTCCATAGATGGATGTAACCATAGGGAATCTCCAGGACTGACAATACTCAGCACTTAACAATCTGAATTCTACTGCATTTAAACAAGGACATTCTATTAGGGTTTGTTCCCCCACTGAATACATGAAATCCAAGATACCAGCTGAATCTTCAAGAGATAACAGTTCTGCATCTTTGTTATCCAAACCTTGATGAGATTGACATAGTACAATATAATTATTTTTTTGTGGCTCAAATCATGAAACTTACTAGGAGTAAGAATGGGTGAAAGGGCAGAAGGTCCTATTCCTCTCTCTTCCTCTTTTCGCTTCCCCTCAGCCCTATACAAAGTCTGGAGAATCCTGTTAAAATAAACTACACTGAAAGTGGCAATGCTTTCATCTCTTTTCTTTAGGCATGCTATTTAGGTTTTTTTTTAATGAACTCTTGAATTAATTAATAAATTACTGAATATTCTAAGTTGCTATATAGACCTTCTTGCTGTTGTCCCTGAATTAATCAGCTCTGCTCTTTCTCCCCCGAGAAGCACTTTTACTTGAATCAATCTTTTTCCAATAAATCACATGCCTAGCTACACCTAGCCTGTAAACCAATGTCTTTCGGATTATTGTCTCCACACTTCATTGTTTGAAAAATATTGACCCATATCTTCAGAGAGCAAGTCCTGTATGAACACAGTATCTTACTCAACTTCGCAGCAGTCAACCTGAATAATCTGAGAATAATTAGGGAGGGTGGAGGAAAACCAGATTGAATACCGTAATGCAATATTAATATCTCCAAGCTAATCATTCCTTTGCTGAAATAGTTTCTAGCTAGAGTTTTCTGAAAATTAGGAAAAAAGAGTGACATACACCCAAACCACTATCATATGATCAGCTTCATAGTTAGGGTATTATATATGAATTACATATATGAATATATAAAGAAGTCTATAAATTTATACTTATGTCCTCATATCTATAAGTCCTCACACTTATGACAATCACTGCATCCCTACAGTCATGTGATCAAAGTTTGCATGCTTGGCAACCAACATGCATTTATGATAACTGCAGCATCCTGGGGTCTTATGAGCACCATTTATGACATTCCCAGCTAGCTTCCAACAAGCAAAGTTAATGGAGAAAGCTTGATTCATTTATCAACTGCATGATTCCCTTAACCATGGCCAAAAGGTCAGAGAATCAAATGCAACTTAATACGCACACCTTGCTTAGCAATAGAAAATATGGTCCCCATTGTGGTTATAAGTCAAGGACTACATGTACTTTAGATTAACACAAAGATATAACTTTGTGCTGTATGCTAACTGTGGATAGATGGTTCAACTCCTTTAAATAATTAAAGTGCACATTTTAAGAGCAGTGGGAAGCAGATATATGGCATATACTTTGATGCACAGCAGATCAAAATATGCAATTCTTGATTAATAAAATGCAGTATGGAAAGTTTACCAATCTTCAAATAAACCTTTCATTAACTATGAGCATAATTAGTATAAAAACATATGTGCATAAATCTGCATATATCATACAAGTAACTAGTACCAGGAGTCATCATTGTGACTCTATACACTACATAATGTGCAAAACTGCTCAGTGTTAAATTGGAGATAAGGATTTCAAAAAATACAACAAAATTAAGTTAGTTGACTTACCAACTCTGGCAAGATTAAGGCATATGGTATTGTTTTAAAAATGGCCAGTCCTGAAGGAATATCTTCAAGTGCTGGGCAGCCAGGCGTTGGTCCTGAAGTTTTGGGATCCATTTCTATTGTCTTTGTGTCACTGTTGTTACGATCTTCTATCCACAATTACTTCTGCTGCAGAGCTGTTGGCATGCGAAGCTTAAAATAGTATCAACTGGCACACCCATACAGACGTCAAAGGTGAAATCAGTTCCAGCCTGGCAGGTAGCTGTAGTCATCGTGGAAGAATTTCATACACCATCAAGACTAAGGTAGCTCATCCATAAGAGATCAGAGATCAAGTGTCCTTGTGGGTATATTTGTGTGTGATTAAATATCCTTTGGTATCGGAAGGAGATGAAGTTACAGATTCTGACTCTTTCTAAAAGCGTTCTATTTTGAGGCTCAAGTTCACCTTTGATTCCATTCCGAAGCATTGCAATTGGGAAATCTTACATATCCTCTAGTCCGGTGTCATTCAATCTTGGCACCTGTAAACTTCAACTCCCAGAGTTCCCCAGCCACCAGTTTCCAAGGTTGAGAAACATTGTTCTACTCCAACCTAACTGAAAGAATTTGGTAAATCACCCCCCCAAAACTGACTATCCAACTGAGCCTCTGTTTTAAAATCTCCAATGGAGCAAGTTGTGTTTTTTATTTTAGGAAGTTACTCCAAATGTTGAGCTCATTTTTTCCTTGATTTCTCCCTACTTATGATCTGCTGCTTCAACAGAGAATAACTTTTTTGTTTTATCTGAGACTTAGGTTTTGCACCCTAAATATGCTCAGCTCATAGAACATACTTGCAGGTTCTCATCTCATCCTGTTGCTCTTCCCTCTGACTCCAACTTCTCCACATCTCTTTTGAAATACAGGACAGAGAACAATACACAACCTACAAGTGCAATCTAGCGAGTGCTGAATAAAATCAAGCTATTGCTTTCTTACCTGTGTGTCTTGTCTTGCAATGTTAAAACTCTGAATTAGTTGGGCAACATGACCACTCCTACAGAAAAAAGGATTAAAAATCAAGGGTTTTTTTTAACTGCTTATTTGGGAAGGTTTTGCTGCTTAAGAGCTACTTACAAGTGAGCATACTGCTAGAAGCCAACAAGGGAGGAGGGTTACAATAGTTTAACAGAACAGGCCAAAAGAGGAAGAACTTAAAACCTGCCGTGGAATTAATGTCTGATTTGCTGTTTTGTTCTCAAATCAGTACATGGGCAACTATCATATGGCTTCAGAACAGTGGTGGGATTCAATTTTTATTACTACCAGTTCTTTGGGCGTGGCTTGATGGGCGTGGCAGGGGAAGGATACTGTAAAATCTCCAGTCAGAGATGGTATTAGCCGGTTCTCCAAACTACTCAAAATTTCTGCTACTGGATTTCCAGAACTGGTCAGAACCTGCTAAATACCACCTCTGCTTCAGAAATTGATTGTTAACACCAGACTGGAACTCGTGTATTAACTGTTGTAAAGAATGTCTTGGAAGTCTTGGAAGAAATATCCATCTAGTTCAATGGGGATTCAAAAAAATTTACTACCAGTTCTGTGGGTGTGGCTTGGTGGGTGTGGCAGGGGAAGGTTCCTGCAAAATCCCCATTCCCTCCCACCCCACTAATCAGCTTTCCAGCTCCGTCCTCCTGTGCAGGGCAATAAAAGAAGACCCAGCAGATCAGCTGGGACTCAGGAGGCAGAGAATAGATGGGGGCGGGGCCAGTTAGAGGTGATATTTGCCAGTTCTCTGAACTACTCAAAATTTCCGCTACTGGTTCTCCAGAACTGGTCAGAACTGTTGTGGTTTGCCAGCAGCCGGTGCAGACAGAAGCAGAATCAGACAGTTGGGAAGAACGGGGACCAGTCAGGGAGTCTGGAGAGGACTCGAATGAGGGTCTTGTGTCCAATGCAGAGATGGGGTCAGGACCACTGGGAGTGGGGTACTGCCTTCAGAGTCTGGCAGCAGCAAGGCAAAGGACCCAGAGGAGCCTGTTCCCAGTGTGCATGTGCACAGAGCTGCTAGAAGGTGAGAACAGCTGAAACAAAAGGGGTGACTTAGGAGTAAGCCTGGGAGGTGATTGCCCCTCCCATAAGGAATAAAAATCAGTCCAAGATAATGAAACCTTTGCAGGAAGCAAAGTCGTTCGATTGGTTCCGAATCATCCTTGAACCTCTCTGTACTTCGATTGGTTTTTTTTTTCTAATTAATTTGATACTTCTGTTTTGGCAGCACTTCATAGAACTGAAAGGTGTGCGCTTATCTTGAGGGACTGTTTGAGCTTAATTCCGGCTGGGAATGAAAACAATTTCCAGCATTGCAATAAAATAGGTTTTGTTTTTAAAACAAGTTTGTGAATAATTACAGTTTACAAAGCCTGGGTCAGAACAAGAACCTACTGAATACCACCTCTGATCTGGTTCAGTTCCAAGCCAGGAGAAAGGCACTGGAGACAAAATAGAGGCTGGAGGCTGATTGGAAAGATGGTTTAATTATGAAGTAGAACCAGATGCATTCTGGGTAACTGACCACATGGAGTTGAGAGTGAGGGCTATTAATACTTTCTCTTGGGTTTTACACTTGAACTTCCTGTTCCTGTGCAAAAACATGTATTCTATTGGCTGTTGTACGGGTCACCAGATGGCTCAGTAGGTCGTCTGAGCTCCCAGGTTTGGTTGAAGTTCGGAATGCTCATGCAATGAAGGGGCGTTGGGCCCAATTCCTATTGTGGCTGTGGGCTAATCCTATCTTTGTTCAGACCTTGCTGCAGGGAATTTTTTGTCTATGAATAGAGCTATCTAGATCCTTGGCTTCTTTCAATAAGCTCTTTATCTCTTAAGTGCTGACATCTGCTGAGGGTTATTAAGAGGGCCAAAATATGTTTCTCCATTTCTCATCCAGGGAAATATAATATTCTGCCTTTTTTAATCTTTCTCAAAATATTTTATTCTTCAGGAGAGGGGTGGGTGCAAACTTTCTACAGGTGGGTAAATAATCACTGAACTGGTTACTGAACCATAGTACTTTGGTAGCAGAGACTTGGTTGTTTTCTCCCCTAGTTACTGTCCTCATATTGCTGATCAAAAGCTGTTTTTAACTCCCAATGCAAATGAAATTGAATCCCATGCCAAGAAGTTAAACAGTTTACATTATTTTGTTTCAGCACATTCTTTCATTTTTCTGAGCATTTTCTCCTTGGGATAGTTCATAGTAAAAGCCTAATAACTGTGTACTATATTATTCTCAACATTTTAGTTATGAAGGTTTATATTCTTTAAATAAGGATTGCTATGAGGTTTGGTTTATTGGCTGGAGCACATTAGTTCAGGTACCATTCTTCTGTATTTTTGAGAATAGTATAAATGTTTGAAATATAGATTTAATAGATAATCAGTTGGAAGGGACCTTGTAGGTCATCGAGTCCTATCCCCCACCCAAGCGGTAGACCCTACTCCATTTCTGACAAATGGCATCCAATCTCTTCTTGAAAGCCTCCAGTGATGGCGCTCCCACAACTTCCGAGGGCAAGCTGTTCCATTGGTTGATTGTTCTCACTGTCAGAAAGTTTCTTATTTCCAGGTTAAATCTCTCCTTGTTCAAATTCCATCCATTATTCCTTGTCTGGCCCACAGGCGCTTTAGAAAATAGCTTGACCCCTTCCTCTCTGTATATAGAGAAAAAAACATGCACCTCCAAGAAATACTGTAAACCTACCTGCTCATTTTCTACATGTTCCTGCTCTGAGAGGAAGATAAATATACAGTGAAGTGCTTAGCCTAAAGTATGTTTGATTATATACATATTTTAACTTTGTAGTTTGAGGGAAAGAATTTAAGCCTACTTAATTTAACAGTAACCTATTTTCTAACTATTTTAAGAGCAGCACTGACATGTTTGGTTGAATTGATTCCATTGTCTTGCTGTTCATTGATTGGGAACACCTCCGAAAATATGAGTACTTCTAGCTAGTCTTGTTGAACCAGTTTCTTCTGTACAACTATATTTCTGCCTCAGGATCATTATTCAAATTAAGAAAGGCAATTGTCATTTAATTTAGTGAGGTCTGTACCTGGAGATCAGGGCAAAATCCAAAGGTGAGTTTCTGAAAGAAGTAGTTTATAGATAATGAAAATGAAGTGATTTCTCCCTCTCTCCTCTACACCAAGGGTCCCCAACCCCTAGGCCACAGCCCACTACCAGGCTGCATCCCATTCAGAACTGGGCTGCACAAGTAGTGGACGCTTACACTCACAGCATCACTTGCACAAATGGAACTGGGAATGCTCACCTCCGCCCCTCAAACAGAACAAATTCCCTTCCCCACCCCCATCCCGGGCTGCCCAGCCAGAAAAGTTGGGGATTGCTGCTCTAAACCTTTCAAACAGTATGTGCTTCACAATGTACTCCACTGGGTCTTTCAAATTCTGTGACACAGCTTTCAAAAATGCATTTAAGCTGTCAAGCAAAAACAAGAAGCACTATGCACATTGAACTTCCATTTGTGTAAAGCTGAATTCCACATCATGTGGGAGACTTTCTGAGGTGGCCCATACTGCAAACCAGTCTCATTCTATTCTCAAAAGGCTAAACCAGTATCTTTCCTTATCATTCTGGAATAATAAAATGCCTGGCAACACTGAAAAAAAAAAGATGTTGATAAGCCCCACTGAAGTACTAACTTAGCAACATAGATATCAGTCAAGTCTACTTCCATCCTACCAAGCAAAAAGCAACGGAAATAGAGGTAGTTCTTGTTTACAACCATAACTGGTATGGCAAATTGGTCATTAAAGCAGTCGCTATGTGAAACTGTGCTTATCTTACTTCAGTTTTCCTTTGCTTTACATATACTGCATATATAAAGGTCATAAATACAAGAATTGGCCACAAAGTTACTTTTTCATTATTACTGTAGTGGTGGCTATATGAGGTAGACACTAATTTAGAACTATCTGTATCAGTTGTGGAATTGTAGATCTTTTGATCAAATCCCAAGAGAATTTTCAGTCACATGCTGGCAACTATGGCAACAAATTACCTTTGGCTCATTATTCAGGATAGCAGCACAATATGGATCTGACAAAGCTCTGAATCTGGCATGCATACCTAAATAATTCAAATTTTAGGATAAATTGGCATTTCTTTTACAATAGATACCTTTATATCTATTCTTAACATTCCAAAAGGGTAATATAAATAAAATGCTGCACTCTTGCATTTTTTCAGATTTTGCCAGTGATTAAACATCATCATCTTCAATTAAATCCATTTATAAATATCAAGGCATGCTCAGTTCATATATGTTTAGAGTAGGGCTGTCAAACTCGCAGCCTGCAGACCAGGTGTATCATGCATTGGCCATGCCCACACCCAATTTAGCGAGGAGGAAAAAAATCCCAATAGGTCATGTGACGCCGCCATGATGACATGAGTTTGACACCCCTGGTTTAGAGCAATGTCTGTAACAGATTCAACTCTCATACTTATTTAAAGTGAGTCTTAAGATTTATTATAATTTCTGACATGACTTATTTGTCTCACATTCAGTGTTAGTTAATTGTTTAGATACCAGCATTCCTCAAATGAAATTTGTTTCATGTAAAGAAGTATAAAGGAAACAGGAAAATATTTGAATGAAAAAAAGATAAAAACACAATAAATTAGTATGCATTTACTTCCTTCATAAATATACAAATCAATAACTAACATGATAGTAGTTTTTTTTTAAGTTTATCAATATATTGCATTTATAAATTTGGTATATAAGTTTTAGTCTAATGATAAAAATACATTATTTTGGAAGACATTATCAGTTCTATTTAATTAGCTCATGTTGGTTTGGCAATTGGTAGATGAATAGCCACAAATGTCTTTCATATTAGAGAACTATTTTTTCTAGCCTCTCCTAAAAAGTCATATGCAGTTTCCATGACATCGAAAGCTTTGTGAGGGCTTTCCAATGATAGTAGAGAAGGTAGACTGCCCCCTTTTTCTCGATTTTTCTTGAGGAATTCAGCTATTATTCGCCAGCGAGTACCTTCAGATTCTTCTTCTGCCCACTTGTACTCTGGAAGTGACACAGACTGAAGAAGCGGATAGACGGTGTCATGGTACACCAGGACAAACACTGATTTCAGAAATTCACTGTCTCTCTAATTAGAAAGAAGAGGAAGCATAACATTTAAAAGGTACTATTCCCAGATGGCATCCTAAAACTTTATATTTTTTACATTAAAGTCATCACTCTTTATCTGATGATACTGCATGAGAAATTACCCATTTTTATATTATATATTACATAAATGTTTGAAAATCAATTGGAAACAGATCTTGTACTTTTTCAAATTCATATCTATAAAAACTGACTACTTCTGATGAATGACAAAGGAAAGATAAATTATCCTTAATTACCCAGTTTCTGAAATATGAATGGTAAAGAAGCTGAGCCTCAAAGAATTAAAGTCAAAGCTGTGATAAATTAGATTACAATAAGACAAGAATTTTCTCTTCCTTCATTTTCACTTGTATTAGAACCAGTGGTAATTCAACTTACCAAGATAATAGAATATTACGAATTAAACTAATTACACAAAAACACACACTGTTGATATTGTTCTTACATTTGCTCAGCATAGAAACACTTCAACATTGCTGATATTTTAAACAATACATTTTGTGTCAGGTTATTGGATCAATAAAAAGAAAACTCAACTGCTTATATGGAATTGGACAAAAAAAAGAAAAACAATGTACATGCCAAATAACCAGATTTAACACTGATAAAAACTTTAAGGGAATTTCTTGACAAGAAACAATGAAGATTTTAGTCAAGAATAATTATTTGCCAACTGGCAAAAATATAATTGATATTCTCGGAAGGAAGAAACGAAAATTATTCCAGTTAGAAAGGACTACAGCCACTAAATGAATATTCCATCAAAATGTTACTTCCTTTTTTAAATGATTTCAATTGTCATTGAGAATAAGTTAATAAATAACTGGAATAGATATGAATTATATATGGTCTGACATAACACTAAGAACCATGAGGACTTAAGAGAACAAGGTGGAGTTGCAAACCCAAATTTCAGACATTATCATGACAGCTATTTAATATGAATTTCAGAACAGATCATGTCTTATAGACCGTATTTTTTAGTATATGAGATGCACTTCCTCCCTCCAATAAAGTGGATAGAAATGTCTGTGCACCTTATACAGCAAATGTTGCCAAAGCCTGCCTACCCCTTTGGCTTCTGCCTACCCCTTTGGCTTCTGCCTCCCAGCAATTTGCTTCCTTGCAGCAAACAACAGCTTCAGCACAGCCTGATTAGCACAAGTTTTCGGCCTCCGTGCGCCCCATTTTGGGCCTGTTCCAATTTCTGCTGCCTGGAACGGGCCAAAAACAGGATGTGGAGACTGAAAATGGGGCACATGGAGGCGGCAATAGATGATGGTGATCCCTTCAGCCTGAAATAGCTGATCATCGGGAAGCCAATCTAACTGACAATCGCTGCTTGTGCTAATTAGGCTGTGCTGAAGCTGACCAGGCTGTTTGCTATAAGGAGGCAAATTGCTGGGAGGCAGAGGCAGACGTAGATTTTTTTTTCTTGGTTCCTTCCTAAAAGCTAGGTGTGTCTTATACTTCGGCGCGTCTTATAGTCCAAAAAATACGGTAGTTCTATAACCCTTATAGAAGGGCAGGTCTTTCAAAGGGGTTGAATGAATACCAACAGAATAAAAATTATATAATTGGATATGCAATGTAAAGTAATCTACTGAATATTTGAGATAAACACAGCAAAAGAGTAAATCCAGGCTTTCCTCTCCTTGTGCCATTATTAAATATTTATTTTCATGAAGATGAATATACTAAGGAATATGTTAAACTGAAAGACAATAATCTATTTAGATGAAAAGTTTTTAGAGATAGCCCTTGCTTAATTCTCACAACCGAGACTGAAATCTTGGTCATTGAGTGCAGCAACTGTTAAGCAAACATGATTGCTTTGCTCAACAACAGCAATCCTAGCATTCCGAATCGCAGTCATTTAGCAATCTCTTTGGAAGAAAGGACAGTCTGCTGAAGGATTTGAACTCCCCACTTTGCTAGCTAGCTATTTATTTATTTGTTTGTTTGTTTGTTTGTTTGTTTGTTTAAAAGATTTGTATTTCTTAGAATACAACTCTGGTGTCTCACAATAACAAAAAACCTACAATTCCAAATCTCATCAGATTAAGGGCAATATGATAAATGGATGCAAAACTTGAACACTAACAGAGATACAACAGTGAGAAATTCAATAGAAGGAGAATACTAAATTTACTTGGAACATTATACTTACAATTGGTACATTCTACTGTTGGATATTATTCAACTCTTGATTGTTAAAATGAATGCAAATAATCTTTGACTTATGACCACAACTGGGACCAGAATTTTAGTCACTAAGAGAGGCAGTTGTTAAGAGAGTCAACATGTGACCAAACCTGAGTTAAGACCCATTTTTATTGCAGTCATTAAAGAAATCACACAGTTGTTAAGCAAATTTGGCTTTCCCAATGGATGATGTTTGTTGTAAACTGGCTGGGAAGATCACAAATTGCACCCATGGGGCCACAGGAAGTTGCAATTAGTCATAAATGCCAAGTACCCGAATTACAATGTCATGACTGCAAGGATTGTGCAACAGTCCTCAATCACTTTTACACTTTTTAGTAACTTTGAGAAGTGTTTAAATAAATGGTCTTTAAGTCAAGGACTATCTGAAATTACTTTTCTAGAAAATGCTGGAAATGTACCCAAGATCTTTTTTTATATGTTATTGCAGTGCTGTAAAGCTGAACAATATGGAAAATCACAATTATAAAGAACAAATTAAGAGAACGTCATAATTCCATTGTAGCCTGAGGTGTTATTATGCAGTATTTCACTGCATTAGTATTGTGTATGCTAATAACTGAAATAATTTTATATGCTTTTTATTGCAAACTACCTTTGACTTACTCTTCAGAAGAAGGGCTAATTAAATTATGGAAGTTTGCTTTGATGTCCAGAGTAGCTTCTTACATAAAAAGTAAATCTGATGCGGAATTTAATTCTAATTGGAAATGATTCTTGGATTATGATACATTTGGATCTGTCGCATATATGAAATGTGGGTTTTCTTATCTATAGAATTATATATTATTCTGATTTATAACTTTCAGTGTTGATCTGATGTACTGTTACTGTTTATAATTTGTCAGTTATTAATACTGTGCTAACCAAATATGTTCAATTCAAAGTCCAACAGGAATCCGTATTTTATTTCCTGTCTTTCACATGCTCAATATTTTTCTTACTTATATTCTTTCTACTTCAATTCTTTCAAAATGTTACATCAAATTTCAAATTCAAAAATAAGAAATAATGGGGAAAAAAAGAAGTGGAAGGAGCAGGAGAGCCCTCACCCAAAGTGGACACATGAGTCTTATCTTTATTTTTAATGATTCCTATCACACAGAATAATGTTCTGCTCTATCTTTAATTGAAGTAAAACTACAGCAGTAGATACCCTTATAAATCAGCTGAAGTTCTTCTTATTCATATACTTAATTATAGACAATTAAGTATTCAATCTTGCCTTGCCCTATTACAAAGACAGCTGGAAAAAAGAAAGGTGTAATTTGAGCTTCAACTTCTTGGTCAGGTCCCACTATGTTCCTCCCTAAAGTTAGCAACTTTTTTCTTTTCATATTTTGTACTGTATTTATACTTAACTTTAAAAGAGAGAAAACAAAAAAATGTAGAATAAAGAAATAAAGAGATAAAGAAACTGAGAAATTTTAAAACACAGTGTAAAAATTAACAGCAATGCCATCATCACAGGTTGCAATATTAGAATAGATTCTACTCTAATCAGTTTACAATAAAAACAGCTGAATGAGATGGCCAAACTAAATTTTTGGCTAATGTGATCACTGAAAATAATTTAGACCTATGCTGCAACATACTGCTGAAAAGATCCTTACATCCAGTTAAAGTCAAAGCTACTTAAACATAAAGATTTGCTGGACAAGACACCAGAGACTTCTGGAATAACCCTTCAACATAATGCAATTTTGGCAGGACCAGTGGTGGGATTAAAAAAAAAATTACTACTCACTCTATGGGCGTGGCTTGTTGGGCGTGGCAGGGCTTGGTGGGCATGGCTTGGTGGGTGTGACAGGGGAAGGATACTGCAAAATCCCCATTCCCTCCCCATCCCACTGACCTGCTTTCCAACTCCGTTCTCCTGTGCAGGGCAACAAAAGGAGACCCAGCCAATCAGCTGAGACTCAGGAGGCAAAGAATAGATGGGGGTGGGGGCAGTCAGAGGTGGTATTTGCCAGTTCTTCAAACTACTCAAAATTTCTGTTACCGGTTCTCCAGAACTGGTCAGAACCTGATGAATATCACCTCTGTGCAGGACTCTTCCTATCAAGAAGCTGTGGGGGGTGTGGGTTCTCTGAATGAGCACAAGACAGGACTGAAGCTGTAGTCTTCTTCATTTGGAAGTTTTCTGCACAATGAGACATAGGATCACAATTTCATTATGTCTTTAAAGTATTGTCTTCCTATTGAAAAAGTTTACCTTTTCTGATCTCTTCAGTGTACTCTCTTTCTCTGCCCAGGAACTCTAAAAATAATAATGTTCAACACTTTATAGACAGTTGTCAAATTCTCAGTGTTTGTTTATTAGTACAGAGGAATTAGGACTGTGGATATGTAATTGTTCATGGTTTGTTGTTTTTTGCATTAAACTAACAGAAAATTGGGGGTTATCACAGGAGTTTCAAATCCTGAAAGAAACATGCTATTTCAAAACCTTCTGAAAAGCTCAAAGAAAGAAAAGGCCCTAGTTTTTGATTTACTATAACAGATATTTGGTGAGTATAGTTCCTCAAAATATAATTCAGAACTGTATTTTGAATTATAATCCACTGATATTTTCCTTTAAAAAAATAGAGTTAGATCTTGTCAACAAAATTCCATCAATGGGAAATATCTGTTACCTACTTCTGTAGGTATTCAAGTAGAAAGTATTTCAACCAGTTCCTCTATCTCTTCTGAAAAACTGCATTACAGTACTCTTCAAAAAAAATTTTAAAAAAAAATCAATTTCTTATTTTAGTGGTAATCTACCTAGGCTGCATTTTTTTCATTAATAAGCAAAACATTTAAAAATCTAATTGAATCACTGAGAATTGGGCAGTATATAAATAATTAAATTATTGTTTTCACATCTAGTTTACTCTTTCCAATATTTGAGCGCTATAAAAATACACCCTCTTAATCTCCTCTCCTTATTTTAGCTAGGCACATGGATATTTTTCAGGTTTTTCTCACTGGAAACAATATTTATATTCAATTTATATCATTGGAGAAGTTATCAGAAACCATTGCTGCTATGATGAAGAATTCAAAATTTTAAAAGTTTCAGAGCTTTCATTTGAACAAGCCATACTCTATCGCTAAATTCCAGCCCCTCTTAAGCCAACCTTCCTAAAGTCTTGGGGCATTTTCCTTCAACTTCTATATACTTTGCTTCTATAATATTTCTTGAAATTTAACACCATTGGAGTAGTGTCTCAAAAGAATTGTTGATAGAATATGTAAAGGAACTGAAAGCTGTCATGTTGAGTGATACATTTAATCTGAATTCTATTTTCAGATTTAGCAAAGCAATACATTTTACCCACCCTGAGCGCATCCATAATATCAGGCTGTTCCATGAGTTTAGGAAAAGTTGCCAAAATTGGATTGCTGATCAAATCTGCAGGAGGAACCAAAACATATAACCTATTCATATGGCTGCTTCAATGACATTTTACAGAATGTATGACAAAAGCAATTTAAATAAAACTATAAGCATTATCCTCATACAAGCAGTCCTTCAACCCCAGCACAGGCTGTACATGAACTGAAGGAGACCAGGGAGGGCCTGGGTGGGTCAGCAGTGGCTGCATACAGGTGGAGAGATGTGCTATAAGGGGGAACAACTAACCAGAGCAATTTGTAACCTTCCCTACTTAGCTTCCCCATTGACTTTGCTTATGGGAACCTTACAAATAGCAATCATTTAACTGTAGCTACTTGCAACACTGCAATTATAAAATGGACATCCAAACATCTGCATAGATGACCATAAGAGTGCTATGAGAGCTTGAACTTCAGGGACATTGTATGTCCATTTTTTAGTGACACCATAACTTTGAACAGTTGCTGAACAAATGGACACAAGCCATTTACTACAATTACTCTAAGCAAAAACAAAAGGCAATCAAACATGGAATGAAATCTCTACCTGTTCATGATTTAATTAATTTTACAGAATTAGTTGTAAAATGCAGTAGCTGTCACAGCTTTTCTTCCTTGCAAGGTGTTAGTACATCCCATCCTCCCATTAAGCAAAAGAACCCATTGTTCAAATGTTGACCCTATGTAAAAAATTGGTGGTACATTGTAGTTGACTTTATTGCAATATAAATAACAGCAAAATAACAGCAACTGGAAAAATAAGGACAATACTGACATATGCATTATTTCATAATTGTAGTTCTGTGATAAAATAGATGAAAGAAAAGAGTTGCTAAAGAATCATAAACTCTCAAACTGCAAAAACAAACCCCTCCCCTGCCAAAAATGGCACATTGCATAATAAATGCTGAATCCATGGGCAAGAAAGACATGCTATACAGTTAAGAAGAAGAGCGGGTATTTTATTTTATTTTATTTTATTTTTTGTCCCAGTATTTCTAACTACACTTACTTTAATAGGTCCATTTTATAAAAAAAAGTTCATGAAATATAAATTCATTTCATTTTATTTTATCATTATCATACCAAAAATGTATTTCAAATATAAAAGAAAGAAAGAAAAAGGTTTTCCAGACAGAACATCATAATTACTAGGTGGTCATCATCCAGACTGCAAGGTGCATATTTGGTCCAGGCACCGACTTGAAATACATGTTTGGTTTCAGCAGACTCAAAACATTCATCTTTTAGAAAAAAATGTACTCTAGGATAGGAGGCACTGGGGAAAAGGCAATGACATCCATAGCAGCTACAAGGAACAAAGATACTGAGAAGACTGAGATTGGATGGAGAGACCAGCCAGGTATGTTGTGCTTGAATTTTAGCAGAGTGGCAAGGCACTGGGCATATCAAGCAGGTGAGTTGCTGCACAGATCATGCAGAGGAAAAAGTGGAAAAGGAAATGAGACACAACATTCACCATAAGATACTCCACCCTGGCATTTTTCAAAGGAAACTCAGAACAATTTAAAAGTTCTGGGGTTGAGTTCAGCCAGAGGCCAAGACCCACTTCAAGCAATCCAGTCAAAGCTCCAAGCCACAATCTGTATTATGCACAAAACCAAACAGTTTTTAACAAACGCAATATATTTTGTAAATGCCTAGCTGAGTTACTGTTACAACTTTGTGTTACAACATTAAAAATAAATGACCCTAACCAACTGAAAGCAAAAGAAACATGTTTTATGAGACTATAAAATATGGGACATCTTTCTAACTTGGATGTACATGTACATGTACTCCAATCCAAGCCCGAGTACTGAAAGTATTTCCTGTATTTTCTCCTGTTCAAAACTGCAACTCTTACCTGCTTGTTGCACATTTGGTCTGTCTTTCAGGAGTACATCGCCAAGGATCTGACGATAAAACAGTATGAGATGCATATAGCACATGCTGCCAATTAATACTTCTGGTAATAGGCTGGTTCAAAAAATGAAAAGAAAATGTAACATTAATTTCAGGCATAATCTCAAATGACATTTAGGTATATCATAATATAAACAATTTTTCTGACCAGATCTGAATTATTGCTATGACAATCATTTAGTAATTTTGGCATTAAACATTAAACATACAAACGAAAAAAAAAATCAATTTTTAAAAAGCCCTTTTAATTTGGATAATTCCAAAGCAGTTCTATTCATCAAGATCTAATTATATTTTTTCTAGACTAAGTTAACTAACATTAACATTTCTTTCCAGATGTTTAATTTCTTGTGCATGAGAAAAACTGTCATCTCATCAGGATAGTATTGTTTTTTAAAAGGAATTAGATTTCCATATTTTATTTTATTTAACATATTTAGAGACCAGTCATCTCCCTCAAATCAACACATTTCATCTATCTAAGAAGGGCATTTTGTTCTTGTACTATACATATTTGCTTAAAAATTTAAATATGCAAACTTATTTATTGAGGACACATTTTATTAAAAATTAATTATTCAACTAAATTGATTAATTCAATATTGTCTTTTCCACATTATACTAATTTGGCCTAATTTTATCAGGGAAACTTTCTCTGTTTTTTCTTCTGGTTCACAGTTTGAGTTACTTCACTCATTTTCCACTATTGTTTGATGGCACCATTTATGAGGGCTGTACACACTTTGGAAGAAATTTGGAAGAAGTATTTTACACTTAGTCAAAACATAACACTTTTCTGTTATTCATTACAGGAACATGAATAGCTGATACTGCTGTAAGATATTCCCCACTCCTAAAAGTTAATACAACTATTAAAACAAAAGCACCATTTTTCAGAGTTAGCAGAAGCTAAAAAAAATGAACAGGCTACTTTAAGAAACAGAGAGTGATACTACACTCATGAATCACTTTTGAATATTTTAATTGTTTAATTTGTACATTTTAATTGCTTTTGTACATTTAGTAACTTTGAGTTGACATTTGAAAACAAAAAACATTTAGTATTTTATATGTAATAATAGAGACAATTACATTCATTGTAGAGCTTTACTTCAAAATTATGAGACTTTCAACATGATCTGAAAATAATCTGAAAACTGATTTTGAAGGTATGGTATTGTAGGCATAACATAGAAGGGTAGGATTCTACCAGTTCACACCTATTCGCTAGAACTGATTGTTAACATTCTAAGCAGTTTGGAGAACCGGTTGTTAGAAGAAATTACTGGCCTAATCCTGTAAGGAAGGCAGGAAGGAAACATTCTGGTGTTGCTTACAGAAACTGCCTCTTCATTAACCCTTATTACATTCTTGGCAGGACTAGACTTCCTGTCTCAGGAACATCTTTGGAGTTTTTTTCCCTTCCTTTGCTGGTATTTTGCTTGTGCGGAGTGACCATTCAAAGTTACAATGGCACTGAAAAAAGTGACTTATGACCGTTTTTCACACTTATGACTGTTGCAGCATCCCCAGTCATGAGAGGCCAGGGGAGGAGATGCGTGCCTCGATGTGAGTGATATTGAGTTGGCCACACCCAGGCCACACCCATGTGACCAGTTGGTCACATCCAGACACACCCATGTCCACTAACCATGTCCACCCAGTCACATGACTACCAAGCCATGCCCACCACCTAAGCCACGTCCACAGAACTGGTTGTTAAAAAATTTGAATCCCATCCCTGTAACATAGGTATCTATTTGCACAGTAAAAGATGAGCCACAAAATAACTAGTGCTTACTTACTTCAGTATGCCTTTCGATCTTGTGCTAATAGACCTCAGTTTCACTAGAAGTTGTGGCTGCTTCCTCAGTGTTATCATATGTTGAAAAACATTGCTGCTGGCTTTCGTAAAAGAAATAATATGTACAGTCAAACATACTGACATAAGAATCCTCAAAAATGGTTTTTTTTCTCTGTTTTCAGCAATTTCTCAACCTAGTAACATATTTCATTCTGATTTCATTATCTTCAGGCTTGTTTTGTTTTTAAATTATTCTAGTCATGTGTTTCAGCTCATTTTACCTCTATCGATAGAATACCCTCACAAACATATACTGCTATTCTCTTCTTTCAAGAAATGACTTTAAATCAGTATTTTCTTCATAATTTTTGCTGCTTGACATATCTTTGCATTTTCATCTACTCTTTACAAATGGTTCTATTCATTTCAATAATAATTTTCTTTTTTTAATCACCAATATTTCTTGCTGTTAAGTTATGTACAATTGGCAGAGAGTTTTGCTTCCAATTCCCATTTCTATGCTTACTGCCACATTTAATGTTTCCAAAGCTCACAATAAAACACAATAGGAATTCTGACTGTGTAAACTGAGACTTTTCATTTGCTTTTTTATTTTGTTATAAAATAAATTATACCTCTCCTTGAAATTGATGGGTCCATTTTTACCCTTTTTTCATATGGAGTCCCACCATTCAAAAATAGCTCATATGTTCTGCAAAACATTTAAATAAGTATATATGATACAGGGAAATATTAAGTAATTCTTCTATAACTTACATTTCTTCTGAATTAGCGCAGGATTGAAATTATAGGAAAAAATACTGGGTTTTTTTCTTGTACTAGGGAGATTTAATAAACTATGTTGGCATATACCTGAATATTCCATAAACATAATTACCGTAACCATATCAAAGATTTTTAATTTTTACAATCTCTTGTATGTATCCATATATTATTATCTTTCTAATATGCTATATCATGCACAGAATTAAACAATACCCTTATTGCATCCATCCCCTGGCAGACCAGAGCTTCCTTGGGGCTAGGAAAAAAAGGAGATTCCTAAAACCTAGGTTGTGCTGTCACTCACAAAAGCTATCTGATTTTCAGAAATCTCCCATGCCTCTACATCCCACTGTCTTCTCTGTTTAGGAAAGACTATACCCAAATCTAGTGTAATATTTCATTTTTAACGCCTATCACATTCACACTGAACTCAAAAAAGTGGATTTAAGCCACGTGTTCATTGCCAAAAGTAATTTTTACGCTGACATTTCTACTTGGCATACAATACCTACACAGTTCTCCAAATCATGCCCTGAATCATCAGTTGAATCTTGAAAGGTATATCTGATGATATATACACACCCTTGGTGATTTATGAGTGACATTTAAGGCAAAACTCTTTTGAACTAAATTTACTTCTGTTTTTTAATTCTAGTCTAGTCTACTTATTTATGTGCTATTTGTACCAAAATAACTAATCTTATTATCTTCTTATTTTATAAAACATCCCTGGATTAAAAAACTAGGTATGAAAAGATCAGGTTGATTGTGATAAGGGAAACCTGTAGCTTATATTTTATAGAGTATAAAAGAAGAAAGATCTTCTTTTATTAGCTTCCTAATTCAGTAAAAATTGTGCTAGGTAAACAATTGACTTCAGTAGTGAATTATCCATTTTTATCCTATTTCATCCTATTTGTTGATAAATTGTATAAACTGATTTTAAGTTTTAAAATGTTCTTAAATAATTTCTTTAAATAATTATTTAAAATAAATTAAACATGGATACATATAATGTATAAATGCCAATCTAATAATGATGACTGTGAATTATGTCAACTTTAAAAAATCCTGTTATATCAGTGCTCCAAACGTGGTGGTAAATGTCAATGAAATCATTTTCTAGTATTCTCAAAGCCTATTTCTGGATTTAAGAGGAGCCACAAACTGAAATTTGTTAACTTCACCTTCTACTAATCACTTTCTGCTAGGTGGTAGTTAGAGCTTTATGTTTAAGTTATGAGCAAGTAGAAAATTAAAAAAAATGGTCACTTTTATTGCACACACAAATATGATGTCACTGGAAATATGGTAGCACTAAATTTAAGCCAATCCCAAAAAGAAGTTTCCTCCTCACCAAAAAGCTCTTTACAAATGTAAAAACTATTATTCTGGTTTTAGGCTTGTTGTTAACATAATGACACCTTATCCAGAAGCATAAGAAAAATGAAATTATTAAAACTGGCAGATAAAAAAAGAGAAAAATATTTCCAAATTATAGAAAATCTAGAAATAAAGAAAGCGTATTACACCTAACAATCTGGTTCCTCATTTTATCAACCTTGGAAGGATGGAAGGCTGAGTCAACCTTGGGCCAGTCAGGCTCAAACTCCTGGCAGTGGGAAGAGTTAGTCTGCAATACTGCATTCTAACCGCTGCATCACCATGGTTCAGTGGTATATAAAACAATACACACTTATACAGCAGTGCTTTTCTAGGAAGCACATGATGTGGAGCAAGGAAAATTCATAGATGTCATTGGTGTTGGGCATACAGAATCCACAAGCAGAATCCTAATTTTATATTGGACTAGGACACAGGTGTCGAATTTGCAGCATCATTTGCTGTCACGTGACATATCATGATATTTTTCCCCTTCATGGAACTAGGGTGGGCATGGCCTGTGCATGATGCATCTGGTCTGTGGGTCACCAGTTTGACACCCCTGGGCAAGACTTTAATTCTTTGTCAACCATATGGCGAACATTACTTTTAAACTCTAAATGAAAACGACAATCTCATTTTCCTAGAACAGGAGTCTCCAACCTTGGCAACTTGAAGTCTTGTGGACTTCCACTCCCAACTTGTGGACTTCAACTTCCAACTTTGCTGGCAGAGGAACTCTGGGAGTTGAAGTCCACAAGTCTTAAAATTGCCAAGGTTGGAGACACCTGTCCCAGAAACTATCAACATGGAATACAATAAATATTACATTTATCAGCATACTGTTTTTTTCCAGAGAAGCCCATACCAACTAAATGTATAAAAATAAAATAATCTAAAATGTTTTATTGTAATCTAGGCTTTTTCACACCATGCACTATAATCAAAATACATAACTTCTATTGTGTGCTATTTGGAAGCAGGATCACAGAACACAGAATTTCCTTTCCCAGAAATGGGAAAATGTAATCTCTTTTGCATAAGAATATAACTTAGAGGTGTCTACACTGAAAAATGTAATCAAAATTAACAAACCAGGTTTACATATTTCAAGGCAGACCTCCCTTATTAGAACTATTGACAAGACACATTCTTCCTGTATATCAAAAAAACATTGCTTAATACAAAGTTATATTTATGACTGCAGTCAATAATATTAAAAATTAGGTATAAAACAAAAATACAGGAAACTCTAAAAATAAAGAAATTATTATTTATTTCCATCTGGCATGTTCTCAAACCATATTATTTTAACTTCTTTCAAGCAAGATTAGCAAGATTAACAACCTTAGAAACTATTAAAGGGCTGCAGGACTATCACATGACATTATTAAAACCAGACCATGCAACACATGTTTAGCACAAGCCTTAGAAATAATGCCTTTTGCTGCAATAGCCAAGCCTAGTTCAGGGATCTCTGGTATGGCAATTTCCCTGGACTGAGTTCTTGGAATGCAGAAACCATCATCATATTTGGGTGGGAAAGGAAAATAATGAAAAAGAATTAGTCAGTTTTGGGGTGTGTGAATGTATGCTTTAATTATATTGAATGTAAAAGAATACTAGATCAATTTGAGTGAAGCTGGTTTAATGAGGTTTGTCAGAAGAAAACATAGGACTGCATTCTGATGTATCAGTCATCTTCATACCTCTTGGCAGAGGAAAATTGTATATATAAAACATCACTGAGTGAGTGACAAAGAAGAGCAAATAGAACTTGATGAAGAGTTCAGTGGAAAAGGTCAAAGAAAAAGATAAAGATGGAGGGAACTGATTTCAAGCTGCACAGGAATATGAACAAGGGCAATACTACCAAGAAATTACACAGGAGACAGAAAAGGTAAATGGAAGAGGGAGAGGGAATGGAGGAACATAAAACAAAGCACCAAGTTGCCAAGTAGAACTTTTCTGTGGACCTTCAGAACAGAAGTCAGAGACTTCCCATTGCTGATGATTCTAGAACTCTGGGTGAACAGCAGCTATATAAGCAGCGAAGTCTAAAGGAAATTACTAAGAAAGCTCTGCCAGAAATGGATTCCTATTCTGCACTAAACAAGAGGAAATGACATATGGCAACACAATGGATTGAATCACTTATCTGTTGTCTTGATTTTGTGTTAAGACAGAATGCACTAGAGTCATGCCAAAAAAAATCTGAATGATGTCTTTCAGAACTATAGATTTTTCTATCAGGAGAGTAATAATGGGAAACTTCAACTATCTAGTATGGAGAAGTATGGAAATAGCTTTGAAGAGTATAAGCAGCAATTATAAGGAAACATGAACTTAGACCAGGAAAACATGAGAGAGGAACTCAAGATTACCCAACTTTACTTTTCTTTGGTATAAGAGGGGGAAAATGAAAAATGCTGTCAGGTTTGAATAATCTTTTATTATAACTCATATCAATAGAATTCTATTATTTTTTGGTGGCAAATGTTTCCTGACTTGGTCTATCATAAAAGGCTAATACCTACATAATTGCTGAAAAATCACCTCAATCAAAATTCCTCTGTCGTCTTATTCACTTCATTTCCCAAAAGGCTGAAACAGAAATAAGGGAACTGGCTGTCCTAGATCTGTTCTTCATCTACAGGGATCAGCTTGACGTTCTGAATACTGGAATTTCTGGGTTAACTGATGTGAATTTTTTTCATATCTGTCACAGGACTACCAAAAGGAAATCCAACAATATTGATCAACTGAATTGTTTTCTTATTATGGCTCTACCTTTTTCTACTCATCACAAAGAAAACTTACTTGGAAGGAATTGGAAAGCCACTTGAATCAAAAAGTTTTAGAAATGCCCAACCACAGCTTAATTCTCCTCTCTCACCTGTTGACTAGAAAAGAAGTTAGAAGGTAACTTAATTAGGCACAGTTCAATCTTAGATCTGCTACACTTGCTGTATATTTGTTTATGGCTACAACTCCCAACCCCATTTTGCAGCCCTTAAAATATTCCCAATTACCCCATTAAAAGTAGAAATGCAGTTTCCTCATCTTTTGCCCCCCAAAGGTATAAAATATGCTCACTCTGAATATTTAATTCACAATCTCCCTAAATAGTTTGTAGAAATCAATGACAGGCTTCTTTTCTCTCATCTTACATACCAATGCCAGCCTGTTATTCAATACCATTAACCATGCAAACAAATCATGACCAAAGAGAAAAACTACTCAGGAGACTACTGGCTATTACTGTTAAGAAGGTATTCAGGCAGACTATTCATTCATCGCACTGTGCCACAAAGTGGTTTGTTTGGTTTTAGCATAGTGAGTTTCGTGAAGCAAACCAATACAGAATGCAGATTGTAATGCTTAACACAAACCTACAATATTTGTAACCTCACTGCAATCCCAAGTGACTAGTCATTCTAGAAATAACAAAGTATCAGGTAGAGGGAGTTTCACAAAACACTATAAACAGTATTTGATATTTCACCACCAACAAGAACAAAGGAGGTAATGAGGGTAATTTGATGGACATTATCATCACTTAATTGTTATTTACACAGCTAGACTTTTTTTACTCTTTTTGTATCATTTTTTATTATTCTGCTAAAAACACCGTTTAAGATGTTTAATCTCAGGACAAAGCACCAAAGAAAGAAACTGGTTGACCATTCCATGAAAAAAATGACAAATACATATTAAAATATGCCAGCTCCAAAAGAAGTGTTTTTTTAAAAAAAATACTGAAATCTACTCATTTCATTCCTATGGATTATCATGCCAAATGCTTCTCTTGCTAATCCTTTTGCTTCTCCACCCAGCAGTCTGCTAATACAGTTTCATACACTGAGTCATCTCCGTGAACTTACATTGCGGTAAGTGATTCCAAGTTCAAACAATAGTCCAATGTCTGGAGATGGATCATTGGATCTAATGAAACAATCACCATCAAGAATACATGGTAAAATGCCACTGACCTACAAACAAATAAAACAAAATGATCTATTTCCTTTTAAATAATTTTAAAATTCTGTATAAATCTGTCTTGTAAACATTTCAAGAAGTTAATGATCAAATTAAATCCTGAAGTAAACTACTCATTTGAGGTCAACAAAATAAGGTTTTTAAGCTATTTAATATGGGTAAAAAAGGGCATGCAAGTAACAGTAACAGCTCACTTGAAAATAATTGACCAAAATGTTTACAAGGTAATTATCATTACATTCTCCAGCTTTTCTGAAGGGGAATTCCCTTCAGAACAAATTTTTAGAAGGCACAGAATATCAGAATATCAAAAGGAATGAGAAATAACTCAAAACCAGCTCCTCCCATCCTCTGCAGAAGTATCATCTTATAGGAATTCTGGATATAATCCCTCAGAAAAGATGGCCCAGGTCACAGAATATCTATTGGCTTTCTGAAAACTGAAATATAATAACAATACAAGGGGAAATTTCTAAAGTCAGTTCTAAAGTTTCAAGAGACCTCTTTTAGTCTCTTCATGTGTACCTTAATAAGCATCCCTGCTAACACTAAAATAAAGTCAAATCTCTGTAAGGAGGTGCACTTCTGCCACATGAATTATGTTATTTTAGCTTATTCATGCTATCTTGACCTTATAGGATAACCATGACGGCATAGGAAACAAGTCTTGACTTAGATTTAAAACACAACAGCTTGTCAGCCCAGCTTTGACCATGATTGATCATATTAGAGGTTGGTTAATGCTGAATCAATGAGACAATAATATTTAGTGGAACCAAAGTATAACCCATCTTATTCAGAGCAGATTTTTGCTTATTTGTTTTGCTCTTAGTTTGTCATAAAGTGACCCAGTTTGGTTTAAGGTGTCAGGGTAGAAACTAGAATAGAGTTTTACCCCAGATTTAGGTAACAAACTTTCAGTAAGAAACGTTGGGTCAGTCACTTTTCAAAAGCCAAGGAAGAAGGCAACAATATTTTCCAAAACTGTTGTCAATAAAACTGAATGGCATTATCTACATAGTCGCCCTCAGTCAAAATTAATCCGAAGATGCACAAAAACAGTCTCCTAAAGATGGGACCCATCAAGCTGTCACAAAAACCTAGGGTTTCATTGTTAAATAACCCTGTTTAAGTATATAATATTTGGTCAAACATAACAATGGTTTTAAAAAATATTTAAGACAATAAATCAATAAATATATGTTTAATGATCTGTTCTACTCAGGGCTGTATTGGAGAACCACATTTCCTAAAAAAAACCATTCATTTGAGAAACGAGAACTCTCTGAGTTGTTTTTCTTAATCAAACTACTCTTGAAATTGTGTCTGCTCCTCCTTTCCAATGCTAAATGAAAAAGAAGATATTTAAACAAGAAAACCTTCCAGTTTCCAGTACTATGAACTCTGACCATTGTTGTTTATTTTTCAAGAATAAAACATCAGAAAAACTGACCACTGTTAACTCTAGTCTTATCTAATTATCTCGCAGATAGTAAGGTTTGAATAATATAAGCTATGATATAATTAAAGTCTATATTATAATATTTAGGCTCAGTCATCTTGGATATTGAAATGAAGTTGTGATTTTTATATGATTTAGCTTTCCATTTTCTGAATCAGAAATAAACCTAATCAATATTTTTATAAAGATTCATGGGGCATTATCATCAGACAGTAATAGGAACATTTATAAAATAGACTACAATACTATCACACTTGCTTATTCTTCTACGCAGGTAAAATACACCTGATAATATCTACAGGATATTTACCCTTGGAGAAAAGGTCCATGTTTTGGGGTTTTTTGGTTGCCATGTAGCTCTTACAGTATGAATGTTGCTCAAAATCTAGAATAAGATAAAGCAAGGGGAAGAATCACTGAATTAACAGTGCATTTAAAAACAATGAAGCGATAAGGAGAATGTAACCTAACATCAAGAGGAGAATGGATGGCAAATGGTTATAGCTATCCCTTATTTAAAGTTATTAGAAAGATTTAAAGTAGACCACAGTTTATTGTTTTGAACATTGTAAGAATGAATTTGAAATTTTCAATTGTATTCAAATGATGAACATGTAATTGATAAAATATATAAACTTTCATTGAACTTTGAAATTGAAGAACTGAAGAAAAAATGTATGATAAAATAGGCTAAAAAATTTAGTTAAATGGATCAATAGGAAAGTATCTGATAAAAAGGACTAAAATTTACATTATGTTGCAGTTTTAAATGGAACTTTTACAAAATGATGTACCTTGGTATATGTCAATGGAGAAAATGTCTACTTTTTATAAAGGCCAAGTTGATATTGGACATGTGAAAAAGAAAGGACATGTTTATGTTTGGTGGACGTATAAAAAAGCCAGAAAATTTTGGATTCATACACTAATTCAAGGGATTTTAAAGATTAATATACAACTGAAAGCAAGGCTTTAATTTGGGATTGGTAATTGGAAAAAAGTATGGAACTTTGTTTTTCTATTTGATAAGAGCAGCAAGATATTGTATGCATGAGGATGGAAAAGACTTGGCATTATCCACAAAGGAGAAATAGATATTAATGAAGATGATGGAACCTGCCAAGATGGCTAAATTGACATCTTTGATCAGAGAAAAGACAACAACTGTGTTTATTGCGGACTAGAAACCCCTTACAAACTTTTTGCATAAAACAGAAAAAATGAATTTATGATTTATAGTTTTAATGATTAGCGAGGACAGATTATACAAAGAAGAGAGCTATGTTATTATCATAGAGTAAGCAGTAAATTTATGTAATTGTATTTATAACTGATGCAAAGAAATTTGGAAATTACTTAGGATATCCTTTTTATTTTATTTTTTTACTTTTTTACACTTTTAACTTGCTTATTTCTTTTTCTTACTTTTTTTTTCAGCGTGTGGTGGGGTTCAAAAAGTTTTCCTACCAGTTCAGTGTGAGCGTGTGCTTTGAGTGCACATGCACGCTTTATACATACGCAGTATTTGCAAATCTCCTTCTGCTGCAAGCTTTGTGTGTAAAACAGCTGACACGTGGCAATCCGCTGTGCCGCATGAAACAGCTGAGGTTGAAAAGCAGGAAATAAAGGACAGTATAGAGTTGGGGCAGGTAGGACCCAGCAGCTGATCGTCGGAGCGAACCAGTTCCCTCACATATAATCTTCAGAGCAACCAGTTCAGCTGAACCGGTCCGAATCAGTAGTATACCATTACTGTTTTAATCTTCCTTTTTAAAAATATATAATAAAAATAAAAATAATGAAGTGGTAATAAATAAGAGACTCCAGTTATTTTCAGTATTGGTTTAGAATATCAGCTTTCTTGATCAGTACAGGGAATTAGAAGTATGGATCCTATTTAACATAATACAGTGAAAGATCCTTTCAATTATTTCTGTTGTCACTTGATGGATATTTAACTATATAAAGAGTGCCAAATCAGTCACTCAAAACTCTAATAGAAGGAAAGACTTAAATCTACTCAGTGTAACACTCTTGACAGTAGCATGTACAGGAAAAAACTGGAAAATATGTTGAACGTACTCGGTTGCCATCAAAAAGGCAGAGTCGGATATGTCTACTGAGGACCTGTATACTAATGCCAGGAAAAGGAATGCCTTTGCAGTTCCATAAAGTCATAATTAATGATATCCGAGTTGGCCTTGGCTGAATCTGAAATAGATAAAATAGAACCAAACTTTTAAAATAATTGGAAAAATAAAAGTGTTGACTAATTGTATTATTGTGTTTAAAAGTTGTATAATTTTATACAGTATTCTTATACAACCACTCCTTGTTTACCAATTACTTCTATTAGCGCTTAATCATAAATACAATAGTAATTAATGGTAATAAAATTTCATTTTCTGACTAGTATGCACACTTATGACCAAATTACATACTAATTAATATCACAGAGCTGAGCCTGTTAACATGCAGTTAGCACTTAGGGAACTGCAGCTCAGGAAGAAATTACTTGTTTAAGGAATCTTTTCCCCCATCTGGTTGCAACTTCTAAAAAAGACACATGCAAAATTGTAATTAAGCAGGTCAGCCTTCTCTCTGTTGTCCATCATCATCTTACCATCCTTTCCAACCAGCAGACTGACCATTTCCTTTACTTTCTTGTTTTCCCCCTTCCTTCCTTCCTTCCATTCATTCATTCATTCATTCATTCATTCATTCATTCATTCATTCATTCATTCATTCATT
>BLBF01000018.1:52313841-52380875 GCA_015471245.1 Laticauda colubrina | reverse complement strand
ATTCATTCATTCATTCATTCATTCATTCATTCATTCATTCATTCATTGTATTTCTGTAACTGCCCATCTCAGTAAATGACTCTGGGCAGCTTACAATTCAAAGAGTCCATTTTGTTATTTTTTCCATTCAAGTATTCTTTTTGCATTCAAGCATTCCTGACACCACTTAGATTCAAATTATTTCTTGATATTGTTTTTGTTACATACCCCTTTTTATTTATTTTTGAACTCATTCTCTGTGTTTATCAGAGAGCTCTTTATGCAAGCAGATTGGTTCATCAGTTATCTCCCATGTTTTTTCCTATCTGGTATTGTTTGTATTTGGGCCTTCATTATCTCTTTTCAACACTTCTTGAACTGGTTTCCCCTTCAAGATTTTCATGCAACCCTTCATATTTATTCCCTTACTGGGAATTAGCTTTCCCAGTAAGTCTAGAATGCTAATCTGACTACCTTCAGTTCTCCCTGTCTGCAGTATGATTAATTGTAGGATAACATGGTTGCTTTCTCCCAAGTTCCTACAACTTCCACTTCCTCAAACTTTTCATCCACATTAATAAGTATTAAATCCAATATAACTAATTCCTTAGTTTCTTTTTCCAACCTTTGTGTGATAAAGTCTTCCGAAAGAATCTGTTGGATCTCCTATTTGCCACAAAATTTGATTTCCAATTGATGTTAGGTAGTTGAAACACATTGCCACAGTTGTATGTTTCATAGAAGTATTATGGCCACCTGATCTGTGATGATTTCATCTATACCTTTGGCTAATTGGGTGATCTGAACTATACACTTACAACAGTATCAATGTTTCTTTTTCCTTAATATTCACCCAGACATTTATGGCAGGGTTTTTCATTCTTGCTGTCACAAAAATGTATGTTTCCCTGCATATATAGTTATTTTTATTGATGCCACCCCCCTTTTTTCTTGGGTCTGATTTTTTCAAACAAATTATATCCTTTCAATACTACATTCAAATTATGAATTCCATTCCACCAGGTTTCTATAATATCAACTATGCATTATTGGTTGTACTAGAATTTCTTTTGTTCTCACTCCCTGTACATTCATGTAAAAGCATCTGGAGTCCTTTAGTGTACAGCCTTAAATTTTATTATATACTTCATGAAATTCTTCCCAGACTTTTGCACCATTACACCCAATTTCTTCACCATTGGTTATCCTGAAGACACTAGCTTTTTAAATGCCTTTTTTAAGAACAAGTACTTACACTGCCTTTTTCAGAGCTCCATACCAGATCTTGGAAAGAAAGATTGGAAGGTGTAAGCACAGGATGAAGGAATGAAGCTGTCTGAAATTGATTTCCTAAAAAAATAATAGATATACACATTTAAGTTTCCCCTTCATTCTTTATGCTTATTGTGTACATAGTTTTTGATAGTTAGAATTTCCAAATATGAAGCTATGCTTTTTTTTTAATTCATGAGCTAAAAAAATATGGTTTTAATCACAAATAATACCTTTTTTATCAATGAAGCTGTGGTCTGGAATCAAATTGTGAACAGGAACTGACTCAATGATTGAATATATTTAGGTAAATGCCATATATTTTCAAATGTTTTTATTTCATTCACAGTTTATATTGTAAAACATAGTTTAAAAAATATTTTAATAGGATGGTAGCATTTAAAATTCAATATAAAAATAATAAAATAATTCAAATAGCATTAAAATCAACAATCTGTGATGTCATTTTGCAATATCATATTATACAATACTTAATGTTGTCCTATCAAGCTTCAGTTGTCCTCAGAAGCATTACATCTGATTTAGATTTAGTGGAATAATTTTGTAAAAAAATCTACCTTCATCCAAGAGCTGTGCAAGCGTTGAAGGTCGAAATCCAGCAGGCACCGCTCCCATAGTTGTCAGGACATCTAAGGTATTATTCTGTTCATTTAGACAGAGATATTTTATTAAGGAAAGCCCTGTCTGAGCCAGTAGAAGGGAAAGAGAGCTTCATGAGCGAACTACAGTTGCTTGTAGGAATGTGGAGTAGACAATCCACTTTATATTGTGGCACTAATTATCTCGATGCCCTGACCGATGTCAGTCCACTCTGTTTCAGTTCCAGGGAAGATGTCAAGATCTGTCCATGATTTGCTGATTTTCAATTTACTTCTGTTCCCAACAGTGGATATGGCAAAAGACACTCAGTAAGGTGTCTGCTGAGGAGAGTTCCTTTCATTCTACCTGTGTGTTCTCCACCTGCTGCCCCATTTTCTTTCTCTAGTACTATCCTTCTGTTTAATCTGCTATTGGTCTCCCACCACCTTATTTCTCTTGCCCAGACTGCTTTGTTACCCTCTTCTCATTCACTTTCCCAGATAATTAAGGAAGTTGTCCCATTTTCATTGTTTTAACATTTAATGAAATGTCTGTTGCTGAAAGTTTCAGCAATACTGTTTCAAAGTCATGCTAGAAATTAAGGTGGCAATTGACTCTGAATAAAGACAAAATTGTGCTATGACTATTTATTCCAGTGTAAGTATTTTCAGCTTGCTCACTGTGCATTCAACAGTAGAAATAAAGTCAGATGTTTCCTCTTCAATCAAAATCTTTTGACAAAACAATGGTGATGCATCAAATCATTACTGTCATATAAATGTAACTCTGTAAAATGCAAACTCACCTCTGTGAGGGCCTTTTTGACAGCACTCCAGTGAGAGTCTGTTCTGCAGACAGTACAAACATAAGAAAAAAGTACAATCATATCCTTATGGGAAATATATAGACAAGCAAATTAGTATTCAAAACAGTCTGTTTTATGAGCCCAACCCAAAAGGCTCAATATGGTATCAAAACCTCAAACAGCTTGGACCCAGAACCGTTGAAGGAGGACCTAATCATATACAGGTTTATTCCACACACTTAGATCTTCACTAAGACTCTTTTTGTAAGTCCCACCATGAATACATTTAAAACCAAGAACTAATTCTTTTTTAATGGTAGGTCCCATATTATAGGCAACTTTAGGAATAAGATTGAAGCTATGTTTTTTGGATAGTTCTTTTTAATTTCTTACACATTGCATTTTAAGTTGCTTACAAACTGATTAAGTTCTCAAAATATACCAACTGATGATGTATGTCTGCATTAAAGTCTGCAGCCTACCTTTTCAGAATATCAGTTCCACCTGCTGTTTCATCTGCCACTTCAATATCCTCCTCTGTTTCCTCTTCACTTGGCTCTTCTTCTTCCTTATCTTTTGCCTGGCACAAGAAGTACACTGATCAGCCAAACTGCATCCACAAGCCTTATATTCTGCATTGAAAATAATACTCCATCATAAGCAGAAATTTCTAATGGACAAAGTGGGAAGAAGTACTTTTCACAAGTTCCCCACATGTCTAAAGCCCATCACACTACTTTCAAAACTGTTTAGAGAGTCTCTGATAAATCAGTAATAGATATCTGGTTGCTGCCTGATAACCTAACTAAAGAAGTTTTTCACCTTCATCATCACTATTTCCTTTTGTATCTAAAGTAAATGAATCACTTGTCCATTCAAAAATTAACATTCAGATGGCAGTGCCCTAGTATCACTTGTAAAAATCTGTATCTATTACTGTGTGGTGATAATTGTTGATTTAGAACTGATAAGATGATGTTTATTTATTTAATCTAGCCTAAGGTTCTTAGAATCGTGCTCAAGAAATGTTGAGCTCGAGAAATATTTCTATAAATAATTCCTATAGGTGAACAATTCATACAATTTCCAGAAAATGTTTGTAAAAGGACTGGTTCCAGAGATACTGGCTTTCTTCCTTATAGGCATGTACAATCAACAGTTAAGACTCAAATATAGGCAAGTTTTATTTCTATAAAAATATAGGCTTTACCACAGGTTATGAAAAAATATTTTACTTTTATAAGTGCAATGTTATCAGTCTGCCATCTTACAAAAGAGCACAGGTATCAACAATAATTAAAACAATTAAAACTGAGTAGAAAGGAAAAATGCATACCAACCGTAAGATAGGTTTTAGGCACAAGGCCTTTCTCCCCTTTTAAATTTTTAGCCAACCACCAACCATCAGGCTTTTTCTCAATGATAACAAGAACTTCTTCTTTCTTCAATAATGAACAGAGAGAAAGTAAAGGTGGGTAAGTATATTAACACTGAAAATGTTTGAGTATTCCAATACAATGTGCAGTATATGGTGTATGTTTTAAGGTAGGTTTAGCATCAAACATGATTATTATTCTTATTTTAGCAACCAATGCAAAATGTTACTGAAGATGCCAGACAGACAAAAACCAGAGACTGGTTTTTCAGATACTGTAAAGGAACAGAAAATCAAAAAGTTAATTTGAAATCTAAAAATTTATGTTCCATTCAGATTGATACAAATTATTTTTTTTAAATGAACATTTCAAGTGAACATTAGTAGATTTATATCACTGCACCTATACAAATCTTTTGTTCCACTTGGCCCCTCTGCTGCAATCTAAAACATACTTTAGACAATTCCTACAACTCAGGTCAAAGTTATATAGGTAATGATGGGTTAGTCTCAAGTCTCATGCCACATTAAATGGTATGGGGCACAGATCACAACAAAGAAGACAGGGATAAAGGCAAACAAGTGGAACTAGTGGACTCAAGAAATGATAGATTTTACTTGCTTTAAATGTCAAATCCCCTTCCTGTTGTGCAGCAAAATCTCCAAGTGCAATGAATTTTGTATTAAGTGAAGCATCTAGTTTACTTTCATCATCATCTTCATCATCCTCATCATCCTCGCTATCTTGCTCTTCTTCATCATCATCATTCTGGGTACTTTGTCCTTCTTCCTCATTTTCTGTCTCTTCATTTTTCTGCTGTTCCTCTGGGCTGCCTTTCTTTTTCAAATTCCTACCAACAAAAAACAAAAACAGGACTAACTGGTATTTTGAAAATCACTTATTTTAATCAGTCCTTGGTTTTACTAAACCATGTAGCTTAAACTGGCAGGAAATAATAAATGCTTCTGAATTTTTAGAAAAAAAAACCAGGTTGTATTTTGAATGTCCAAAATAAAACTGATTTATTGAACATAATTTTATTTTATTCTTCTTTAAAATTCTGAATGCATTATGATCATTAAAAATATAGTTTAAAAATATATTTAAAACAAAAAAATAATGTAATATTTTTAAAGTGTATACATCAAAAATAAAACAACATTTAGAAAATAAACTAAATGAAGCCAGCAATCCAAAAGCCAGCATATCTTCTCCCTATTCCTGAAAACTAATATCTGGCATTAAATGAGATTAGGCAGCTTCCACAAAATGGAAGCAGATATCAAAAAGATATGCACAATGCATTTTGAATGTATTTAAATTTCTATACCATCATATATCTTAATTTTATGTTATATGAAAGAAGAAATCTATATTTGAAATACATGCTGCATTTGCTTTCAATCTTGGTAAGAAACATTTATACTGGTTCTGAAACATGCCTATACTTAAATTTAAGCAAACTTGTAATGGTTGGTTATAACAAAAATTTAAATCTCTTAAGTTTACCTACATACTAGAGTCTTTGACTACATTGTCCTGGTTAAGGACTGTAGCAAGTTTTTCCAGTTGCTGAGAAAGCTCAAACAATTGGTTTTTTTCTTCTTCTTTTCTCTGATTATAATTTCCTACTGGTGCAGGCTCATCTGACTGTAAGATAAAAACACAAACATCAGAATTTTGAGAAAATCCATATGTATACCGATATTAATATTTACCAATATTTATTGTAAATATTTAATATTTATCATCTTAGTTTATATTTATAGCTTGTCATTTCTCTGGAAGCTCAAAGTAATATATACATGAAATTTCCCCTTTATTTTAGTCTTAGAGCACCAAACCAATGAGATAGAAGGATCAAAAACATCCATGTGAGAGCCATAGTCAAGAGAGGAATAAAACTTGCATTTTTCCAGTGTTACCTCTGCGTGATACTGGCTTCCAAGTCACATTTAGAAAAGATGTGATTGTAAGGGGACTGGAGGCTAAAACATACAATGAATGGTTGTGCAAGAACTGGGCTTAGCTAGGCTAGTAAAGTGAAGGACCAGGGGAGACATGATAGAGGTATCCCAATATTTGAGGGGCTGCCACAGGGAGGAAGGGGTCAAGCTATTTTCTAAAGCACCTGTAGGCCAGGCAAAGAATAATGGATGGAAACTGAACAAGGAGAGATTTAACCTGGAAATAAGGAGAAACTTTCTGATAGTGAGAACAATCAACCCATGGAACAGCTTGCCCTCGGAAATTGTGGGAGCGCCATTACTTGAGACTTTCAAGAAGAGATTGGGCTGCCATTTGTCAGAAATGGTATAGGCTTGGGCGGGGGGGGAAGGGGTGGACTAGATTACCTACAAGGTCCCTTCCAACTCTGATTATCTGTTATATGGAAACATTCACATGGTTCTTTATGCTAAAAAAGAATACATTTGTTTTTGTGTAGATTATTAGTATTATTTCTATTTAAAAAATGGATTTAATTTAGAATGAGAGAATTTCAGAAAGCTATATATGCTAGAACCTGGAAAAAAATAGCTTCTAATACCGATACTACTTTAGCAAACAATATCTCGATATCTTCATTCTCTTATTTTTGGACAAGTATTCTGCCTCTTTTCAAAAAGATATTCAATGCTGTGATGTCTACAAAGATCAAAATAATGAAAGCCATGGTATTCCCTATAATACTTTATAGAAGCAAAAGCTGGACTTTGAAGAAGGGTAGAACGTTTTCAATTTTGGTGTTGAAAAAGATTCCTAAAATTCTGTGGTCAGCCAAAAAAATCAAACAAATAGATAATTGAACAAATTAACTCAGTTCTCACTTGAGGCACAAACAACCAGGCTCAAATTAACCAACTTTGTACACATTATTTGAAGACCTAGCTCACTACAAAAGTCTCTAATGCTGAAAAAGATGAAATGAAAGAGAAGATAACCAGCACCAAGATGGATAGATTCAGTTACAGTGGCACTGAGTGCGTTATTGGGAGACTTGAAGAACAGGTTAGAGGTAGATTGACATGAAGAAAGTATATGTGTGGTTAGAGGGAGTCAAAAATCATTTGTTGTACATAATCAACCAATCAACTACAGCCCTAAATATTTACTTTCTTTAAGTTCTGAAGAGTTAAGGTATTTTCATCCACAGATTTCTTCAGCTCCAAACATCTATAAACAGAAAAAAGTCCACATTTTATATGCTGTCTACCAACCATCAAATATGCTGACCCTAAAATATTTCAAATAATACTGTGCTTAAACAAGTTAATTATCCCAAAGTGAGTAGGTATGTTTATAGCATACTGCCATAATCAGAAAAAATGTGTATGTACATACTCCTAGAGAAGGAATAATATTGATGCTGAATGCGATTAAAGCCTGTTACATTTACCTAGTTGAAGAATAATTAAATGCTTCAATTGCTCATTCTCCTGCAAGATCTCCTGCAGAAGAACAAAAATCTACTTAAACAAAGTAGAGAAATCAAAGGTGAAGCAAAACCACTAGATACATTCTGGCTGCTATCATTTTTGCGAAGAATACTATAATTCTTTGGTTTTGATCTTATATAGAAAAAAATCATTCTTAAATAAAAAATATACCTCTGGAAACATGTACTGTAGATAAATACTAACAAGTGTGTATGGGAGAGGGGTCATTTCAGTGTTGGGATTCAAAAAAATTTATTACCAATTTTGTGGGCATGGCTTGGTGAGTGTGGCTTGGCTTGGTGGGTGTGGCTTAATGGGTATGACAGTGGAAGGATACTGCAAAATCTCCATTCCCTCCCCACTCCAGGGGAAGGATACTATAAAATCCCTATTCCCTCCCCACCCCGTTAACCTGCTTTCCAGCTCAGTTTTCCTGTGCAGGGCAACAAAAGAAGACCCAGCCAATCAACTGGGACTCGAGAGGCAGAAAAGAGATGGGGGTGGGGTGAGTCAGAGGTGGTATTAGCTGGTTCTCTGAACTACTCAAAATTTCCACTACTGGTTCTCCAGAACTGGTCAAAACCTGCTGAATATCACCTCTGGAGCATTTACTTTACAGTTATCATTCTGAAATATAAGCCACCTGAATTATTTGGAGTAACTAGCATACAAATCCATGAACAAACAATCCTGAATATTTTGTAAATTGGCCTTGAATCTACTTTCATAGTGAAAGCAATATAAAATGTTTTAAAAATCCATGATAAAATATAGCAGTTAAAATGGACCAACTCACCTCAGAAAGAATGGTATGTACTGAATGCTAAATATAATGCATTTGAATGTGAAAAATCATGACATTAAAAACTGCACATTACTCCACTGATACTCCACTGATGAACAGTTCCAAATATTTATATTCATGAATATTCTTCTTCAATTTGTTATTTTATTTGTGTGCTGTAATGAGACTAGACAAATAATATTGCATCACCTCTCATCTTTGAAATAAAATACTCATAGAAATAAGTCTTATTTTTGATAAATTTTCTTCTGAATAAAGTTTTAAGGCCCTGTCACACTGGCCGAGGGATGCAAAACGTTTTAAAAAGGACACAGCGGATGAGAAAAATGTTCCATCCGTTGTTATCTGCTCTCAAAAGTGCCCTGAATTTGCATAAGCAGAGCGGACAACAACGGAAAGCAACGGACGGGAAGAGGACGTAGGGCGGATGTACAGCGGATGCTCCACAGAAGCCTAGCGGATGGAAGCGGATGGGAGTGGATGGCACATCCACAAGGCTTCCGGGGAGCAGAGCAAAGCAGACGCAGAACGGATACAGCGGATGCAGAGCGGATGAAGAGCGGATGAAGCGGATGCCTAGCGGGGATGCCTAGCGGATGCCTAGCGTTCACTGCGCATGCGGGGAGGATGCATTGCATCAGCCCCGCAGATATAAAGGGAAGAAGCTCGGAATTCAGGTCACCATTCAGAGGAAAGACCTGCTTCCAGACACAGCTTGCCAGCCTGCCAGCCAGCAACCCCACAACCATGGGGAAGAAAAGGAAGCCTCTGCCATTTGCTGCCAGCCCTGGCAAGAGGGACAGGACCACCCTCCCAACCCCTGGCCCTCACTCTGCTTCTGCTGGGGCTTCTGCTGCCCGGGCTTGCTCTTCTGGGGCTGGGGCTTCTGCTGATGCTGCTTCTGGAGGTGGTGCTTCTGCTGGTGCTTACTCTGCTGATGCTGCTTATGGCGGTGGTGCTTCTTCTGGTGCTTACTCTGCTGGCACTGCTCCTGGTGCTGGTGCTTCTGCTGGTGCTTACTCTGCTGGCGCTGCTCCTGGTGCTCGTGCTTCTGCTGGTTCTTACTCTGCTGGCGCTGCTCCTGGTCCTGCTGGTGATCCTGGTCCTGCTGGTGCTCCTGGTCCTGCTGGTCCTGCTGGTGCTCCTGGTGCTGCTGCTGGTCCTGCTGGTCCTGCTTTTGCTGCTACTATTCTTGTTGTTGCTGCTGCTGGTGGTGGTGGTGTGGAGGAGCAGCCCCTACAACCTCGAAGCCCCTCTGATGAGGGCCCAGATGGCCCTGCCAGAGGGAGGAAGAGGCAGACGTGTGTACGGGAGAGGAGACAATACTCCATTGAAGAGGAACATGAGGAGGAGGTGCTTGAATGGCTCAGGGAGAATGAATATCTCTGGCAGAAGGGACACAGGCTCTACCGAGACACCAAAAGGAAGCAGGCTGCTTGTAGAGAGAAGGCGGAGAGCCTGGGCTACACTTCGGAGGTGCTCCTCGGCTGGTGGAAGCACATGCACACCTAGTACAGGAAGCTGCACCTCAAGAAATCTGGCCAGGCCACGGTCAAGCTGACGGACAGAGAGACCTACGTGATGGCCAGGTGCAGCTTCCTGGAGGGTGAGATCCGCCACCGAGGAGCAGCCCCTCTGTCTACCCTCTCTCTCAGGCAGCCTGCTGAGAGCCAGTCCTCTTCTGGCAGAGAGTCAGCTCCTGTGTCCAGGCAGGTATCTGTGGAGCGTCCCATGGCGGAGAACCCCCTGACAGCTGTGATACCCGTGGGGCGCGCAGAGGACCCCCTGACGCAGTGGGAGAAAGGAGACGCCACTTCCACCACAGGCCAACCCGCATCCACCCCCAGCTCCACCTCCACAGAAAGGCAGAAAGCCGGACAGGAGGGGCAGAGCCACACTGTCCTGCTGGAGATAAGAGACACCATCAGAAGCAGTGTAGATCTCCTCTCTCAGCTGGTACACACCAACAGCCCAACCTCCAACCGCAAGCCCTTCCTCACCTATGTCAACCAGACCCTCATGAACATGGCGGAACCCCAGTACCAGTGGTGAAGGACAGGATCACCGATCTTCTTCACAACCCTCCAGACGAAGATGAACCTGATCCCACCCAGTCCAGGCCTGCTCCTCCACCCCAGGTGATGTCACTGCCCTTCCAAGGCTTTCCACAGGCCCTCACCTACCAAGGCTACGGCTACCAGGAGGTCCAGCAGCATAGGCAGCCCTTCCCAGTCCAGGCTCAGGTACATCGTACGCCATCGGTGCCACTGATGCCAGCCACGCCACAGATGCCAGCCACGCCACAGGTGTCACCCATGCCACAGATGCCACCCATGCCTCACCTCACTCACCTGCAGACCAGACAGCCCCACTACACTGCTCCTTCCTCCACCCCACAGCCAAGCCCGGCCTCGGAATATCTGTCATCGGTATTGGGGCTGACACCCCATGTCATGGAGGAAGGGGCTCTCAACATCACGGGGCTGAGCCAGCTGTCTGAGAGCTTCCTCAACACACCGTCCCGTTGTCCTCTTCGGGCCAGGCACCCCAATGGCGCCTCAGACCAGCACTCCAGCAGCATCCACCTCCACAGCACCTGGACCCTTCACCCCTGAGACGATGGGAATGCCTCAGACTGAGGCATTGACTGAGAAGAGTGCCAGAGACTGAGTGGCTACCTGTTGACTTTATTTTTGCTTTGGACACTTGACTTGGGTCATTTTGCTTTTACAGTTTGTTATTAATAAAGGTTATCTTTGCTTCACACACTTGCTTCATTTATTTTTGTCAATAAAGTCTTGGTGGAAACTTTTAGAAATGGTTTAAGCCTTTGCATGCTTGTGGGGTGGGTTAAGATAGCAGTGGGATGGGCAGGGATACCTTTGGGATGGGTAATAGCTGTGGGATGGGCAGGGATACCTTTGGGATGGGTAATAGCTGTGGGATGGGCAGGGATACCTTTGGGATAGGTAATAGCTGTGGGATGGGCAGGGATACCTTTGGGATGGGTAATAGCTGTGGGATGGGCAGGGATACCTTTGGGATGGGTAATAGCTGTGGGATAGATAAACCTCCAGTGCAAGCATAGTGGGACTGTATGGTCCACCCTCCCAGTTGCCATACCTATGGCCCTTTATTATCAATAACAATGTAATCATTGATCTACACATGTCAACATAAACACAACTCTTTATTAAATGCCCTGTTCATTGTAGGCCCACCCAACATACATAGCCCAATCTCATCAGTGTGATGAGACAGGCTGAAGGAAGCACCCATTAATCATCTATCATCCTGTCTTGCCACTCCACTGCTCCAGCTGGGGAGTTGCACCAGTGTCTCAGGAGGTTGCGCTGCTTCTTCCCTTCACGTGAAGCTCTGTTGGGGCCTTGCACATCCTCAGTGTCTATCAGGTTTCGCCCTTGCCTCCATTCCCCAGGCTCCAGGTCCCCATTGCCTTGTTGGAGGTCCATGAGCTTGTTCTGCAAGACTGGGTAGCGGGTGCGCATGAGATTGTGCAGGATGCAGCAAGCTTCCACGATCCTCCTCACGGTCTCTGGGCGATGCTGCATGGTGGTGAGAAGTACCTGGAACCTGTTGGCCAGGATGCCAAAGGCGTTCTCCACCACCCGCCTTGCCCTGGACAGCCTGTAGTTGAAGATCCTCTCTTCACGGGTGAGGAGTCTGGAAGTGTAGGGCTTCATGAGATAGGTTCTGAGGGAGAAGGCGTCATCCCCCACGATGAAGTAGGGCACATCTTGCATGTCATTGGGCAGGGGGTCTGGATCTGGGAAGCCCATGATGAGGTTGCGTTCCAGCCCCTCCTTGAGGTGACTGGCATTGTATACCTGGGCATCTGAAGATGAGCCGTTGCCTGAAGCATCGATGTACATGAACTTGTAGTCAGCATCAACCATGGCGAAGAGGATGATGCTGAAGAAGCCCTTGTAGTTGAAATAAGTGGACCCTGACTTGGCTGGAGCTTTGCAGGCCACATGCTTGCCATCTATGGCTCCAACGGTGTGGGGGAAGTTCCACTTCTGATATCACTGCTCTGCAACTTTCTTCCAGCCTTCTTCAGTGGTGGGACACTGGAGGAGCTCCTCCAGGTATTCTTCGATGATGGCCTGCACCACTTCTCTGACCACAATGCTGATGGTGTTGTGTGGCACCCTCCAGCCGTACTGCATGCTCCTATAGGTGGTCCCTGAGGCCAGGTGGCACAGAGTCAGTGCCACCTTGAGCCCAGGGTCCAGGCTGGGCCGGAAGTTGGTGTTTGCCTTGGTCAACCTGGGTGTCAGCCGCTCCACAACTTCGTCAAACATGGCTGGAGGCATCCTCATGAAGCTCACGACTGTCTTCGTTCCTGAGCTCCACCATCAGCTTGTTGTACAGTTGTACTCTGCTCTTCTCCCGATCCATCTTCGGACCCAGACGCTTCTTGGCCACTTCCTTTTCTTCCCGTAGAACAGTTGAAAGAGCCTGTAGATGGCTTCGCACTGTTGCAGAACGATGGTGGCTACCAAAAGGACTGTGTCATGATCCATGGTGGACATCAATGGATGCTGTGGAAGAGCAAGAGCCAGATGAAGGCTGCAGAGGTCTGCACAGCAGGGCTGCTGGTCTGAAAGTGAGATCCAGGTGAGTTGCTCCCCCTTTTTATAGGCAATATAGGTTTTCCACTAGGTGTTCTTTTCCATCCTCTAGGCATCTTCTAGACATCCTTAATATCCGAGATAGGTCCCCTCTGCGAAGTTTTTTCCATTTTAATGCTTTCTTCGCGAGCTGTATCCGCTTTCATCCTTTCTCTGTCTGTGCTACTAACGCTGCGCGTCCGTTCCGCGTCCATTGCGCTTCCTCCCTGTGTCTGTTTTCCGCTGGAGCGGATTTGAGTTGCGCGGATGCGCACGGATGCCTAGCGGATATAGCGGACGCGTAACAGATGATGATGAATGTAGAATGGATGTTCCCCGTATGCGTAGCGGATGCAGAATGGACGCGTTGGATACATTTTCCGCTCAAAAAGTTTTGAGCAGCTCAAAACTTTTTGAGCGGATTTCAGTCGACAGATGCTGGACAGATAGAGAGGATGAAAAACGGAGGCAGTGAGTACAGAACGGATGCATCGCGTTAACCAACGGATGGCAAGTGTTTGTTTTACATCCTCTTTCCATCCGTTGGTGCAGTGTGACACGGGCTTAAGTCTCAACTATTTTAAAATCACCTGTTTAATTTCTTTACATTAAGTGCTAAAATGTTACATTTGCTTCTATCAAAAGATTACTGTAGCTAAAATGCACATTACCTCTCATTAAGGCTTTTCTTTCTTTCAGAATCCAGAGCCTTCACTGTTTTGCTTTCTTGAAGCAAAGTTTCCACCTGAAATATTTTATAATTAAGACATAATTTGTTGAATAAAAGCAGTCGCACAGCCTTGTATATTTAAGACTTGTATCTATATTTGCTTCTATATTTATCTATATTTAGTATCTATATTTGGATAAAAAATAACACTCTAAAACAAGTTTCCCATATTCTCTAATATTGACCCATATACACATTATCTGTCCAATATTAATAATATTCACCACTCCAATTACACTCAACTTCCCCTTCATTACAAACAAGTAACTTTAAAATAGGGAAATTCACTAAGTTTACAAATCTATACTATACATACATCTAAATCCCATTAAGTTCTGTGTCCTTGTAAATTTTATTATCGTATGCTCTGCAGGACCTTACTACTTTAATCAGTCTGGACCACTTGTTCTATTTTATGTGAGATTTAACTGTTGCACTAAGTTAAAGTTAACTAGGATGTCTATATATGTGTCTATATGTCTATATATACAATATAGAGACATGCTTATTCTGATATATCATACATATATATTCATCACATTGTCTGCACTCAGAAAAGGAGTATAAAATATAAAGTATAGTTCAGAGGTGCCTTGAACTGCAAAATGCACAAGACATAAATTTAACAAATAATGTAATAAACAAAAATGTAATAAATGCAATAAATCTAATGTCCATCAGCCATACCTTTTGATCCTTGTAAACCATCAAGCCTATTTTGCGAAACCATCCAGTCTCATTTTCTTCATCATTTCAGAACATTGGAACCTTTACTTTCTGTATTCACTATGTTTCATTTTGTAAACACAAATCCAGTACTGTATATTTTTAAAATAAAGGATAGACATAATCCTACTAGCTTCTTTTTGCAAAGATCCATTCCAGGCCAGAGACTGTTAGCATTTGCATATCTTAACATTTCTCCATTCTTCTTTATTTCATGAACATTCCACTAAGGCTTATAGATTAATCTACTTGCTCTAGTTTTCTGGCATATATAAAGTATAGAGCCCTTTTTGAGGGAAATAGGCAGTTTAGAAATATGAAATGTGTGTGTTATCATTTATTCAATTTTCTCTATTGAACACAAGTTCAATATAAAATTTATTTCATCTATTAGATTAGCTTTCTCACGGTTGCTGACAGTTTTCTTGAGAATGTCATTGGGAGAATTGCTTGTCTCTAACAACTTTATTTTACCAAATAACTCTTACTAAAATGCTTATTTGCAACTGTGTTATTCTATGATAAGAGTAGGATTACAATCTAATGGTTCAATCGAGACTAACATTTTGGATTCTTACTCGCTGGGGCGTGTATATACATCTTCCCCCCCCCCCCTCACCATTTTAAGATGTACGCGCATCTTCTAAATACTTAAGCCAGAAACTTCAGACTAGTCTGTACGGGTTCACATAATTCAACAATGAAAACGGAGGCATCACTTTTGGGGAGCCACGTCAGGTTTGTACTGAAACAAGATCATACATGAACTCCACTTACTGAGGTTTGGGAGGGATTTTTTTTTTTCAGTCAAGGGTCCTTTGCAACCCCAGCTGGCTCTCTCTCCGAAGAAGAAAGCGCCAAAAGATACTTTACCTGTTCCCGGAGCTCTCGGCCCCGACGCAAAGCGCTCTGCAGTGGGCCCCTTCGGCTCCGACGGTCGGTCATTTGTGTAGACATCGCCGAAGTTGTTTTGAGCAAAGAAATCGGCCACCACGGTCGCTAAGGAGACCAACGTTGCGGCGCGCAACTAAAACGTCATCAAATCGGCGTTCCAAAGACCCAAAGCATGATTTAGGAGGGAATCGCGCGAACAGCTTTACGCGTCTCCGCAGGTAGCAAAGCCGAAGGAGTGGGATAAAGGGAACAGCCGAGTGGGAACTCCCAATTTTGCTCTACTCCAGTAACAAAAGGAATAGGCGATAAAATTATTTCTCATAATTCGATGATTTTAAGAATTCTTACAGCCCCATCCAATGACGCCAAGAATAATGGGAAATATGAAAATGGGAGTTTACGGTCGGCTTTGTTACATATATGCCTGGTACATCAGCCTATATAATCCTCCCTCTTCCAATTTTATTCTCCAAGTCTCCTAGAATCTATTCTAGAGTAAACTTGAACCCGATTCTCTGGAATTCTAACCCAGCATTGATTCAAAACCCAGGTCTTCTCTATGAGACACTCACTTGGGCAGGATAAACAGCAATTACACATCCAATAAATGCATGCCCCAGCTTTTTATTTGAAAGCTCAAGGTGCCCAACAATAAATTGCAATTAAAAAGAAAGTTTTAACTACTATATATAAACTTGGTAAAATAAACTATAAAAATAAATGTTATCATTGTTTCAACCTGGGCACAAACATCCCAGAATGAATGATTCACTAAACTGAATATATAAAGAGATTATCTTTTTGCTTGCTGTACTCATTCAATTGGGTTGGATTTTTATCTTGTTTAAAAAAAAAATACCAGTAATAAGAAACATTTCAGTAAGAGTTAATTGATACATAGACTCTCATAGCTGCACTAGAAAATCAGTCCAAGAATTTATAGCTAAGAATTCATGTACTGCATCTCAACCCCCATTCAAAAATACCATTTCTAGTCATTTGTTTCTTTATACAGTTGATTAGTCAGATTGTTTCTCATAAAATATCACACCAAAATAAATAGTTTAGATTTAAAATCACATTCAATATAGGTTTTAGTTTACACATTGCTTTAGGCTTAAATATGATTTGTTAAATAAGCTAAATGTACCTTGATATAATATTGTAAGCCCAAACAAAACAAACCACATTAAGGTTTAGCATGTTTTGTGAATCAGGCCAATAAATTTAGGACTAACCTTTAACGTTTATAAGTTGGTAATTACATATTAGGATATAAAATAAGTATGGTTATCTTCATTTTCACAGCCAAAATAAAGAACTTTAAAAAAAAAAACTAACACAGAATATATTGCATTGCACTTGTTTATTTTCTATTTAAACTTCGTAAAGAAGATCCAATTCATAAAACATCCTTAAGTTATAAGTTGTCCAAGTAGGGAATGTTAAGCTGTTCATATAGATACGTTTCAACAGACAGATGACTTCTTTCTTCAGATGTCAAACTTTTTTGTAATATCAGTCCCATGAAATGAGATGGCAATTTCACAGATGTCTCCAAACCAAGTTTATGCATGAAGATTTTTTAAAGAAGTCCATTAATATACATCAAATATGGAAACTTGATTGTAGTTCTTTTTGAGGCTTCTATTTGCATTCAGCTGTTGATAGGTGAAAAAAAATGAAATTCAGTTCCAATATAACCTTTAAAGTTTTCTCAAAATTTAAAATATAAAACAAAATACAAGTTCAAATATATAGTAAAGGATATAATTTTAGTATTTGAGAACTGCATTAAAGAAATCGGACATAGACCTATCAATCGATAAGTACAACTGTCAACTGAAATTTATTTGATTTATATTGCCACCTATTCACCCATGACGACTCAAGGTGGCTTACACAATGTAAAATATTTAAAATAAAAATAAAAACAAATGTTGCGGGAACCCTGATAAAATGTCTATATATATGGTAAAGTATTTAAACTGGGAAATCCCTAAATTTAAAAATCAGCATATTTTTTATAAAAAACTAACAAAAAATAAGTAAATTAAAAATAGGCCTGCAAATGAGTTCAGCTGCTCTGAAAAAAACCTGTATGATTGTAATCCAGTAAACATGGTTGAAACAGTAACCCCAAAGTAATTTCAACCACTTTTGAAAAAAACATATTTCCAGACTGTTATTAAATTATTGCAAAATGAGTAGTTTGTGGTAACTATTCTACCTTCCCAAAAGTCTCCTAAAAGCATTCAATAAGCAAAAATGATACAGAAATTGGTCTTCTCTGCCTAAAATAAGAATGGGCAAGGTATCCTCAGGATCTGCGACAAGTATTAAAACACAAAAACCCTTCAAGGAAAAGGATATAAATTGAAACATTAATTAAGGCTTTGTGCCTTTGTTTTGATTCAAAGGATCATAACGTGATTTAGTCTTTTTTTTTTTTTTTTGAAGCAAAGTGAAACACAGCAAAAATTAAGCGCAAAATTATTTGGCCTATTTCTCTTGATACCAGCTTTAAAACGCAGGGGTCACCGCTTGGACGTCTCATTGCCCCAGCTTAGGGTTAAAAGGCCCGAGACAAACGACCGTTCTGGCATAAAAGACCGCTGCCAGTCAGCGTGACCCCGTCTCGGTCACCATTCTTGGGCTCCTGCAGCGGCTTTCTCACCGCTTCACGCGAGTTCCAACTTATTCTGAGTTGCTGCGAGTTGGTCCTGCAGCCGTCGCTTCCGCCACTTGAGGTAATACCTCCGCGCTCTGTTCGCCTGCCATCCCACCACCACTCCCGAAGCGAAGGCGAGTAACACCGCTAGCTTGACCGAACGATCCGACAAGGGCTCCGAGCTCAGCGCCATTGCCATTCGCCTTCAGCCTGGTATGGCGCCCACGAGGGGACAATCTGCTTTTATCGCGTTCTCTCGCCGGCGTAAAAAAGGAGCGATGAATATTCTTGGCGCAGCATCTCGCGGTAGCGGCTATTGGGGCTGCAGTCATCCTTGACGCGGGCAATTGTTATCGAAATCGGTGAGGTTTCCCTTTGAGTAATTGCGAAATTACGCGTACTGTATACAGTCACAGGTCGCTTTAGATCGGTGTCTTTCAAAATCGGCAACTGAAGATGTGTGGACTTCAACTCCCAGAATTCTCCAATTAGCATGCTGGTTAATGAATTCTGGGACTTGAAGTCCACACATCTTAATCTTGTTAAGTTTAAGCAGCACTAAATTCAATATAGCATGCTTGCTTCAGCATATTGTAGTTTGAGATGTGATTCCAATTAGTGATTTATAAACCACAATTTGATAAAGGATAGGCATTGCTGTTTGGTGCCAACTAAAAGTTCTCTTCCTGATCCCTCTTTTTTCCCCAAATAACCATTAAGTTACAAATCAGTTGGTTGTAAAATGAAGTACCAGCCTCTAGGCTATTTATTTATGAAAATATTTTTAAATCTATAGATTCCTATGTGATGATAGAAAAAAACCTGGAGGCCAGTTGGAGCATTTGGGACTGTCTATGGCAGCTATCTTGTGAATAAACAAATCAATATATTGCAATTATGAATATGCCCCCCCCCCATGTACTTTCAAAACCCCAAATGTTACCCATGATTCAAAACAGTTACTGCCTGACTCATCGTTTTATGAGAATCCAGTATTTGGGAATGGAGTTTGTTAATCATAGTTAAACTGGATTTTGTTAATAATGACTTAACACAATGCCTCAAAGAAGAAGAATTTGAAGACTGATCAAATGGGACAATTAAGTTTGTTGGAATTTATATCTGAGAAAATATGTACAAGTTCTTCACTCCATAGCAAGAACGTATTGGTGTAAAAAAGTTGAGGTCAACTTTTGTTGATTTCATGAACATGTTTATTTGCAAAAATATAGAAGTGGTCTCTTTGCTTTCTTCCAGAATATCTTTTAAACTGCCCAGTGTAACCTATGAGCCTATTTTTTTCTGATACTTTCCCCACCACATATTAACTCAAACCTACCCTGCTTAGTGTCTATCACGGTCAGCTGCTATCATTTGAACTATGAACCTGATTTAAACCCTATTTGAGTATGTTTAAAATAACTGCAGTGAGTATGAACTAAAGGCAAACCTATGATGCTTAATGTCTAACAAGGTCAGCCCGGCACTGCTATCTTTTGAACTATGAACCTGATTTAAACCCTGTTTGAGTATGTTTAACATAACTGCAGTGAGTGTAAACTATCCAAGAAATGATTTTTTTTTTCAAAAGCAGATCTGAAAAGGTAGGGGGTTGGACTAGACTTACAAGGTCCCTTCCAACTCTGTTTAAACTGAGTCCAGATTGTGAGTCCTCACTGAGCTTAGAGACTAACTAACCATATTTTTCCGAATGTGTTGTGCAAATCCAATCCATATGGTTAGTTTGTGGTACAATGTCACATGGAAACTCAGAAAATTATTTTTATAATTTATTATGTAAGATGTGGTTAAATAGGTCCTGTAACCACAACTGTTAAATTTTTCTAAGTTTTGAAGTACTAAGATACTTGGCCTCACCTTGCAATAATACTGTTTTTCTCCATACCACAAAAGATATCACTTAGCAAAATGCATTTTAATAATAATTAATATTAATTTTTAGCCTTCAGTCATATATTCTTAGATGTATTTATTTATTTGTTTGTTTATTTGGTTTGTCAATTGCTTACAAGATAATAGGTATAAGTAAAACATAGTTATGAATACAGGGATACATATAAGAAAAATAAAAGAAATAAAAGAAACAATAGGACAGGGATGGTAGGCACATTGGTATGCTTATGCACACCCCCTACAGACCTCTTAGGAAAGGGGTGAGGTCAATCGTAGACAGTCTTAGGTTAAAGTTTTTGGGGTTTGGGTAAAAAACACAGAGTCAGGTGGAGTATTCCAGACATTGACCACTCTGTTGCTGAAGTCTTATTTCCTGCAATCAAGTTTGGTGCGATTAACCTTAAGTTTATATCTATTGTTTGCTCTTGTATTGTTATGGTTGAAGCTGAAGTATTGACAGGTAGGACATTGCAATGTATAATAGAATTTCAAGTCTGGTGGCATAAGGTATTCTGCAATGAGCAGAGGAGTGGAGAACTCTTCTTGTGAAATATTTCTGGACTTTCTCAACTGTGTTAATAACAGATACGTAATGTGGGTTCCAGACTGATGAGCTGTATTCATATGATCAGCTGAATAAGATCAGGAATAATCTACAGCAGTGGTTCCCTAAACTTTTTCAGTCCACCGCCCACTTGGTGCTACAAACTCATCCTTGATGCCCCCCACCCAGGGTTGGGATTCAAATTTTGTGGGCAGGGCTTAATCTGAGGATGTAGTTTGCTGGTCATGTAACTGGGTGGGCATGGTTTGCTAGTCATGTGACTGGGTGGGTGTGGCTTGCTGGTCATATGACTGGGTGGGCATGGTTTAGTGACTGGTAAACCAAATACAAGTGATCCTCACTTAATGGCTGGCTGCTTAGCAAGTGTTCTAATTTATGACTGGCCTCCCCAGAACTACTTGACCTGTTTTTGTAGTTTTGACAGCCATGCACACACACACACACAAGCACTCCCTTCTAACCCTGCTGGAGCAGGTCATTGGACTAGAATCGGCAAAGCATCTATGATTAGATTCTAGTAGTGAACAGAATCTAATCAGAGATGCTTTGCCAATTCTTATTGATTTGTTTTATTTGTATTTCTTTATTTTATGTTGCTGAATTGCATTGACATGTGTGTCCCTTTGCAGCAAAAATTATTGATCTCTGGCTTTGCCCTACTTTTCAAACGTGCCGCCACTGCCTCATTCTAGGTGCCGGTCCCGCAGGTCCACCCCATTGAGCCTGCTGGACGGACCTGCCCAAGCAAGTCTGAGCAGAGCGGTGCACCAAATCAATGGGGTGACCTGGGAGAGGGAAAGAGAGAAAGAAAAAAGAAAGAGAAAAAGAGAGAAGGAAGAAAAGAAAGAGAAAAGGGAAAGAAAGAAAAAGGGACAAAGAAAGAGGGGGGATGGAGGAGAGAGAGAGAGAGAGAGAGAGACCTGATGCATCAGATTGAAATGAGGCCCAGTTTAGAGGCCCTTTTCCACATTGAAACATCTTTGGCTTCTATTAATTAAAGGTTTTGTGGACGAAACATGGCCAAGACTATCAGGAAGCTCTCACATTTTGTTGAGGCTTTAAACAGGATCCATTGGACCAGACCTCCACCCTAAATAATTACTTTTTCCCCCGATGTATTACAGTGCCAATTCTGAAGAAGGCAAAACCAAAATGTACTGGTAAATTACAAGGAAAACACACACACACATACACACTTCCTTCTAACCCTGCTGAAGCAGGTGATTGGACTAAAATAAATATCTCATTATATTTCTCCTTCCTCCCTCCCTCTTTATTTCTTTTTCTTTCTGTCCCTTCCTTCCATTCCCCCCTCCCTCTTTCTTTGTCCCATTTTCTTTCTGTCCCTTTTCTCTTTCTCGTCTTCCTTCTCTCTTTCTCTCTCTCTTTCCCTCTCTCAGGCTCACCCCATTGACTTTGTGCACTGCTCCCTTCGGACTTGTTTGGGCAGGTGCCTCCGATGCAAGGGGCTCAATGGGGTGATCCAGCGGGGCCTTGCCCCGAATGCGGCAGCAGCGGGATGTTTGAAAAAGAGAGCAAAGCCACTCTGGTTTGCTCTCCTTTCCCAACGCTGCGTTCGGGGCAAGGCTCTGCAGGATCACTCCATTGAGCCCCTTGCACCGGAGTGTGCAAGTCAGTGGGGTGATCCAGCAAGGCCTTGCCCAGAATGCTGCGTCGGCAGGATGTTTGAAAAGGAGAGCAAAGCCACTCTGGTATGCCCTCCTTTCCCAACACTGCGTTCAGGGTGAGGCTCCGCAGGATCACCCCCATTGAGCCCCTTGCACCAGAGTGTGCAAGTCAGTGGGGTGATCCAATGGGGCATTGGCGGGGGGATTTTTCCTCACCCCTGAATTTTGCCCTGTAAGGGGCCTACCTCCAGTGCCCCCCTGCTGCTTCTTAGCACCCCCCTGCCGGCCCCCTTGCCTCTTAGCACCCCCCTAAGGCATCCCACCGCCCCCCAGGGGGCAGTACCACCCACTTTGGGAACCACTGATCTACAGTAATCAGGGAGGGGATTTACTCTCTTTAAATACAACTAAATAAACATTTTGGTACTATTCCTATGTCTCTCCTATGTTCTGGCCTCATGTGGATAAAATGCTTCCTCAGCATTCCCAAAGTTCTTCATGGAGAATTAACATTATACCCACTGCAATTCAAACTTCCTTTTTTGAAAAAGCCAAGTCCCACCAATTGCAAAGAAATAAAACAAAATGGGGAACTGCAGCCAAATACTAACCACAACCTCCAAAAACTGCCAACTCTGCAGCTATCTTGTGTAGCTAGGTCTTTGAGAACAGCCAACCACCTATATGTGTAACCATATGTAAGGAAGCTATCAATATATATGGATTTTTTTTAAAAAAGACAAACAGTGCTGTTCTGAAATAATTTATTGGGATAACATCCCAATGTAGGTCTCACATTTAAGAAAACTAAGTGAGATTAGCAAAAGCAAACTCTAATATTTCTACCCCTGTATACATAACACCAATTTTTCTGACTTGCTGGTGTTAGAGATGGCATTGGCATTAATAGGAAAATATTAAATAAATTCTGGAAAATATAAAGGTAAATTCATAGCAGTTTGGGGAACCTTGAAACCTAAAGATCAGGAGTAAAAACTATTACTTCTCATAATGATAGAATTGTACAGTACTTGTTTGTTCTTTGGCATATGAATTTAGGTTACTTTGCATTAGATTTTTTCATGTACCTGGTTTGCTTGTGATGCACCACATTTGATCAAATGTTATTGTTTGCAAACAAAATAAATACTGGTTGTTTTTCTTCTTGTGTCTAGTTAATTTGAGCAGCTGTTGGACAATGAATATTTGGAAATTGTTATTTCTGTGACACTGCTTATTAAAATATAGCCTAGTTGCATAGTTTAAGATATTTGAAGAAAAGACTTCCTACCTTCTCTTCCCCAACTTCAAAGCTGGCTCTCTAATGCGTGTTCAGTGTAAATCTGAAACATGTTAGCCATATTAACGTAGCTCTGCATGTATGAATTTCAGTGTAGTTGGGAACTCAATGAGGAATTGAGAGGACAGAGTAGCTATTTTTTCTAATTAACACAAGCATGAGCTTACAAAAATTCGGAGACGAAGTTAGTGCCAGATATTCCTGACAAAATAATGTCCTTCAAATAACAAAGAAGTGGGAGCAACTAAACTGCAAAGACTGTCGATAGCAGGGTTGTGCATGGAGGGAGGGGTCCAAAATAGTCAAGATGACAGCCTCATCCCCATGATCAAAGCCACACCCTTTTTCCTTTTAAAATAGAGGCAGGAGTTCAGTCAAGAAACACTGATTTCCCTCTTGATTTTTTTAATCTCCCTGCCAGATGTTGTTACCTTACAGAATTATCTTTGCTTTTCATATTTGTACATAGACATTGTAGGATAGAATATGTCTCAATTATCTCTTCACATACACAACGTAACATTCAAGCCTTTTGTTCTGATCCTATCCATGCTTTTCATAGTGCTGAATGCAGGTTCATTCTTGTGGGTAGATAAAAAGATGTACCTTTTTAAACATGGTGTTTTTCATCTTTACTTTTTATCTCTCTGCCTATCACTTCTTCAAAGAGAATACATTGGTAAATTGCTCTAAGTCTTTGCTGCAGCCTTGGAAAGAGAAACCAGGGTCACGCCCATCAATTCCACCGAGAAGGCAGCTCTTTTACCAGAGGAATAGACTAAAGGAGAACCAGCAGCAAAGTGTTCAGCAACTTTTGACTCCTCTTCTTTAAAGTATTCCCATCTGATTATTTCAAGGAATTTGTACAAAGCCTTAGCTACTGAGTTTGTTTTATCTCTTGTTTCCAATCCTTTTTCCCATTCTGTCATATCATTTAGATTAATTATATCAAATGACATAAAAGCAAAGACAGTCTTATTACAGGATTCTGCAAGCCTTTTAAAGAACCTTTTTATCTGAAGACTGAATTAAAGGAAAAATAACCCTGGTCACATTTTCACCCAAGCTACCTAGATTTGCTTTTCGGTGTAAAATGAGCAGCATATAAATTTAATAAATAAATTCTCCCTGATAGCTACTTCCTAGTTGATGATATTCTCTTACTTTTTTTTTGAAAATAGCAAAATTGTTTTCTGACAATTGCCTTTCAATGCATACTATTTGTGAGTTGATGCAAGAATATTTTACTTTAAATTGCAGGATGTTCAAACTAGGAAATAAATTATTCATATTTGAATAATTAACATTCTTTTTTAAAAGACCTCATATAGAGCCTCTGGGGAATGTTAAGCACAACCTTGTACAGTATTACAGGATACACAAACTGAGAATGTTGCTATAATGCAACATCTAGCTTGTTAAAACAAATATATGTATACTTTCCCAATAACTAGTAGTCATCCCTTTATCCTGCAACCGATTTCTGTACTTGTTCTCAGGCAGTCTTTTATGCCATTAATGGCATCATATAAAGTAGAAATTCAATAGATAATGCTAAATCCCTTTCACATCTATGGAAAGAGAAATTCCAAACCCTGCATTTCAATCATGATTAGTTCTTAGATACAAGGGAAATGTAGTAATTTGGAAAGAAATACAGAAAGCTGTCGTCATTGATCAGCACAATTCATGCTAGATATTGTAATTCCTCTTTTCAGCCCTTTTAAAATAGAAGAAATCAGAATTGTAAGTGTGACCTTTTGTCAAGTATGCCTGTGCTGTATATCCATCACTTAATACACAAATAACTTATTTGTCCATGGGTTAATTCTAATGCAAACACACTCATGATTTGTAACTATTTATGCTACTTACTACCATATAAACATAGATTACATTAGTTTATTCAAACAATTCTTTTAAATCATGATTCAATGCAATAAGCAAAACAAACAGGCTCAATAGCTAAAACGGGGAAAATACTGCCTGCAAAATTGGTCCGTTGTTTTTCCAAAAGTATATCAGTAGGCAAACCACTAACTATCCAGCAGAAGCCACAACATTATCACAATAATGATACAAATTTGTGTGATGGTATAGCAACAAGCCACTATCTCTACTGAGAACACTGATGCCGATCCCACATTTGGGATCAGAATGAATGAACTGACCTCTTGAACTCAACCAACATAACTATCCTGTAAAGGAGGTCACCTGTAATGCCATAAAAACAAAAGGCAAGAGATCATACTTGACACCTTTTTTCATTTGCATGAAGAAGTTCATCCTTTCATATTCTAGGAAAGAATGCAAGGGACATATCTTCTGATCACACATCAGTGTGATCTTAAAGAAATTGAGTTTCATATTGGAAACACTGACTGGAAATTAGGAGAATTGAGATCCATATCGCGGAAAGGTTGAAGCTGTATAGAGGAAAGCTGTCCACTGTTATACACTGAAACCTACAACCACAATTTTTAAAAAAAAAAAATGCATATAAAAACCTGCTCAATTGCCTGCAGAGGTTTGACACTTCTCTTTTTTGACTTCCTTTCTGTCAAATTCCCTTCCAGTCCAGTCCCCAAAACCCGATGTGTGTGACCCGCTCTATTATCTCAACCTCATGATAACAATTTCTGGTCCACTCGAAGACCTTTTACCTATTTTGGTCAAAGGTACATCGGCTGAGGAGAAAGGGCGCGCTCCAGTGTGGTTTCTAGCCATGAAGTCTGGAATCAGTAGACCCCACGGGCATTTTTTTTCAGAGTCGTTCGTTACTACCCGCCAACTTTTCTTCTGAAGAAGAGGAAAAAAAAAAAAAAACTGAGCCACGCTTCAAGGACAGCCGCGCCACGAAAAACAACCTTTATCGGCGCGCCAGGGCAACCCCTCCGAGGTCAAGTTGACGAGGAATTCCAGTCGCCTCAATATCACGCGTATCCTAACAAGCTTACACCGGGGGTTCACGAGTTGCACGGAGTACAACACCCCCTCAGCCGCGCTCTCCGGTTTCCCCCCCGCCCCCCATCCCGCTCCCCATCCACAGGCAGTGAGGGAGCTGTTTCCGCCGTCCCGAGTCACGTGCGCCCGGGGATGAAAGCGCCTTGGCCGGGCTGCTCCGCGATGGAGCCTTTGGGTCGAAGTCGACCGGGGGTTCCTCCAAGTCAGGCGGCGACGACGACGACGACGACGACGCCGGCCGCTGCCTTGCCGTCGGGGAGGCCGGGCGCGGCCCCGCCGAAAGCAGCCATGGGCGACTCGACGAAGGAGGAGGAGGAGGTAGCCCCCCGTCAGAGTGGCTATTTACGGGGTAGTCGCCCGGGGGGCGCATCTTTGAGGGGCTCCAGCTTCCGTCTTGCTCGGGTGCCCCGACTTTAGGCCGAAGGATCTTGTCGCCCCTTCCTCCCCACCCCACGGATTGTGCTGTTTCCCCTCCCTAAATGCTCTCCTGCCTTCGAAACCACTTTCCTCTACTACACGTACGGCGGCCCTTTTTTCGTTGGAGCACCAAACGGGAAGGTTGTATAGTTTACTTTGGCGTCCCCGGGCGCCTTCGAAGAGGATCCGCACTTGGGATGGCGGGCGGGAGAGGGATGGTCGGTTGCCGGCCATCCTCCGCTTCAGATGTCAGGCGAGCAAAAACTATCTTTTGTTCGCCGCTGGTGCCGCGAAAAGTTTGTCCTGACGGGGCGAACAAACCGCGGGGGAGCGAATGGGAGACGGCGTCGGTTTTGCTTTGACGGCCTCCGTTGTTTGCCTGTGTTTCTTCTCCTGCCATTCTGCAACCGCGCGCGAATAGGGTTCAACAAACCGAAGAAGACATTTGCTACGCATTCCTTTGCTTCGTTTTGGCTCCAGTTTACCGGAGCCCTGGATTGGGCGGAGCGAATATTGTAAAAGAAACGCTGAAAGCAAGGGTCGTCGCCAAGCGGCCTCCTCTTCTTTTGTACCGTCCGGTTGGTTTGCCGTTGAGCCCTATCTTTCTCAGCCAGTTTCGGAGGAATGGGAATTGAGATCTGGGCATAGGTAAAGAAAGCCAAGGGCCTGGCTTTTGTGCCTCTTCTGACAGTCCCCTCTTCTAAGGCGTTGTGATAAATCCTGCCCCATCGTAAGCTTTCAGGAGTGGATGGGATCCATTCTGGGACGGCCACGGGAACCAGAGGTTTAGTCTTCCAAGCTTTTGGACTCACGGCTGGAGGCCGGCCGGAATTCCTCTACCAGAATGTGTCTACCAAAATGTACTTGTCTCAGGATGTGACACAGAAATTTCTGGCAGAGAGAAATTCCAGGAGGATGGGCTCTAGCATTGAGTCCAAAAACTTGGAAGACTAAACCTCTGGTCCCAGTGACCCAGAGCCCAGGTTTGATCCTGCAACATTATCCTGGGCTTTGATTCCAGTGTGTATTATGTGTACTATGGACTGAAGATGAACAAAGAAGGACATCTCTGATGAATTCAAACACACACACACACGCACAGACCACACACACACACACACACACACACACACACACATATTTCTGTGCTGTTCAGCTTCCTTCGGGTATTATCCCACGTCATTGTAGTGCTTTTAAAGTTGTAGCAACGTTTCAGCAGAATCTCACCTGCCATCATCAGGCTTCTGTATTAAGTTTGTATGTGGGTCAGGGTCTCACAGGCGTTGGTTTTAAATTTGAGGCTATCCTATCCTGATTGGTTGGGAGTCTTGGTCTGTGTTTATTGGACTTGGAGTTTGTTTGATTGGTGTTTCTGGTTTCTTCTTTCTGTTTTGTGGCTTTGATTGGCTGGCAACACTCTGTTCCTGTGTTGGAGGCTTTCAGTGCAGCTTGGATTGGCGTAAATGGACGGCTATTATCTATTAGGAAGCTCGGTTTCATCTGGGTGCCTGGTTGGGGTGTGTTTGAGCTGGAGGTATCAGAGGGAGTCTGTTTGTGCCCAGGTGTTTGCCAGGCTTGTGGCATGGAGATCTTTCTATTTGAGAGTGCAGGCTTCCAAATGATTGACAGTCTGCTGGAATCATCTCTTCTATTCAGGCTTTCAGGTCTTTTTTCAATCTCTATGGCTTCTCTGATGATTCTGTGGCTGGGGTTTTCTATAGTGGCTAGGGTTTTGGTGCCATTGAAGTTGATGTTATGACCTGTGGCTTTCATGTGTTGGACTAGTGAGGAGGTGTGTTCCAGCTTTTTTACTGCATTTTTGTGTTCATCCAGGCAGGTACTTATTCTTCTATTGGTCTGTCCAATGTATGTGGCCGGGCATGATGCACAGGGAACTTCGTATATGACTTGGTTTTCCAGGTCAATTTTATCTTTGGGGTTTCTAAGGATGGCTGCTATTTTTTTGTCTGTTTTGAAGGCAGTCTTGATGTGATGCCGATGTAGTATCTTCCTGATTTTGTCTGTAGTACCTCTTATGTAGGGCAGGACAGCTGTTCCATAGGTCTGTTGATCTTCTAGGTCTCTATTATGTCTTAGTGTGTTTTTGTGGATCAAGTTGGTGATTTTGTTTTTGTGGAAACCGTTGGCTGTCAGTACTTTAGTCAGGGTGCATAGTTCAGTCTTTATATGTGTCTTATCTGCCAGGCGTTTGGTTCTGGTAATTAGTGTTTTCGCTACGGAATTTATCTGTGCTGGGTGGTGGTGGGATTGGGCGTTGAGGTAGCGGTTGGTGTGTGTTTTCTTTTGGTATATGGTGTGTCCCAGTGTGCCATCTGTTCTTTTGTAGATTAGTACATCTAGGAATGGTAGTTGTTTGTTTATTTCCGTTTCCATGGTGAACTTGATTTTGGGGTGTGTGTTGTTTAGGTGTGTTAGGAAATTGTTTAGGTTTTCTTTTCCATGGGGCCAAATCACAAATGTGTCATCGATGTATCTTAGCCATAGTTTGGGTTTGTGGGTGGCATTAGCCAGGGCTCTGGATTCGAATTCTTCCATGAACAGGTTTGCAATGACGGGTGACAGTGGTGATCCCATAGGGGCTCCTTCAATTTGCTTGTATCTTTGTCCTTTGTATATGAAATATGTGTTGGTTAGGCAGTGTTCTGTTAGTTCCATGAGGTCTTTGGCTGGTTGGTATTTATTTTTGATGATTTCAAGAGTTTCTTTTATTGGGACTTGAGTGAATAGTGAAACCACGTCGAAACTTACAAGCAGATCTTCTTGTTCTACGTGTAGATCTTTGATCATTTCTAAGAAGTGGTATGAGTTTTTTACATATGAAGCTGCGGTTTCAGCATGGGGCTGTAGTTGTTTTGCTAAGTATTTAGCTAGGTTTTGTAATGGTGCTCCTATGGAGCTGACTATGGGTCTGAGAGGTATGCCTTCTTTGTGTATTTTTGGGAGGCCGTATAATTTGGGGCATCTAGAAGATTTTTCTCTTGGGATGATCGTCTGTTGGATTTCTTTGCTTATGTGGCTGGTTATAATTTTCTTCTTGGTTGATTTTTCTAGATATGTGGTTGGGTCTGTATTTATAGGTTTGTATGTGGAGTCTTGGAGTAGGTCTGTCAGTTTTGTTTCATAGTCTTTTCTGTCCATTACTACTGTGGCATTTCCTTTGTCTGCTGGGAGTATTATGATATTATTATCATTTTTCAGGGTTTGTAACGCTCTGAATTCATCTTTTTGCAAATTATTTTTGGGTGGTTTCGTTGTGCATAAGATGTGAGTAACCTGGTGTCTTATTCTGTCAGCTTCATCTGTATTTAATTTGGTTAGGCTGGATTCTACTGCACATATGATGGATTCTGTTGGGATTTTTTTGGGTGCTATGGCATAATTGAATCCTTTGGATAGGACATCTGTTTCTGTTTTGTTGAGTTCTCTGTTGGAAACGTTGTATACTAGTTGTTTCAGGTGTTGTTGTGGGTTATTGGGAATTTTCTTGTCATTTTCTAATTTTTTCAGTTTTTTTGAGAGTTTATCATTTTTATAAGTATTTTCAGTTTCAGCTCTCCAAGTTGTAAGTTGTTTGATCTTATCCCAAAGTAGAGGGTGGATTTTGCTGCTCAATTCCAGGTGTAGTGCTAGCAAATCTTTGTTTAACTGATCTAATTGGAATCTTTTACTGTGAACTTCATTTCTGAGTAGAGATATCTCTGTCCTTTTCAGGATACGTTTGGTAGCTGCTGTGTTCTTATGAAATGTTAATTTGAAGCAGGTTGGTGTTACATTGTTGTCTCTGCAGCTGCATAGGAATTTTAGGTCACATAGTATTCCTGCTCTTTTAACTTCCAGCTTCTCATAGCTTTTGATCTGACTGTTTATTTCCTCCCCGTAGAGGTCAGATATTTGTTTTCTTAGGTTTTCGCGGGTACTTACATGTGTGCTGTTTAGCTTCCTTCGGGTATTATCCCACGTCATTGTAGTTCTGTTAAAGTTGTAGCAACGTTTCAGCAGAATCTCATCTGCCATCTTCAGGCTTCTGTATAGAGTTAGTTCCAGGTTTCAAATTTGAGGCTGGTCCATTCTGATTGGCTAGGAGCCTGGGTCTGTGTTCATTGGACTTGGAGTTTGATTGATTGGTGTTTCTGGTTTCTTCTGTCTGTTTTGTGGCTTCGATTGGCTGGCAACACTCTGTTCTTGTGTTGGAGGCTTTCAGTGCAGCTTGGCTCCGTGTGAAGGGACGGCTGCTCTTCATTAGCAAGCTGCTATTCATTAGCAAGCTGGGTTTCACCTGGGTGCCTGGTGGGGGGGTGTTTGGGTTGGAGCTATCAGAGGGAGTCTGTTTTTGCCCAGGTGTTTGCCTGGCTTGTGGCATGGAGATCTTTCTATTTGAGAGTGCAAGCTTCCAAATGATTGACAGTCTGGTGGAATCATCTCTTCTATTCATGCTGTCAGGTCTTTTTTCAATCTCTATGGCTTCTCTGATGATTCTGTGGTTGGGGTTTTCTATAGTGGCTAGGGTTTTATATTTGTTTGTTTGTTTTTTTAAAGTTTTCGCGGGTACTTACATGTATGCTGTTCAGCTTCCTTCGGGTATTATCCCACGTCATTGTAGTGCTTTTAAAGTTGTAGCAATGTTTCGGCAGAATCTCAACTGCCATCATCAGGCTTTTGTATTGAGTTTGTCTGTGGGTCAGGCTATCACAGCCATTAGTTTTCAGTACAGAAGCCTGATGATGGCAGATGAGATTCTGCTGAAACGTTGCTACAATTTTAAAAGCACAACTACAATGACATGGGAAAATACCCGAAGGAAGCTGAACAACACACACACACACGCAATATATGTGTGTGTGTGTGTGTGTGTGTGCTGTTCAGCTTCCCTCAGGTATTATCCCACGTCATTGTAGTGCTGTTAAAGTTGTCGCAACGTTTCAGCAGAATCTCATCTGCCATCATCAGGCTTCTGTATGGATGTGTATATATACACACACACACACACATACATACATACATACTGGTTGCTGGCTTTTTTCTTCTACTGTAAGCCAACATAGCTATTATAGATTTATTTATTTTTTACTTAAACATACTTTATCTTTTATTATTTTGCTGGTTTTTGCAAATGTCCTAATTGAAAGGAGAAGTTGCCCTAAAGGCCAAGAATGCCTTCTCCATCATAGGAATGTTCCATTTTTTCAAAAAATTAAGTGGATTTTGTCAAAGGCTTCTTCGGAAATTTGATTTGTTCACATCACAGAAAATAACTTTCTTTTCCAGATTCCATTTTTTAAAAAAGTGTGTGATCTTACTTTTCCAAGCTATAAAACGGCAAGCAGGCATTCAATTACACTTAATCTCAGGAAAGGCTGGGTCTCGATCTGCACATGACCTTTGGTGATGAGACTGGTATGATTCTTTTGTCCTAGGTATTTGCTTGAGCTTGTTGAATGTGAGTGGGCTGCACTGTTTCATATTGCAAATGGGATTTTATGATCTGTTCGTACAATACTGTAAGCTTTATTCTCTATCTTGAGTTCCCAGATAATTCTTTGTGATACCCCTTCAGGTATCTTCAGAACGTTATATACCTTCTCGTTGCTTTATTTCAAAACTAACCACATACATTTCTATATCACCTTTCAGGACTTGTTTTTTCAGTCCCTTCCACGTTCTCTGAACCTTGTGTTTTTATGTCATCTTAAATAATGGAGTTTGGATGCAATTCTTAAAGTGGGGTTTGACCAACTCATATAAAATTCTGTAATTGGAAACTATACTTTTCTTGATAGAATCAAAACCCAATTGCATTTGGCTTTTTTCCATATTGTTATGCAGGCTATTTGAAGCTCCATACATAGACCTGGACAATTACATCACTTTTCAAGACTATTTAATCAATTGTAACTAGGAAGGACATGGTGGCTTAGTGGCTAAGATGCTGAACTTGTCGATCGAAAGGTCGGCAGTTCAGTGGTTCGAATCCCTAGTGCCGCATAACAGGGTAAACTCCCGTTATTTGTCCCAGCTTCTGCCAACCTTGCAGTTCAAAAGCATGTAAAAATTGCAAGTAGAAAAATAGGGACCACTTTGGGAATATAACAGCATTCCATGTGCCTTTGGCATTTCATCATGCCAGCCATATGACCAGAGACCTCTTCGGAGAGTACTGGCTTTGAAATGGAAATGAGCACCGCCCCCTAGAGTCGGGGGGCTAAACTAAACTGATCCTAATAGGAAACATAGAAAGGACAAATAAATTAGTCTGTTGCTGGCTCACCATTGCCTTGCCTGGTTAGGCAGGGGCCAGAAGTTGGAACATGTGTTTTTGTCTTGTGGGAGCATGTGTTGTTCCAGTGGGTAACCCACTGGCCCAATGATACATGGGCATCATTGTAACAGCTACCTACTGAATTACTGGAAATTCGCAAAGAAGGAAATTTTAGTTCACATGGGTAAATTGAGTTGATAAAAGAGTTGCATGTGATAGATTAGTATTTCTGGTTATTTTTTCCCCAAATTAAATAGTAACTCTTGTAAAGAAGAGGGAGGAAAAACAATGGTGCATGGACAGTATTGTGTCCCCTTGCTTCTGAGTATAGTGAAATTTACCACCCAAATGCTAATTCCTGCAGTTTTCTCAACCTGTAGAATTTCTAAAAGAACAACTGAAATTGTTTGTATTCTAGCAGAAACTAAAAGGATAATATGCATTGTATACTCTGGTACAATACATTTCCACAATACAGTACAGTCTGAAATCTGGTCAGGGCCTAAAAATACATGATGCAACAGTTTCATAGAAGCTAAATTAATCTAATCAAGAAATGAATAGAAGACATCAAATTAGCCTATATATACATTCTGAGTTTCATCATTGATGAAAGATAGCCTTCAAATGTAATTTGTTCTTGGCAATGAGAGTGTAAATGAAAAAAGGCCAATAAAGCATTATCAAATATTTTCCATGTACTGGACCTCCAAAAAAGCATTTGTTGCTTTAATCAAGGAGAAAACCAATCTAGAAATAAGGAGAAATTTCTAGACAGTTACATAATTAATCAGTGGAACAACGTGCCTCCAGATGTTGTAGATGCTTCAACACTGGAAGTTTTAAAGAAGAGATTGGACAACCATTTGTCTGAAACAGAGGGTTCCTGCTTGAGCAGAGGATTGGACTATAAACAGGGGTGATATTCAAATTTTTTAACAACCGGTTCTGTGGGCATGGCTTAGTTGGTGGGTGTGACTTGGTCATTTTTTACAGTGCCATTGTAACTTTGAATGGTCACTAAATGAACCATTGCAAGTCAAGGATTACCTGTACAAAAATACAAAAAGCTTCTTTGCTTGCAAAAAGCTGCCCTAAATACCAATCATTAGATTAAAAATACCTGTAAACTGGAGTTACAAATTAGGCAGGGTGCCAGAGCACCTGAAGAATGAAGATAGTTAAAATGCAGTGATAACTATCAGCAGCCAACTCTTGCTCATAAAGTGAAACCCTTTAGCAGAGAGGTCATTTAAGCTCTCCAGAAAGAGAACACCTAGGAAAAGCAATCCTTAGATCCATTTGCACCACTTAAAGATATCAGCTAGTCTCACTCAACTCACAAGATATCCTAAGGAAATCATCCAGATTTAAGGAAAAGTCACATGCCCTCCAGAAAGGTAGTAAAAAAATCAGTACCAAGCTTGTATCCTGCCTCGTGGAAATACATCCCAAAAGGACAGTGCCAGATACCACTAAAGCAGTGAAGGAAAAAACCCCTCCCCAGATAGAAAAAGAAACCATGAGGCAGGAAAAAAATTCAAACACAATACAAATAATTAAATCACAACAGTAGCTGTTGCTTGTTAAACCAATTACCCAGAACAAATAGACACAGGAACTAGCCAGATTTATCAAACCAGTTTCTTTTCAGGAACAAAGGTTAATCTTTTTCCTTCCAAACAAAGCTTAATGGGGAAAAGTATCCCATCAATAAATACAGATGAAATGTCACCAAGCACGGAATTAAACTTCACCAAAAACCAGTTTTAGACCAAAACTCAGAAAGGGTATGTAACTCACTTTTGAATGTCAATCTTTCCAGCTAGGCAAGAAGAAATATTTCCAGGAGAGTATTTCCTCCCAATAGCAATGTAAACAGCTTGAAACAACCCTTCAAAAATCTCCTTAAGTATACTGCCAAGAATGTAATAAGGATGGAAAAAAACAAAAGGAGATTTCTTCAAACTACCAGTTCTCTGAACTGCTTAGAAAGTAAACAAGCGGTTCTATAGAACCGGTCAGAACTGGTAGAATACCACCCCCGACTAGAAGACCTCCCAAGCTCCTTCCCAACTCTGTTATTCTGTTATTTTGTTCCTTCTTTTAAAGGTTTTTTGTCAGTTTTATAGTATTTAAATCAGACATACAATTTGAGATGGCTTTGTAGATTAAGATAAAGGTTTTATCAATAGTTCTGAGTTGCACAGGTACTCCAGGCACTTGGCTGCTGGTGAAACAGACCTTACATGTGCAGGGGTATATACTCTGTTCCTGTCATCAAGCTGAAGATATAGCATGGGGTTTTGCTTGTCTTAAGGTTGTCCTTAGGTAGGACCACTTTAGGTAGGATAGCTTCAGGTACACATACAAATGCAGGAATGATGTCTGAGCTGAAAGTCAGGACAAAAGTTGGGGGAGAATTCAATCTGATAAGTTAAACTGCAGGCCTTTGACATTTTCCACAAAAAACCAAAATAGAGTAGAATAAGTGGGTGGGAATTTTCCAGCTGAGTTCTAAAAGAAGGGTTTCTTTTTAAAAAAAAATCTGCAATAATAGCTGGCTTTGTAATCTAAAGCGTAATGGGGCACTCATTTGAATTCTTCTTCCCAGTTCTTATTTCTGGACATCTGAAAGGGGGCTTTGTTGCAATGACACTGGAATCTTTCTCAAAGGCTCCAGCTATGGCTCCACAGTATTGCATGCTCATATAGATACCTCTGTTGCATGCTCATAGAAAGATACTACATTATTTCTGCAGTGACTAGCTCTCTTCTTGAAGGAAATCCATATGCTCCATTAAGGTTGGCAAGTGACTCATGAGTCTGATTAGGTAATGAACAAGGTATCTTTATTCCTCTAAGATGTATATTCCTTTGGTGAAAAAAAAAAAGTCAGGGTTTTACACCCACAGTAGGCAAGAACATTATTTGAAGCTTCTGTTCCACCTTTCTTCACTGCATTCAAGAGAGAACTCTTCAGAAACTAGTAAGTGACGCTGTAATAGCAATAGCTCCTAGGCTTATTTACTGCTTCAAAGCGCTTTACAGCACTCTCCAAGCGGTTTACAGAGTCAGCGTATTTCCCCCCCAGCTCCTCGTTTTACTGACCTTGGAAAGATGAATCAAAGGCTGAATCAACCTTTAGCCAGTCAAAATCAAACTCCAGGCAGTGAACAGAGTCAGCCTGCAATAATGCATTCTAACCACTGTGCCACCACGGCTCATCGTCACTGGATGACGATGGATTCTGATTCCCAGCATTCCTCACATTGGTCCGTGATGAGTGATGCAACAGAGGTAAAGATTAGCCAGATTTGATGGGTCACAAATTCTCCATTCTTCCCTGAGAGTTGCTGCTTCAAAGAGTTTCTGAGTATCCCTGTGAGATTGAGTTGAGGCAGCAGCTGGACCAAACCCAATTTCTGGTTTAAAGTCCCCAGGTTCCTGGGTTAAACTAAAACCAGGTATTTGGAATATTTGCATTGTCCAATATATTTAACACACAAGTATATTTTATTTTTATTTATTTTATTTGGTTTGTCAATTGCTTACAAGATAATAGGCATAAGTAAAAACAGTTATGAATACATGGATACATATAAGAAAAATAAAAGAAACAATAGGACAGGGCCGATAGGCACGTTGGTGCGCTTATGCACACCCCTTACAGACTTCATAGGAAAGGGGTGAGATCAATAGTAGAAAGTCTAAGGTTAAAGTTTTTGGAGTTTGAGGAAGAAAACACAAAGTCAGGAAGAGTATTCCAGACATTGACCACTCTTTGCTGAAGTTGTATTTCCTGCAATCAAGTTTGGTGCAATTAACCTTGAATTTGTATCTATTGTTTGCTCTTGTATTGTTATGGTTGAAGCTGAAGTATTCATTGACAGGTAGGACATTGCAATGTATGATTTTATATGCTATACTTAGATCGGATCAAAGGCGGCATAGTTCTAGATTTTCTAGATCTAGAATTTCAAGTCTGGTGGCATAAGGTATTCTGCAACGAGAAGAAGAGCGGAGAACTGTATTGCACTGATAAAAGAAAAGCATAAAATAAAATTATGCTATGTTTCGTTTTTTTTGTACTCTCATTCTAAATAGCAGGCTGAGGAATTCTGGGAGTTTGAAGTCCACAAGTCTTAAAATTGCCAAGTTTGGGGACCCCTGCTAAATAGGATGACCTCTCTGAACAGTCAGAACTTTTGTGCCAGACTTTTTTTCCAAGACCACTACTTAAGTAATAAAAATGTTAACAATTACATTTTAATAACTAAACCATGCAGCTTAAGCAATATCTACTATTGTTGTCTTGCATAATGCTTGCAGATATATAGGTCTGTAAATCATCCATCAGCAAATGTTTTACTGCCGAGCCCTCTAAATTAGGACAGGATATCAGACTGATTTCCAAGAGACATCACAAGGGGCTCTAAACCTTGTGTATTTTTATGCTGTAAACTTTAGAAGAGATAACTAAAGCTAGTTTATCATGCAGTCCTGTGAATGTTGATTTACGAATCTGATCTGTTGAATTTAATGAAATTTACTACTCATGATGTGGACATAGAACTAATGTCACACATTCAGCAATAGTTTCTTATAGAAAATAAACTCTGTCATCACTCGTACATATCCACCACATTCATTTTATTTTCACATTTATCGTGAATAAATGCTGCCATCACTGATTGATATCATTAACTATAGCAAGGCTGGGGCTGAAATATTCTGTGCTGTGATCATATTGCTTTCTAGTAACATAAGAATGAAATGCTATTGAAGGATATAGGTGAGGAACTTACAGCTTTAAAGAAATTGCTGAACTACAACTTGTATTTCATAGAATAGCCAGTGCTAATCAGTGCCTGGAGTTGAGTTTAGCAGGTTCTGAAGGAGCAAAAAAAATGCAAAGAAAATTGTTAAGCTGATCTGCTTATTGAGTGCAGCAATCAAAATTCACCCATATTGAATATACCATATTTTTTTCATTTTATCAATAGAGTCTTCTCTTGGCAGCAGCATATGTCTATGATGCCCAATATAACAGGAACATCCCATTTGAGACTTCACCAAAGGCGATCAGGTAAAGCCAGGGCTATAACAATTCTGAAATGCAGTGTAAAGAGCTATGCTATTAAGCATAAGCATTCTAAGACCCAGTCATCACTAAATATATTTTTCAAACTATGTTGAAAGGTTTGGCTCTCCAATAAACTGAATAAGCATTAGTCATATTGAATGACATTAATTTTTTTGTGTTTTGTCTCCAGTTTCCTTGTAGTTAAAAGTAGTTTCTACTCTTTTAAAATAAAATGGAAATGGTAATTCAATTTCAATTATTCACAATGAGTTTGTGAAGGTCTTAAGCTGAAGCTGGTGCCATATTCTTCTGAAGATATATAATTTGCTTCTGTGTGCAGTGTCAGAGAAGATCTCCATCCAGATCTTTCCAGACTTTTAAATCTACAATTTGATTCTGTCTTATCATGGTTTGGGGTATTGTTTTATTCTGTGTATCAGAATAGTAAATGACAGAATTAAGGTTTTTTATTTTACTTAAGAAGTAACATGAAATCTAGGACAGAAATATCATAATATTTCTGAATAATATTCTGGCTTGTCGAATAGTTTTTCTCTCAAGTTTGGAAAGGTATGTTTTTAATGACGTAGAAATGACTTCAAAGTAATAGCAAGGACTCATTTTTATGACATGTTGAAAGCAATGTCTTTGCAATTTCTACAATTATAGGTTTTTTAATTGTTAGAACAAGCTAAGGATTCTTGTTTGAACCTACTTGATTGTTGTTGTTTTTAGCAATGTTTCAATAATTTCTATATGTTTTCTTTACTCAGGCTTTATTATCTCTATAACCATTGGGCCATGCAAGCAGGTACTTATTTCTTCATTTTTGTAGTCCTGGCACTTGCACTATTTGAAGAGCCAGCTGTATACCTACTTCCTTTCTTGGTAAGTATGTAGTTAAATATAACAGGCAACTCTTGGAAGTTAGAGGTTGTAACAGTGTGTGTAGAAATAGATATAAACCATGTTTATACATCCAAAAGACACACTAACAAATTTAGGAAGCAAACAAAAATATTAGACTGCCTTCCCTCTAGCAGGGAAATATTAGATAAGAAGAGATCAGCAACAGACAAATGATCAGGCAGAAAACAATACTGTGATCAAGGAATCAAAGAGGAAACCACACTCCCACCGAAATTGTACAAACATGCACTGATGATGTTACCAAGTTGGGTAATGAAAACAAGCAAACAACCAAGCTGAAAGAGCACCAAGAACAAGTGTGTGTGTTAAAGCAATCTTAAGTATGTTCATTATGATATGCAGTTTTCCTCCTTTGACTTGGATTTTGTATTTGTTTATTTCTGAATTTATCTACTCTTCTTTTCAATAGATTACATCAGTGATTGAAGTCTTATGCCTTTTTGTTTTCTTTGGAAGACTCATCCATTTTGCACACGTTACACCTCGTAATACATTCTGGAAAGATACAAAGAATATCTGCATCATGATAACAGTCTTGGTGGGTTTTACCTTGTACAGCATATACCTTTTGCAAATAGTGGCTTGTCACAGTTTCATATGAAATCATTTTTTTGAAATCAGTAGAAACTAAGATACTCCTGGGCTCCATTTTCGCTGGCAGAGGGAAAGCCAGGCCCAGGTGGAGGCTCACAAAGCCCCTCAAGTTCTGTTTTCTCTGGCAGAGGGCTAGCAAAACAAACTAAAAACAAAACAAAAGGAGAAATGCTTCCCTTTTTGCATTTGAGCATGCAAGAAGGAACAGGAAAGGAGAACGGGAAAGAGGAAAGAAAAAGAAGATGGGAAGAGAGCAAGGAAGAAAAAATAAGGAAAGAGGGGAAGGAAGAAGAAAGAATGATGAGGGAAGGAAGGAAGGAAGGGAGGGAGGGAGGGAGGGGATTATAATGAGAGGGACAGAGGGTCTGAGGAAAGTCCTGGCTTAGCACTTGGCCAACATGAATATCAAGTTGGCTACACCCACCCTGGCTACACCAAGCTCCCCAAGGTCAAAGACAACCCTCAACAAAATTGAATTTGACAACCCTGATCTATAACATTATATAGTGGTTCTGTGCTTGCATGCTGATCTTTCTGCAGTCAGTTTTAGATGGGTTAAGTCCATTAACTTAACTACGGGTTAAGTCTCTTGACCCATAGTTGTAATTGCTATGAGATTAAAATGAGAGAAGAAACACATCCCATGTGTTTTGTTTTGTTTTTTTGAGCTCCTTGAAGAAAAATGGGATGTAAATCTGTTTATAACACAGTAGTGGAAAATGGATGATTTGTGCTATTCTCCAATATTTTGCATCTCCACCATGGAGAAATGATGGGCAGCTCATTTTGGTTTGAGATTTTGTGAAGTTAACGTATATGAGCTTATCATCCTGTGTACAATAACACAGATCATGCTGTTGAATTTTGATAGTGCAATTGTAGTAGAGGATCTGTTGTGACCGGCCTAGAATTTGGTCTTAAGATGGGTGGCCATATAAATTTATTTATTTGTTTGTCAAACATACAAGATAATAAGTATAAGTATGAACATAAATAAGAACAAAGGGAGTAAATACAGATAAATGGGGGACAGTAAGACAGGGATGTTAGGCATGCTGGTGCGCTTATGCACACCCTCTTTAAGGACCGTAATGTTTTAATTATTAATATTATTAAATTATTTATTATTAATAAATTAAAATGTTTTAAATAAATAAATAAAAACAGATCTAGGGCCTACCTGTAACAGCTAGGTTGTCTACTACAGGGGTCCCCAATCACCAGGCCCTGGACTGGTACCGGTCCGTGGGTCATTTTGTACCGGGCCGCAAAGAATGAATAATCGTGATTAAAATATATATAAATATATATTTTTAGTAAAGAAATAGTAAAGAAGCCCTTTACTATTGGGGAAGAATTGATTTTGCCGGTCCTTGAAAAAGTGTTTCTGCATGGTCCCTGGAACAAAAAAGGTTGGGGACCACTGGTCTACTACATCTTTTGATTGCATTGGTATGTTGCCTACACTAAAGGCATGCTGGAGTCTCTAGTATCATTTATTCATTTATTTGTGAATTGTTCCATATCAGTTCCAAACATTGTCCGTGGAGGCTTTTACTGATGGATCCCAACTAGACCAAGTAGGCAACTGATACTTAAAATTGTTGGATAACAATCATAAAAGAACTCTTTTGGCATAGTTTTTGATGCAGTGGATTGTATACCAGTTCTTGTTTGCTTAAACAGGTGCAACTCAGCACGTATAACTACTGTGTATATAGTATATATTTATAGTATTATATTAGCATATAAGCATTTGGATAAGAAAGAATTGTATTAGTCTAACAATCACTGTACTTGCAAATGTTGTACTTCAAAGAGGTTTCTGTTTATAGCAATGAAACGAACAAGATTAATTTCAATTGTGGATTAAAGCTGGCTGGATCGACCTTGGTTGCATAATCTTAATTCAAAATTCTTCATAATCTGGAACTCAAATTTCTCTAAAATATCTAGGCTGGATTCATGCATTTTCAAGGAGACTGCTTTATAAGGACTCAAGTAGCCCCTCATGCATTTTGTTGTACTGTCCTCCAGGGGTGGGATTCTACTGGTTTGGACTGGTTCCGGTGAACCCCTTGTTCTGATGATCAGCTGGCTTTGAACCGGTTCGCTATGATGAGCATGTGGGCCCACGCACCTGCCCCTGCTCTTTCCTGTGCTTTATTCCCTTTGTTTAGAGCACAGCTGATTTGCATGGCAGAGCGGTTTGCCGGGCCTCAGCTATTTTAGTCACAGGGGCTGCAGTTGAAGCTAAGTATGGGCTTTTTAAAAACACGGAGCATGTGCGCAGAATACACGTTTGGTGCGAACACACTCAAGTGCACATTTGTGAGCTAAGCGCACAATCACTGAACTGGTTGTTATACCAGTGGAATCCCACCCCTGCTGTCCTCTGTATACAAAGCTTTGTTTTAAACTGTTGCCCTGGTGCAACAGTGGCGAAAGGTTTTTAATCTAGTCATGTAGAGCAGAGGTCTCCAACGTTAGCAACTTTAAGACTTGTAGACTTCAACTCCCAGAATTCCTCAGCCAGCTTTGCTGGCTGAGGAATTCTGGAAGTTGAAGTCCACAAATCTTAAAGTTGCCAAGGTTGGAGATCTCTGATGTAGAGAATCATTGGTGCACCCTGCTCATTCTGGATTCGAATCTGCATGTAAACTAACTACAGTCCTTATTTCATTCTATTCCCCCCCCTCCATTTCTGAAACAGAAGACATGAAGAATGACCGTAGAGCTTTTGAGCTCAATACCCAGCAACTAAACACTGACTTTTTTGTCCTATACTTTGCTCCCTTTGTGGATGCCAGCACAAATCTCTGGCATATAAAACCCAAATTTACCGTTTTATGAGATCAGATTCTTGACTCTTGTGTACTTATATCTTGTGTGTGAAATCTAAATCCACAAGCATAACTTTATTTTCAGCTTATTGGAAAAAAGACTCCTCCCTGTCATTAAGTGTTTATTTAAACTTAATTCCTTAAATGTAAGTTGCTTTTTCCTCTTCTTTTGAAATTGTAGATGACATTGATTGACCTAATTATCTATGGCACTCTTAGAACCTTGAATATTCATGGTGTTCGATGGTCCAGGCCATTGAGGCCCATCTTCTTAATAAACTTTGCGGAGAGTCATCAGGTAAGAAACAGAGTGGGTAATTTCCATGTTTGACAGTCTTAAATACAGTTAGTATTAAATGATATAGTTAGTAGGTAATGTTGCTGTGGTTGTTATTATGTGTATGTGCTTCAGAGGATATTTTCGTCTGTCTTTTTGGAAAAAAAAATTTTTTTTCCTCCCTCTCTCTTCTGTGCAAATAGGCAGGCTTGACCTGGCCTGCCTTTGGGAAAGAGGAAGCATGAAATAAGGTATTGTTGAACCCTTCAAAGCCAGGGAACATGGTGGACTGACCTGTGAGGGTTTTGAAAATTCTGCATGTGGTGGTGGGAACAACTAATTTGAAGAGGTCTCGAACACTATTGAGGCAGCAGCTATAGAAAGTGCAGGCCCTATACCATGTGCATCATTCTGTGATTTTTTTTTTAATTTAAAACATAGATTTTTTTAAAAAAATGTACTTTCCCCAGGAAGGACAAGTGGGGGGAGGGGGAATTGCATGTCAGCTGTGGAACAGGAAGTATGGCTTCTCTGTGTTGTTTGTTCCTTTTGTATTTGAAGCTACTCTGAGCATGAAGCTTAGCTGTTGAAGCACCTGAAATGTGATGCCCAAAATGCCCATCTCCATGGCAACATCATCCTCTCTGTTTTAAAACTGAAGTCTGCCTTAAAAAGCTGCATCCATATTTTCAGCTGACATATGAGCAAGCTAGATTTCACAAAATAATCCTACCTCCTGGTATCTGTGCAAATGCCTATAGCAGAAAAATCTGTGTGCTTATAATTGCTGCGTGCATGAAGGCTCTCCTCCACAGGCAGAATAATTGGAAGACAGCAATTTTTGTAAAAAAAATTGAAAACTGAATAAGCTTAATTGTTACCTATTACAGAAAACTGAAGGGGGTTCAAGGCTTGTCATTTGCTGCTTCCAAAAAGTTCTACTTATACATGTATGTGTACAATCAGGACCAAATTAATTCAGCTGTGGGTAATAGCCATTATAACAGCTTTGAGTTTCAAGTATGCAAAAAAGACATTGATCCAGAATTGCCATGTCCTCTAGGTGGAGGTACAGTGGAGATTTGACTTGTACTGAAGAAGCTTTTGTTTATATAGATGGGAGCCTCCTTTACATGGATAGAGTGAATGTGACCCACTAAACTAGTCTTGAAGGTTGATTGATTTTTATGATATGGTTCTACTGATCCTTTAAGAAAAAAACATTTCCAAGGATGTAGGCAATGGTACTTCATCTCATTCGTTTCTTGGAATATAGAACCTCTCAAATATCTGAAAAATCTCAACTTTGGAGATTGGCTCCAAGATTGTTCCCCCAGATCTGTTACTGGATATCTTGCAGCTGAATCGAATTCTTTAGGGAAAGGTAATCAGACAAGTAAAAGAAGAACATGGATGCTCTTTTTGGCAGATCCGGCGAGCCTTTCGAAGCATCCGGAACACTCTGCCTGAGATCACTTATGTCTTTCTACTGTTCATGTTCAGTGTCCTGATGTTTTCTCTCATGGCTCTGAAGCTGTTTGGAGACAGGTATGGGGGCTCAGGTTAGCATCACTGCCACTGAGGTGAGTGGGTGGGAAGTACTGTCATATAATAAATAATACTCAAGCAGTTTGTTTTAATTTTTACTGTTCGATTGCGATCCCTCATTTCTTTAAATGCATTATTGTTTTTTGTTCAAAGGAATTTGAAGACTTTGGAAGGCATGCCCTATTTTACAAATTATCTTGAAGTGGTATTTGATATGTACGTGCTGGTGACCACTGCAAATAGCCCAGACATTATGTAGGTAATTCTCTTCTCTTCAGACCAGAAGTAATTGTTAAGTTGAGGTGACGTGATGTGCAGAAATTCATTGTCCTTCCCCTGCCATTTTCACCATGAAACAATCTAAAATAAATAGCCCTAATTTGAATCTTCAGCTTATATCAGAGGATGGGAAAACGAGATAAGTATGTAATAAATATGAATTGCTGTTTCCAGCCTTCCTGCATTTCATTTGTAAATTAGATATAGAAAGATTTTGCTTTAGAAGGGGTGACCATTGGGAAGAAGTAGTAGTTACCTAGGCAACTTTTGGAAGTGTATTGTAGATATTTAGCTCTTCTAGAGAGCAGATATATGACTGTTACTTCAATTTTGTGCAACAATTATAATTATAGGTGGAACTCTATTCAGATCAGAACCATGCACCAAAAACCATGGATACATGAAATTGTTCTTCATAGATAACAGTGTCTCAGCTATATTTATCAACTACAGACACAAGCAATTGTGGATCATGAAACTGGAAAAAGACAGCCATCTGTATTGAGTTACATAAATGGGTTGGGTTCAAACATGGTTTATCTCTTATTTTAAATCAGCCAAAATTGGCTGGGTACATTTACAATGGCTAGATGTCATGATGTAAAACAAAATAAATCCCATTATAAAGCCTGAGAGTAGGCAATTCTGTTATGGGAAAAGTGTTTTCTGCATTCTCATCCATTACAAATATCTGCTTTTTTTCTCTGGAAATCACTAGGGCCTTCTCTTTAGTATGTTTAATGCAAATTTTCTTTCTTCCTTATAGGATGCCGGCTTATGACTTCAGCTGGTGGTACAGTTTATTTTTTATAATATATGTAATAATCAACACCTACATTTTCATGTCAGTCTTTTTAGCCGTTGTGTACAACAACTATAGGAAACACTTAAAGGTAAACTCCGCATTTGGGTAGCCCCTGCCCTTAAACCTGCTTACTGAGTTCTGAACCTCTCCAGTTTATACCCGTGAAATGTGACTTGGAGGTGGGGCAAGGAAATAAGCCACAAAATATGTACATTAAGGCTGATAAATTAAATGCCTCAATTTTAGCTTCTCAAAATTCCACAAAAAGGAACTGAAAGTTGTCCCTTCCAATGCAATTGCTGTACCACAACTATGGACCTTTAAAGCCATTTTTGAGTACATTATTCCAGTCACAAAAATGTTGTCCACTTCACCTTAACTGTGGACTTAACAGTGTTGGCCTGTTTCTGAGGTTTCCCTAATTTAAAATTAAATGGTATTTTTTTACAGATCTTTGGTGTTCCAAGTCTGTTGATATTGTGTTGGTGATGTTGTTTAGGAACTGGAGTGAATATTCACAGCTTGCGTATCTGAAATAGAGTTAGTTGCCTTCCATTAGGGACAGATAGAAAACAGTCTTTGTTACAGAGACTTTGAGACAAGGGGATATAGTGGATTCCCTATAGGATATTGTCCCTGAGTTTCAAAATTGCTTTTTGAGCTTCCCTATAAGCTCATATGATAACTTTTCTTCTTTAACAGTTATTCATGTTTTCCAGAATGAGATCCGCAAGCTTGCTTACATGAAACGTCACAAAATGATAGAAGCCTTCAACCTCCTAAAGGTCAAAGAAGGAAATGAATTTGTTATCCAACAAGATAAGTGGAAAATTCTGGTAAAAATGGTGGCACCTCATATCAGTGCATCCCATCGAGAACTCCTTTTAAGGATATCTGATGAAGAACAGAAGGGCTACGTAGGTGAGTGTCAGTAAAAGATGTCTTTAATATATGTATTGTTTCAGATTCTGATTCTTGTGTCCATGTGATTCTAAAGATTATGGAGCTGGCAAAAGGGTTATCATCATTGTTGAGTGCACTTACCCCAAGATGTGCTATATTGATGGCCTTGATGATTTTTTTAAAGGAAGAACCAGTGGTAGATTGCTTTTAATTTAAGTCTTTAATTCTACTGACACAAAGCCCTACTTAATCAATATATTTAAGAAAAAATATTGCCCATTTTGGACACAACTGTAGTTATTATTTATGATTTGATGAGACTAAATATAGTCAATATGTGATAAAGTTGTATCTAGAATTCTGTCTTGCACACTTGAGTCAAAAAGTGAATGTATAGATTAAATCTGATCTACTTATTCTGAAATCACATTTCTCCATTAAGTTGTTTCCCACAAAAGAAAAATGGATTACAAATTGAGAGTCTTTTACACAGTAAACTAGTGAAAAGTTTACATTTTGATTATAGTACTTTCTGTTCTGACCCAAGCTTAGCAGAATCAAGAAACAGACTCCTTATCCCGAAAACTCCCTCTTTATTTAGTTACCATGAATTCATGACATTCACCCACAGAAAAGTCATCCAGTCACAAAGCTGTAAATTAATTATTGGCAAGGAGTCTCTGAGGTAAGAGCCACAATAAGTAAATTTTCATAATAATGTGAACTAATTGTCTCCTGAAATCACCACTCCCCTTTTGCTTCTATTTATTCCCCAGGGAGAGGCAATTCAGCATTCACATGTACTTTTCTTTCCGAGTTGGCCCTGTTTCTTAGTTGTTCTCTCCTCTCTTGTGATAGCTCTGCACATACGTGCATCTGGAACAGGCTGCAGCTGTTCCTCTTCCCCACTTATCTCCACTTCCCCACTTATCTCCGATTTATATATATATAAATAAAGTTGTAACATGGTTATTATGTGAATCTGGCTTCCCATTGTCTTTGCTTATCAGAAGGTTGCAAAAGGTGCACATGACCCCTGGACACTGCAACCGACAAACACATGAACCAGCTGTCAAGCATCCAAATGTAAATCATGTGACCATGGAGATGCTGCAATGGTCATAAGTGTGAACAGTGATCATAGGTCACTTTTTTCAGTGCTATTGTAACTTTAAACAGTCACTAAATGAACTGTTGTAAGTTGAGGATTACCTGTACACATTTTAATACAGATGAAGATTATCTTCACAGAATCTGGGTGATTTGTTCTATGCACATTCTGCAAAACACATATTTAAACTTTTATTGTCCCTAATAAACACAGCATGCGTGTTCATCAGTGTCTCTATCAAGCTATGATGATGTCAAACTGATGATACCATGGCATAAATCCACAGGGGTGTATTGTGATGTGAGATGCAAATGTGTAGGTTGTGGCGTTGCATGATGATGTCATCACACACCAGTTGTCCTTTCCTCCTTGTTCCATCTGTGGATGCATATCCTAACATAGATAAACAATGAGCAAAACTTGTTGCTATTCTTTGTATCATGCTGTGATTATTTTAATAAAAACATTTTGATTAGGGCTTCTCCTTAATTGGATTCTGTCATTCTTTTGTGTATGATAGACAAACAATCCTTTGTACGCCTGGCTGATCTTCTGAATATCGAGGTCATCACACTGAAGGCCCGCATCCACCCCTTAGACATCTGGTTTCCACAGGTGTATAACTCCACTCCCAGCCTGGTTTTACACAGTATAGTCCAGCACAGGTATGTCTATGCTCAGGAAATGAGTTGCAACAGTCCCAGTATAATATTTCTACTTGTCCATGTGGGTGGCACATAATCTAGCAGCTGCTTTAGTGTACCAGAGGTATTTTATGAAATGTAAACTCCTGGTAAACAATACACCAATTGATCTGTATTTCATTTGTCTGCAGAGCATTCATTTGGATATATGATATTATCATATTAATTAATGCGGTCTTCATTGCACTTGATGAGAAGAATCCTTATATTTCCTATGCAGAATGGGTTTTCCTATGCTTGTATATAATTGAAATACTCTTGAAATTATATGTCTTTGAACCCAGGACTTTTTTTGCAAGAAACCAATTCTGGAACTGGTAAGTAATCCTTAGTTTTGGTCTTTTTATGATAAGCAAACCAGTTCCACCTATTTTTCATCCATTCACTATGGAACATTTCACATGAAGGCTAACAATTTAGCTGCTTCACATTCAAGGTTTGGGTTGTTCTAACAATAATTAACATTTAAGAAATATTAAATGGTTTGGTATTACAGTAGAAAAATATTGAAAAGCCAGAATGGATGGAGATTCTCAGTCCTCCAGGTCATGGTTTTTCCCACAGGTGTTTCTTCAAGAGCAACTGGTGCTTCTGGTTTTTCTTTGAAGACATTTCACAAGAAGCAAAACATCTTCAAAGAAAAACCAGAAAGTCTAGCTGCCTCTTCAAAAAGCACCTTTGGGTCTCCTATCTATACATTCTTGATCTTACATTGGATTTTTTTTGGTATAACAGTCTTTGTCTTATTTCAGAAATGGTACTTGGATTTAATAATATATCTGTGTTTCAGATATGCTTTAGAATTATCACCTTTATACCCTTCTAGAAAACATATGTTAAAATGCCTATTAAAAATCAACAGCTGCTCTCTTACTGATTAATGGAAGATCTGTCTGGCACTTACATCAAAGATTTCAAAATATTGGCAGATTTTAAAAAATAAATAAATCAGCATTTGGGAGGTGAAAGAGGAGGAACAGACAGAAGGAAAAGATAAGCCACCTTTCCATCTTTCTTAGGTTTGATACTTCTATCATTATTGCTGCTTTGATTGCAACAATATTGAACACTGCACTTAAATCAGGTACTTTATTGTGTGTGTGTGTGTATTTGCCTATAATTTTATATCTCGTCTCAAGGAAAGTGAGAGCAATATACTTTCTTTTAGTAGAGACCTGTTGAGATTTTTAGTCAAATAGGAGTCAGATTTTAAAAAAAAGTGCAACTATAAAGCTGCAAAATTTGGGGGAAACTTACATGGGTTACATTTAGTCACAGTACAGACCAGATTCTGGTATAACAGGAACAAGTGTAGTTTCCACTGTCTGTACATTAAATCAGTGGTCCCCAACCTTTTTTGTATCAGGGACCAGTTTCACGCAGAAACACTTTTTCAAGGACTGGCAAAATCAATTCTTCCCCAATAGTAAAGGGCTTCTTAGCTTTAGCAATATATTTTAATCACGATTATTCATTCTTTGTGGCCCGGTACAAAATGATCCATGGACCGGTACCTGTCCGGGGCCCGGTGGTTGGGGACCCCTGCATTAAATGCTCTCTGTTCAAGATCCTTCATGGAAGCAAAAATGGTGAGGAAATTGGAAATAACTTGTTTTATTGCAAATTCTTCCCACTGTGCTTGTTTCACATTTTGTCTGACCTTTAGTCTTAACTACCCTTAACTACAATTATCTTGTTTCATTAAAGTTAATCACAGGTGATTAATTTCAGACCACATTGAAGCTATAGTTAAAAAAAAATATTACTTCAAGCTGTTCACAGCTGAAGAGCAAGAGTAGGAGGCTCTCATTCTTATGACTTTCAACTGTGAGGTAATTATTACATCAAACTTGAGGTAATTATTACATCAAACTTGGCTTGAGGCCAAGTTCCCAGTTCTATAAATTAGTTTAACAGGGTTAGATGGTTTAACATTTTAGGATTATTTTCTACTGGTCAATTTAAGCAGAGTATCCAGAAATGAATTTCACTGATATTTATCTACAGCCTAATTACAAATAACATTGAAATTGATGGTTCATTCAAGAAAATGCAGAAATTTTAATAGAAGATGAGGGGCTGCTGCTCTATGTGAAGTAGATGGTTCAAGTTAGTGATGAGGATCAGGACACTGTTTTTTATGACTGTGTAAATTACTTGGCACATTTCTTTTTTTCCTTAGTGACTGCATACAATAGTCAGCAAATATTGGACATTGTGTTTATCTTACGAGTTCTTAGGCTTATAAGAATTATCGACAGTGTCCAAAGGTAAGTGCTTTTTTAGAAAAACACATATCTCATATGTCTGCAAATTAGAACAGATAGGGTACAATTGAGAATGAATAATCTGAATTGGCCTTCTCCATCCTGGTTATTTTCAGACATGTTGGATTGTGACTCCTAGCCATCAATAGGCATCATGGCTGGGGATAAAAGTTGCAATCAAATGCAGCTATACGAGGATGGAAAAAGATAATTCAGTAAATGACATGTTGACAGTACACAACTGAATGATGAAGGGCAGCAGATGGCTTATAGTAAAGGAATGAAAGCAACTAGATGGAGAAAAAGATTGAAAAAGTGATGCCCTCTAATGAGTGCATTGATTAATAGTGGTTTAAAAAAACTTACATTTTCTTCCATGGTGTTTTTATACAGTATTTCCTTCCAGGTTCCGTGTTATTATGAATACACTAATAAACATTGTGCCTACGATGCTAACCTTGGGAACATTAATTCTGGTAAGCAGTACATAATTTTGTCCTTTTCCTTGCTTTTCCCATATAAATAAAGGTAGGTCTTAAATTCAATCTCCAATGTATCCAATTTAAAGGAAGATCCACAGCAAATGATGGAGAAATGATTGACTTCCTGGATAGCACTTGCCAGTCAAAGAACTTGATTAGACAAAGAGATATTCTCAATAATAGGCAATCTCTGTGCCTCATTATTACTTATGTCAGATGTTGTCAGATGAAGAATTGTGACAAATGTTGGCTTATGTATCTGCTTGAATCAACCATAGCTCCATCTGCAGTATGACTCATTTTTAATAATACTGGCTCATGGTCTATAGACTAAAGGTCAAGATTTTTAAATGATGTGTATTGTCCTTATAGCTTTTCAGCATCCTTCTGGCAGTTGCTGTTCTTGGCTCTGTTTAAAGATCTGGAAATTAATCCTAATGTCTCCTACATGCCAATAGTATGCACTGCCATGTTTGCTTTACAGAAAATTGAGATGAGCAACTTTCTTTTTAGAGGTAGAAATGGGGAAGACAAGATGCTCCATTTTGAGCTAAAATAGAATATTTATAAAATTCTTTATTGGCCAAGTGTAATTGGACACACAAGGAATTTGTCTTGATGTAAATATCTCAGTATACATAAAAGAAAAGATACATTTGCTAAGAATCAAGAATGATAATGTACAACACTTAATGATAGTCATAGGATACAATCAGCAATCAAATCGTACTAGGAAACAGTCAGTATCAATTGTAAGAATACAAGCGACAAAGTTACAGTCCTACAATCACAAGTGGGAGGGGATGGGTAATGAGTGATGAGAAGATTAACAGTAATAGTAGTGCAGACTTTGTAACAGTTGGACAGTGTTGAGGGAATTATTTGTTTAGCAGAGTGATGGCTTTCGGGGAAAAACTCTTCTTGTGTCTAGTTCTGGTGTGCAGTGCTCTACAGCATCGTTTTGAGGGAAGGAGTTGAAACAGTTTATGTCTGGGATGTGAGGGGGTCTGTAAATATTTTCACAGCCCTCTTTTTGACTCATGCAGTATACAGGTCCTCAATTGAAGGCAGGTGGGTAGTAATTGTTTTTTCTGCAAGTATTTATAATTATCTAGGAATGCTTGATTTTGGGGAGATTGATTGCTGGATAGATATGCATAGGGTCATGCTGGAAGAATAATTCTCCTTATAAATTAAAGTCAGTTATTTAACTCCATTTTAATATGCCAGAAGAAAATATTAAAGATTGTAGCATCTCTTGTACTCAACTTAGGAGTAATTCATAATTATGGCTAAAAATTATAATTTGTTTATCATGGATGTAAAAACATCTGAAACCTACTGGTGGAATGGAAGAAGAACTATAGTAAACTGAGTTCATAGTCATCATCGCCATGGTTTGCTTCTAGCTTGCTGAATAAAAGTTGATTGAGTTCATAAAGCATAATAAGCCATGATATAAGTCATGATTGACAAACCTTAAAGATCAGATTTGGACCATAAAATGCAAAATCAAAACTAAACTCATTATATTGTGTAATACAGTGTTGCATAAAGCCAGACTAAGTTTAATTGCCATGTTAAGTGATATCCTTATGTCCCATCAAAATCTTATTTGGAGGATTCTTATATCTACCAGAACAACAGAAGGGGAGATGCTAGAATCAAAGAGGGCACACTCAGCATAAGATCACAGTTTTAACATACACAAATTCCTTTTCATTTTTTGAAGAAACCTATCCACAGTAAATGGAGTGAATGTCATTTTCATTGGAAAACTATATGTTGTGTCAGGGTGGGAATCTGCCTACTTACTCAAGGAAAATACAACAGCAGCAAAAATTGGGAGGGGGTCTGAGAGGATGGTTAGAACGGGAGATTGGGGACATCCTCATACATGCGACTATTTATAAGTTCTGGATGTGAATTCTTGTTTTGTGCGAGTGCCCATGGTATGCTCCCTCAAAATTCTGTCTAATATTGTTAGCTAGTGACAGTGATAAAGAACAAGCTCTCCTGCTCAATATATTTTGCCTTTAATATAAACATATAAACTAGTATAAAAAACAAACAAGTTGATATCTTCTTTTTTTGGCAGGTGGTATATTATGTATTTTCCATTATTGGGATGGAAATCTTCCATGGAAAAATCCAGTTCTTTGCCGGAAACAACACCTCACCACAAGCCATGTACTGTGGAAATCCTGTTTTGAGTGGAACTACATTTGCACAAGCCAAATATTGCAGGAATAACTTCAACGACATTGTGTCTTCTTTTGTTGTCCTTATGGAATTAACCATTGTCAACCAGTGGCATGATATCCTTTTTAGACAGCCATTGTAAAATATAGAGATAAAGATACAGCTTTGAGAAGAAGCATCATTATCATCAAGGCTTGAGTTGCCAAACATAGTACAGTCGGTACATCTGTAAAGGAAGCTTCCAAAAGAAGTGCTTTGATGATTTCATCAAATCAGTTTATGCAGTCTTTATTCCCTGAGCTAGAATGTTTGGCAGAAAGTGTGTGTGTGTGTGTGATATATCTGTACACATAGGTGTACATTTGTCTTTTCTTTTGAGCTCTCTCTGGAATTCCCAGATTTATTATTATAAGGCAGCTTTTGAAGATAGTGAGCAGAAGCTTGTGATAAAGCTCAGAGGGCTGCTCTCACAGAAGGGGTCTGAAAGTTGTTGTTAGAGAACAGGATAATGAAAGGCATTCAGAATCATTGTTTGATCATCCCTAGTCCTGTGAGAATGCAGTTTCCCTAGAATCAGGCTTTTGATCAAAAGAAGTCTTGATAGATTTATATAACTATGAAATGCACATTGTAGCTACCTTCCTTGTTCTCCTTAATATTGTACTTCTTGCCAGTGGATTTGCCCTTGTGACACATGAGAGTGCAAAGCTGTTTTTCATCATCTTTCACATTGTTGTGGTGATTATGATTATTAAGTAAGTCTACCCCTTAATAGTCGTAACACTGGAAAGTTTTATTTTTGCATGCATATTTTTCAGAAATTTGAAATTGTATTGATTTATGGAATTTATATGCCACCCACATCTGTCACAACTGGATACCAAGTGGAGCCAAAATAGGATAAATCTGTAAAATTTTTACCTATTTACATAAATTTTTATTTTCCATATTTTGGATTTCCATCCTTATAAAGAATTGAGGGATTATATGATGTAGAGGTTGCAATACAGTGACTAATCCTGTAAAAAAAATCTAACTAAATGTAATAAAACCTCTTACTGAGTAAGCATAGATAAAAGCTTTGCAACCCTATTCTCTCATTCTCATCTATTTTGAGCGCTGTTCAGATTTCAATAGGCTATGCTAATAGTAGATTATAGGAAGCTACCTTCTATTTAACACTGTTTTTACTCATTCTAGTACTAAATTAGGGTTGGCCACATAATCAGCCCCGTGTTTACATTGGATTTGGCATTTTACCAGCCTATGGAGTTCTTCCCAAGAGTGTGGGATAAGTGGATGTTACTTGATGGTCTTTTACATGTCTGAAAATAGTAGGTTGGAGAATCCTGCCTTTTTATCCAATGACAATTCATATCCATGCAAATTGCCTCATAAAGAAATTGTCTCAAGCCAGGGAGATATTGATTGATGGCATTTGAAATGCAGTGTGTCAAGTGACATGTTTGATTTCCAGCATCTTTGTAGCATTCATTTTGGAAGCGTTCTTTGTGGAATATTCTGTTGAGAAGAGTGAAGTTGAAACAGCCATTGAGAAGAAGATTCAAGAACTAGGTATAGGGGTACAAGAGTAAGTAAATTAAAAATACCTTTTTTATTGCCCAAAGCAGATGATTTATAAAGTGGTAGAATTCTTTCTCCAGGCCCAATCATAAACGTTTTCTCTGGGCCCAATCATTTGCCCCATCTCATTATCTAAAATTTCTATTACAATCTGTAATAGTTATAACAACTTTTTTAAATGTTGTAACACTTTCCTACCAAGCATTCTATTCCTACAATGGGCAACTAGTTTCTAGCACTAAGAGCAAGCCTGCTGCAAAATATAGGGCTTCCAGATCTTGGCTGCAAAAATTACAAGTGACCACGAGATGGCAAAAGAAGACACATCCTTGCTGTTTGCTGCCGCTTAATGGTTTCTTTGAATTGTAGCTACCAAGCACAGATAGCCTTAGCAAAATGGCTAGTAGAGACTATGGAGATTAAATCATGTTATGGAAGCCTTTGAGTTTAGGTATCTCCTATCTTCAGTGTGGCATGTAACTGGCTTTGGACAGAGGAGAAGGAACTCCCTGCAAGGCCAGGTGTACTGCTTGAATATTCCTGGATATAGTGCTTTCTATGAAAATATAGATATCACTAGATAGTCATAAATCTTATTTAAAAAAAACAACAACAACCCAGCTTCGGGTAGTTTACCAGCTAATAAAAAGCAGTTCTCCAGCAAATAAAAATCTTACTTTGGATTAGTCTAGATGAGTCAGTGCTTTTTAGTTAGACTTTTTTAGATTATGTGGGAAGCTAAGTTAGTACAAATAAGGCAGCAAAATTATTTCTAGGGTCTGTATGTTTACTTCTTAAATGGACCTTGGTTCACATATCATTCTAAAGTATGATATGTTTGGCTATCATTTTATGGAATAAACATCAATTGTTGTATTCATAGCATGCTTATAGCCCTAAACTCTGATGTATTTTTAAAATGACCGGATTTACATAATACTGTATATTTAACCAAGCCAAAGAAACAATATTATTGTTTAGCACATATTGTGAGCACAGCCTTATTTTATGCTATTTGTGTTAGCTGCTAAGTGATTCTTGGCATAATGTTTCAGGAGGTGCTATGATGATGTCACATATATGACATCAGACATATATCATTTGTGTTATGTCAACATGGCACATATGACTTTTTCCCTCCCTCACTTTTTTGCCCTCTGCAGAGGTAACCATGAAACAGGGGTAGAAAGAACTTGAAATCAGAGACACTTTTAAAAAGGTCATTTTAAAAAAATGTATATGTGTATTTAAGTAGGTGGGTTCTGTTTTTAGGGATGACCTTTTTGAAGGTAGATTGATAGACAACCTTGAAACCAGTGAAAATGATCTTGGAAGCGAAGAGGGAATGGCAGTGAAGAAGAAACCTAAGGGGTTGATGTTTAAAATTGCTTCCAGAAGTAAGTGCACTGTCAGACAACTTGTATTTATTGTGTTTATTGGTGGGCATGGAGAAATAATAACTACTGTTAGGAACAAATAATCATGTGTGTATATTGTAAGATAGTGTGGGTTTTTCCTTATGGTGGTGGGAGAACATAACCCTATTTCCTTAATTGCATTGCTCCAGACAAGTTGGAAAATTCCCATAATTCTTAGTACAGCCCAGAATCTTGATTGTTGAAAACTCAGGGAATTTCTAGGCGAGAATAAGCTGGAAAAGCCTATGTAACTGATACCAATTTTTCTCTATAGCTTTTTGATTTGCTGCTTTTCAAAACACAGAAAGATGGTATTTTTGTTGACATACAAGTCTCTCTTTATTGCTTTATGGTAAATTTCTTAGAGACCTAGACAGTAAATTTTAATACAGCATGAACAACTTGGATTCTACCCATACTATCTAATAAGAGCAATTTCACTTACATATAGATTGATGTGGGGGGGGGGGTGTTGTGGCTATGGTCTTTTGCACTTTCTATACTCTTGTTCCTACTTGTGCTCCCTTCTGTTATTTGATGTACTTTATTAATACGAAGGATTCAAACTTTAAAAGCGTGTAAATGGGAATGTAGGTTGTAGTGTCCACTCTTTTCACAAAAGGAAGAGATTAAAAAGGCTGATCATCCAGCCAAAACCAAATGGTAGATATCCCTATCCCTATCCTCTCCAGTACTGTATGGTTATATCTAAGGCTTCTAGTGTTGGGTACAAAGAACAGTCATGATATTGACAGCATAGGCTGTTCTAGCCCACAGTGTAGCTTTGCACAATCAACCAAACAAAAATGCATTCCCCACTCGTATCTGTGGGCCAAGTTAAGTAGGAATTAGTAGCCTGAGTTTTCAGGTACATCTGGACTTGGAGACGTTCTGCTAATTGTTTTTGGCTGCAGGATACAGGACTGTGGATGCTTTACTCCAACGCATGTTTGAAGCAGAGATAGCTCCAGAAGAAGGTCCCTGCCTTGAGGAGATTCTAAATCTGTCGCCAGATGACACCTACCCAGGGAACCCAGCTTTTGACAGGGTCGCATAACACAGAGAATGAGTGGAAATAACTGGAATCTTTTTGAAGCAAGTCTATTTTAATCGTTCTTGAATTCACTAGGTACCAGCTTTAAGCTATTATTGGTCCCTTCTGCTACTTGCAACTGAAAGATTATTGGTGCTGTTTTCAAGTTCTTCCCTCCAATGAATCAAGTACTCAAAAGCTTTAATATGTACAGTATATAATAGATGAAATGCAGTATTTTTTACAAATGGAAAGCATATTGGATCTGTTTGAAATACTGGTACTTTGAATTCTCCTACATGCTTAACATATGACTTGGATACCTAACATTGAAAGTTATATTACTGAATGCAGCTCTGTCCACTATTCAGGTGTGTGTGTGTGGGGGGGGGGGGTTGGCCACGTTATTAAGAAATATCAGGGACATATCCAGTAATAAAGGCAGAGGATCCAACGCTAATTACTATTCCTCATTCATCCACCTCTGTCAAAAGTTGTAGTGAGCTAACCCTTTGTCTTTACGTTCACTGTAGGCCCTCTCTCTTCTCTGAAAGAAGAGTCCATGGATGCATTTGACTGATGAAAGTAAATCCATGTCTGAATTACTTTACCATTTTAGTCTTTACCATTTAGTCAGTTTAAATTAAGATAGTAGTATCTAAGTCCTAAATATCAAGCACTCATTCACACAGTTAAGAGGCTGACACTACCTCACTGGTCCTGCTCCTCCCATTAAGTGCTGTTTTCTACATTCCATTCATCCAGAGATGGAAATCAAGAAAAGAGAAGACACTTGACTTGATTTTTTTTTTCAAACAAATCAGCCTTGAACATTCCACAGTATCTGAAAGTTACAGTGTAATTCCTGATTCAAAGTGTATCCAATATCAAAATTCAAATATATGAAAACATTGTTAGGTTGAAAAATAAGTATTTGTATGCTTGACTTTAAAAAAAAATGAGACTGAGTTTGAAATTAAATGGAGATGCTTAATTACATATATGTTCAAATGAACCAAGAGTCATTAATTTTTTGCATCGGGTTGGAGTGCAAGCCATCTTGAGAATGATTCAGTTGAAAATTGGGATAGAATAATCTTATTGTCAGGAATGTTTTTGACATTCTGCATCTTTAAATTTCTGGGGTAGCACTTCTGGGATAGTTCATCGCTTTACTGTGTGTTGTATTATACTGTATGTACTGGGAGGGGGAAAGGTTATCTGGGAAATACATTTCCAATATATTTTGGAAAGAAATTATTTGTACAAGAAGCTCAGGACTCTTAGAGAACAAATCAGAATGGAACCAAATTTGTTACTCTTCAAAATTCATATCTGCTGTATTTAAAAAATGGCTTCCAGAAAAAAGAATCCACCAATGAGTCTTATAAAGATACAGGGATATTAGCTTAAACACACTTCCTTCTTTTCATCTAGGTGGAATAGCTGTTAAGAGTTTGGAAAGAATTATAGAAGCCATGCTCTGCATGCTTGCCAAGAATAGGGGTCTCCAACCGTGGGAATTTTAAGACTTGTGGACATCAGCTCTGGGAGTTGATGCCCACAAGTCTTAAAGTTGCCACGACTGAAGACCGTTGCCCTAGAATAAAGCTCATTTCTATTCTGGAAAATCCCTGACAAATCGGCTCTCCTTCCCCACTAGTACCTGGGGGTTTGTCCTCAACTGATGTATACCTCTCCATGTCGCAATGCAGTATATATCAGATGTTTTAGATGAACTACTTTCACCTGAAGTCATTGGTTGCTTTCCATTATTGATGAAAGCTTTCCAAAGTACACAGTGGATCATAGTTTGTTCCCCTACTGTACTTGTTCTCAAAATTGTAAATTTTTTTCCTTCAACTTATAGATATACATTAGTCACTTACTGACTGCAGTTGGGACCATCAACTATCACTTATTTTCCTGTAGCAATGACAAAGGGACCAGCAGTAATGTTTTTATTCTTAGGAATAAGGAATTGTGATAAAGGATATGGCTGTAATTATAAAGACAATTTGGTTTCTGCTTTTACATATTTATATAAGAAACTGTCTGAAGACTACAATTCCCATCATGTTGGAAACCAATAGAAGAGCTTTAGATATAGAAAACTTGATCCATGGTTAGTACTTAATGGCTAAGTAATAGCCTTAATACAATATAATTGTACTTTTAACTCAAGTATGGTGTCACTATCACACTTATCTATTACACTTGATGCCTTCTATTTACTATTATTCTACTCTTTTATCTGAAAAATTAAAATGGACTTGACTAGACAATTTTCCTTTGAAAGCACATTTTATTGTTCATAAAGTACCCACAGGGGGGAAAAAATACACTGGAGCATTTAGATGTGATTAAGCTGATTTCTTCACCCATCTCAATTTTCATTCTCAAACTTTGCATCTCTCGGTGTTAATTGTTTTCTCAACATTCCACTCCTTGTTCCCTATTTTTCTGCTGCCCAGTTCCAAAAAGAGGGTTCATCTCGAGTATTAACATTTTTGAGAAGTGTTAGCAAAGGGTAGCCAACACTTGTCAAATCACTTAATAGTCCACTATTTAAGCAGCAGTGCAGTGCCAACCTTTACAAGTCAAAGCAAAGTGAAACAGCCGCTTGATGGAATAAGATGCAACTTTGTGAAGACTTGATCAAACAATCTCAAAAACTTTTCATTGTTTCACAAGAATCCATCATTTACTTCCGTGATCGTTTGTTTTCAACAAGCAACACCGCAAGCCTGTTGCGGAGAACTATTATTTTATTGGAGTAAGTTTTTAAAAATAAGTCTCTCAACGTTAACCGTAAAGCTCCCAAAGAAGGCAAGTGGTTGCAGTCTTGTATGTTCAGCAAAGTGATGAAGAAATTAATCCAGATCTCTCCATTGGGAGTCCTAAAGGGGAAAAAAAAAAAAAAAGGGGGGGGGGTTTAAATCAACCTCCAGATGTGGCCAGATGTTTCTCAGAATTAGCATCACAAATGGAAAGCTGTGTCAATTATTTTGGGAGATGGACTAGACTTTTATCCAAAACAGCTGGACAACGAATCTCAGATTTTCTACTAGTCAATACCAACTCTGGGCTGTTGGATCAACAATAAATAGTTCAGTTTGTCTTCAGTTTTTTTTTTTTCTAGGTTTCAGAAATATATTCTATTCTTTCAGACTCCCATCCCTTTTTGTGTTTTCAATGACAATCCTAATTGAATGGCTATAGAAAATGGTTTTTAAAAAATTAAAATAATTGTATTTCTAACTTTGAGAGCCCTTTACATGAAAAATAAATGTGCTAATCACTATTTTTGCATGTATTCTATTAGCTGTCATAAGCTGAGCTATAATGCAAATAAAAATCCTAATGTTACTTAATTTTTACAAGCATAATCAGATTTTATTAAAAGTGCTTTAAGATTATTCTGTAGAGCAGTTTTTAATGTAACACAAAGATAATTAAGCATCTGGGGAATATAATACTAGTGGTATCTGAGGAACATATTTATGTTTTGCACTGGCTCTTTCCATTTATTGGAGAATAAGCTTAGAGCAAATTAATTCTTTATTTCAAAAATAAATTGAATATTCATGCGCAGGATTTGAAAAATATAAATAGAAATTGCCCACAAATCCTGTGCTTCCCAATTTTGATTACAACAAAGGTTGATAGCATCTTCTATAACGGGTATCAAACTCAATTTCATTGAGGGCCGCATCAGGGTTGTGCTTGACCTTGGGGGTCGGGGGTGGCCAAGATGGGCATGGCCAGCTGGATGTCCCATTGCGGCTGAAAACGAAGCCGGGGGGGGGGGGGCTGAAACTCCATTTTCGCTGGCAGAGGCACCGCAACTGGTCTTTTGCTGTTTTCAAGGGCTGCCTCATAGGTCAGATCCCGCCTACAGATCTTGAGCTTGATACCCCTGTTCTATAACATGTAAGGATCAATTCTACAGTAGAGAAAATATATGGCTCTGGAAAGTTATTGAAATAATTATAGACCAACCTCCTAAAGGTACCATCAGGTTTCCAGATACCTTGTTCATTTTTTACTTTCATATATGTGCCAAATAACATGCAGTACACTGTTGCAGCAATTCCGAAATAATCAGTCTAAGGAATAAAAATATAAAAATATTTAGCTTCAGTTGTTTTAAAATGTCTGCTTTTAATCCCATCCCCCCATGAATATGATCCAACAGCAAAAAGTCTCCTTTCCCTGATTTATTCTTGATGCTCTTCTGGAATAGATTAGAGTGAACAGTGTTTCTGGGCCAAATCAAGCTGGGAGCTTCAAGCCTGAACATGATCTGAATGCAGAATCTTAGATAGACTGATAATTTACATTAGTACTGTTGTGTAACAGGTGTTCTAAAGAAAAATTAGTAACATCTGAATTAAAACCTACATCTCTGAATTAAATTTTCCTCCATGATCATCAAAGTCTGTAATTACTAGTGACATGGGCTACATAGCTTAGTGTTAAAATCATACATGTAAGTCCATACCTGGTAATTCCACGGCTTGCCTGTAATCATTTCAATACATTGAAATCCAGATGTCTCACACTTCCCCATGAAAGCAGTTCCTTCAGGAAACAGGGTCATATCTATGCTTTGACCAAAGTCAATAATTGTCAGGCCATGAGATGTGCCATCAATATCACACGTGTCATTGTCCAGAAACCTTGTTTAAAAGCAATTAGCAATGGTTACTATTAAGCAATGCAACAAGTCAGATTGACAAGAAAAGATCTCAAAACATTCACAAGTGAGATCCTTGCCTTTCGCCAAATATAAAATTGTCAGGTTTAATGTCACCATGAACTATTCCACACTTGTGAAGCTCTTCTACCATGTGCAGGATTTTTATGGTGAAGTAGATAACCAGAGCTTGAGGCATCACCTTCTCTGTTAGTTTTTTGTATATATTTATGGTGTTCTACAGAGGAGAGAGATGAAAAGCAGATGATCATACAGACAAATGAATATGCCTGAAATCTTGTGTATAGTGGATATAGAAAGTCTATACCACCCATTAAAATGCCAGTTTTTTTAGGTTTTTTTTTAAAAAAAAAACATTAACTATATGCTTATCAGACAGCAAATTCCACTTACACTTTAGAGAAAAATGCAACTGGCTGGTTTACAAAATTATACCCTGCTAGAAAGATTTCATATATAAAGTCGGCAAAACAATGCTTTCTAAACCACTAAACTATTTTTATTTGCCCAAATATCTTCTGTTCAGGACAACTAATTCTATTTGCAAGTCATAACACATTCATCTGCTGGGCGGGATATAAAAGGTCACCATGGTTATAATGCAGGTAAAGGGGGTGAGCCTTCAATTGTATGGTCACAGCTCCCTTCTTGACTTTTAACTCACCACCACCACCAAAAAAAAAAGATGTCTATAACTACCTCCCTTTCTGGTCTTTCAGATCAGTGGTGGGATTCAAAAAAATTTGCTACCAGTTTTGTGGGTGTGGCTTGGTGGGCTTGGCAGGGGAAGGATACTGTAAAATTTCCAGTCAGAGGTGGTATTTGCCGGTTCTCCAAACTACTCAAAATTTTCACTATCGGTTCTCCAGAACTGGTCAGAACCTGCTGAATACCACCTCTGTTTCAGATGGTGATGACATTTGTACAAGAATATACACACAGGTCAAATCCATATTTACCAGCAACGTCCCATAACTGTAAAGCTCCCCTATTAGAACACTTCCATTTTGAAAGAAGTGAGCACCATAGAATTGGATGCAAAGGTGATGCATACTGGGCTTCAGTCTTTCAGTCAGCTGAGCTGCTATATAAAATTCCCAGGGGCTTGCAGATTTCTGTACCTATAAAGACAATAAACACTTCTGCTTTGCTTAAATACATGAGAATCAGTAACCACATGGAAAGATTTTTTATGCTATTAATTTAAACCAAAACCTGACATTTTCTATTGTTTCAAACAATAGCCAGTTAGCCATAACACTGCCTGGAGTTTGAGGCACTACAAAATATCAAGAGGATACACTGACCACCTCTCCCAAACCACATTCAAACCTTTTTTTTAATCTATTGTTGATCCTTGCTAGAAATACACCAACTTCCACACTGCATAAAAACCAGAGTGTGCCAATGCTATAGCATCTTTCTAAGGTATATATAGAATAGAATAGCATTATTTATTGGCCAAGTGTGATTGGACATGCAAGGAACTTGTCTTTGGTGCATATGCTCTCAATGTACATAAAGAAAAAAAATACATTCATCAAGAATCATAAGATACAACATTTAGTGATTGTCATAGGTTACTAATACGCAATCAAATCATACTAGGAAACAAAACAATATAAATTGTAAAGATATGAGCACTTAAAATTGGGAGGAGACAGGTGCTAGGAAGTGTTATTATAATCTAGTGGTAGAGGAATAATTGTAAGATAGTCTTAGTAAATACGTTGAGTGCTGTGGGAATTAGTTGTTTAGCCGAACGATGGCATTCAGGGAAAAACTGTCCTTGTGTCTAGTTGTTCTGGTGTGCACTCCCTTTAGCGTTATTTTGAGGGTGGAAGTTGAAACAATTTATGTCCAGGATGTGAGGGGTCTGCAGATATTTTCACAACCCTCTTTTTGACTAGTGCAGTATACAAGACCTCAATGGAAGGCAAGTTGGTAGCAATTGCTTTTTCTGCAGTTCTAATTATCTGTTGAAGTCTGTCTTGGTTGCAGAGCCAAACCAGACTGTTATAGAGGTGCAAATGAGACTCAATAATTCCTCTGTAGAATTGAATATCTAGAACATCCCTAGCTCTACAGATTAGATACAGTCTGCAGGGTCTTACATATCCATCTTGTCCAGGGACCCATTTCTCTCCACTGCTAAATTCTAATCTGACATCAACTCAGTAATGGACAGGAGAGATTATGGGGATCAGAAATTGGGGGGAAAAACATTGTTTTTAGGGGAAAAGCAGATGTATTAATTAATTTTAAACAAGATTCTGGAAGTTAGAGTCAAATATAATACCTTCAGTATTACTCTCTGATTATTCTTAGAGTTATCCATATCAAGGGCAGAAGCTTGATACACATGTGCAAAAGCTCCTTCTCCAAGTAAGCAATCAATGTGGAAGGACGTGGATGCTGAATGAGAACAAGGAAGAGATAAGCATGTAGAACAGTTCTTGTATGTAGTCCAAATTACCCATTTCCGGCTAAACAGGGTTTGTCTCAAATCCATCTGCAATCGCCTCTCTAAAATTTCAGTGAAAAACAAATGCCAAACCACACCAGACAGAAGTGCTGGAAATTCAGAAGCAGGATCCATGCACTGGAGAAGGATGGTCCTTCTTTTTCAAGATCACAACCAATGTTGACCAATAGGTTGCCTCTAATTCTGGAAATGCAGCCAAATACACACAGATCTTATACTATGAGAATAGAATGAGTGGGTTCAATAGTTATCCTTCCCACCAAAGCAGAAAAACATAATTTAATTCCTATTATTTCTTTAAGTGCTTCACTTGCCCTACTAACAACTGTATGTACTGAAGTTGCATGTAATATGATATCATATGAGGATAGTGTAATAAGGTTAGTCCCCTTCTTGTCTCACTTTTCCTCCCTCAAGTGGAAAAATGAATTGAAATGTATTTCTATTTTAGTAGATTCTTCCCTTGGAATGATAGTTTAAGTAATTTCCAGTAAAATTTTTAAGAGTTAGCTGAAACTCTGGATTACTTTTGTAGTTTTATCAGTGCACTAGAGTAACCTGCTGTCTTTTGCCTTCAATAATTTCAAACCACTATAGCCAATGTAATCTTGCTCCATTAAAAAAGAAAAAGTATCATCTTTAATCACATAATTTCCTTCCTATATTTAACCATTTTAATTCTTTTGCTTGGGCAAGAATTTTCACCATTATTAAAACGAATCTTGTCTTAGAATTATGGATGAACACAACCAAAACAGTTGGCATGTTGGTTTCATGGCAATAAATTCTTCCATAAAACGATATGGCTTTACAAATACAATGCAGAGTCCCAATTTCCCTTTAATACCAAAAAATGCCCAATAAAACTGTAAGTACAACATTTTTAATTGTTCATAGCTCTGAAAAGAATAACATTAAACATGTTATGGGACTTACCTAATGTGACAACAATTTTTGGTCTGACAACTGGAAGTTTCGATGCCCACTGGAAAGTGTTGGGATAAGCACTTATTGGTTTTGGCAGTCTGGACAGAAGCTGGAAGATTAAATTCTCATCCCAAGGATTCTCAATGACTTTGTAAGAGAATAAAAATAATCATGTTACTGACATTAATCAGGAAAGTACAAGAAGCCCTTAATGATAGGATTATGAAAATCTGGAGAACTAAACAGAGAAGAGTACCACCCTGCAGATGTCTGGGTTTCAATTCCCCCAAAAAATCAGCAATGACCATGCTGATTGGGGAATTCTTTGGAGTTGTCCACCCATCTGGAGAGGAACCAGACTGGAGACAACCAACATAAAGTTCCATATATATATTCCTAGGCACCAGGATGCAAGACGTCCCACTCCCTGTTTAGAAATAATGATTTATTTAAGTATTTTTTACCTCAATCTTTCCTCCCTAAAATATTTGAGATTGGATTGCAAAAACAATACAAAAAGTCCTCGGTTAACAATCACATTCAGAAACTATTCTAAGTTACAATGCATTGAGCAAGTGGTTCTTAACCAGACTTCAAAGTTCTGGCTATCCCAGCACTCCATTAGTCACATGATCATGATCCAGGCACTTGTCAACTGGCCTGCACTTAGAATGGTCACAGTGTGCCACAGTTACATGATCACCATTTGCAAACTTCCCTACAGGCTTCCCAGAAGCCAAGGCAATGGGGAAGCCAGCAGGGAAGGTTGCAAATCGTTCTTGCAAATCACTCCCACTCCTGCCACTTTTCCTCCTTAGGAGCTTAGCTATGGACTACGGGAGCCCGAGAATCTCATACTTCGTAGCATGTGCCTGCCTGGTTGCATTCATGCAGTGCCACAATAGCCATCTGCGTATCCTCCCACCGTTAGCAACAACCATTTGCAGGTCTTCCTGCACCTAGACGTTGTGCTTTATAACCACATTGTTTAGTGATGAAAAATCAAGTCCCACTTACTGATCTTAAATGAGGATTACTTGTACAAAACAATAACAATAAAAAAGAAACCTGGCGATTGACAAATTTAAGTCAAGTCAACAAGTCAAACAGTACTATAATTACTATGGTAGTAGAGATAGAGACCTTCCATCATTCGCCTGTTTTGGTCATTAAGCAAATTCTGTGGCCATAAAGTGAATCCAGCTCCCCTCATTGACTGTGTTTGTCAGAAGCCAGCTGGAAAGGTCGCAAGTCACCATTGTGTGATGCTGGGATGCACAACTGTTATAAATACACGCCAATTGCTAAGTGCCCCAGTTCTGATCACATGACTACAAGGATGCCATGACACTCGTAAGTGCAAAGACTGGTAGCATCGTTGTTTTCAGCATCATTGTATCTATCTTGCTCAATGAATGGTTGTAAATCAAGGACTAACCACAAACTATTCTCAGATGCTATGTGGATTATCTCTTCATCCATTTTAGCCTAAGAAAAGCATCACAATTATGTACTGTCCCACATCACAGTAAATGTTCTTCCAGATGCAACATTTTACCTTTAGGTTGCATCTCTTGGGCTAAAGGCACTGAAATGGTATTGAACGGTGTAGAGGAGGCAAGGTGAGCAGCTTGAATGAAATCTCCTGGGCTTTTCAGACACGGAGCAAATGTTTGGTTACATGGGTTAGCCCATACAGTACAGTCACTTGTCAGACCCTCTACTGGCTGGCTTTCATCCTAAAGAGGAAAACCAAAATCATCATCAAGTTTTTTTCTTCTCTAAACAATCAACATGGCTGAAGTGTGTGTGTGTGTGTGTGTGTGTGTGTGTGTGTGTGTG
>BLBF01000018.1:52184191-52313441 GCA_015471245.1 Laticauda colubrina | reverse complement strand
GAGAGAGAGAGAGAGAGAGAGAGAGAGAGAGAGAGAGAGAGAACTGTAGCAAGGCGCTCTCGCTAGCTATATATATATATGTGCTGTTCAGCTTCCTTCAGGTATTATCCCACGTCATTGTAGTGCTTTTAAAGTTGTAGCAACGTTTCAGCAGAATCTCATCTACCATCATCAGGCTTCTGTATTGAGTTTGTACAAAGACTCCCAACCAATCAGGATGTAGAAAAAAACATCCTGCCACAGCAATAGGCTAGCCTCAAATTTAAAACCAACGGCTGTGAGAGCCTGACCCACAGACAAACTCAATACAGAAGCCTGATGATGGCAGATGAGATTCTGCTGAAACGTTGCTACAACTTTAACAGAACGTGGGATAATACCCAAAGGAAGCTAAACAGCACACATGTAAGTACCCGCGAAAGCCTAAAAAAACATACGTACGTACGTACATACATACATACATACATACATACATATATATATATATATATATACACACACACACACACATACATCTGCCATCCTCAGACTTCTGTATAGTTAGTTCCTGGTTTCAAATTTGAGGCTGGTCCATTCTGATTGGCTGGGAGCCTGGATCTGTGTTCATTGGACTTGGAGTTTGATTGATTGGTGTTTCTGGTTTCTTCTGTCTGTTTTGTGGCTTTGATTGGCTGGCAACACTCTGTTCTTGTGTTGGAGGCTTTCAGTGCAGCTTGGCTCCATGTGAAGGGACGGCTGCTCTTCATTAGCAAGCTGCTATTCATTAGCAAGCTGGGTTTCACCTGGGTACCTGGTGGGGGGGTGTTTGGGTTGGAGCTATCAGAGGGAGTCTGTTTTTGCCCAGGTGTTTGCCTGGCTTGTGGTGTGGGGATCTTTCTATTTGAGAGTGCAGGCTTCCAAATGATTGACAGTCTGGTGGAATCATCTCTTCTATTCATGCTGTCAGGTCTTTTTTCAATCTCTATGGCTTCTCTGATGATTCTGTGGTTGGGGTTTTCTATAGTGGCTAGGGTTTTAGTGCCATTGAAGTTTTCATGTGTTGGACTAGTGAGGAGGTGTGTTCCCGCTTTTTTACTGCATTTTTGTGTTCATCTAGGCGGGTACTTATTATTCTATTGGTCTGTCCAATGTATGTGGCCGGGCATGATGTACAGGGAATTTCGTATATGCCTTGGTTTTCCAGGTCAATTTTGTCTTTGGGGTTCCTCAGGATGGCTGCTATTTTTTTGTCTGTTTTGAAGACAGTCTTGATGTGATGCCTGTGTAGTATCTTACTGATTTTATCTGTAGTACCTCTTATGTAGGGCAAGACAGCTGTTCTAAACAGCACATATATATATATACACACACACACACACACATATATACACACATATATACACACATATATACACACACTCAGTATATATATGGTCAGAAGTGGAAAACTTTGATACAAGAGAGAAATGGTTTGTGAATAAGAAGATGGAACTCACAGAAATGGCTAGATTAATTTATTTGCTTAGAGAACAAACAATGTCTCCATTTATGGATGACCTTGTAGACTTTTTGCATTAACTAGAAAATATGATTTATGATTTGCAGTTTTGATTAGTAAAAAACAGGATAACGTAAAAGAATGAGATTTCTTTTGTAGTCAGAGAGTAAAAGATAATTTTGTAAGTGTAATTTATATTTGCTTCAAAAGAAATCACAAGCATCTATTTCTTTTTCTTCTTGTTTTTTTGTCATTCTTCTGTCTTGTTCTTTTCTCATGTGTTATTTTCTATGTTCTTTGTAAATCTTTTGATAAAAAATACTTTAAAAGATGGCTAATATTGGAGTCCCCTCTAATTTTATCCCCACAATGACTCCAAGAGGTGGATTGTGCTGAAAAAGGGCTTGCAACCACTTCGATGAGCACCAGGCAAGTGAAGGTGTGAATGTCTCCCTGATCAAATTCAACACAAGGATAATCTTAATTATTCCATAAGGTGCATCCTTTTTCCTACATGAAAGGGGAAATGTGTGCCTTTTCCATTCATAAGAGATCTAAAAAGGTCCCAATGAGCTACAAGGACAAACAATTTTATCTCTATAGTATGCCCTCATCTATGCAGTATATATGTAGCAAATTAATCAATTACACAGGTATTCTTATACCAAGCAGTATTTCTCAAATACTTAGCCTGTGATTTGCTTAACAACCACTGTAAAAATAGTAATAAATCCCCATGTGGGTACCTCAGCTTGTAACTATCATGGCCAATATATCAATCCCAATTACGGTTGTAAATTGAAGACTACCAGGATGTGTGTTTGTGTGATTATATGTGTATATGTACATACACACACACACACACATATACACACAAATTTATGTTTTGCATTTGTTTTCTTTTTTGTTATTCTTTTCAATATTTTATTTTTCTAATTCTGATTTATTTGATTAAATATGTATAAACAAAAAAAATTAAAGGCAATTTGCTTACTCTTGGATTAAAAACAGTCAAAGTGTCTCTGGGACGTTCACCAAATACTTTGATAGATGTTGACTTTGGGATTGACTGCAGGACCCTAAAAATCAAAGGAAGAACATTCAGAGTCATTCTTCAAATGAAACATTTTACATACAGTAGATTTACTGTATTTGTCAGACTGTAAGACGCACTGGACCAGAAGATGCACCTAGGTTTAGAGAAGGAAACAAGAAAAAAATAGTTTTTTACCTCCACGCATCCACTTTTTGACCTCCCCCTCAAAATGTTTTGGACTCTCGTGTACCCAACACAAGCCAATGATAACAGATTACAAGAGCTGCCCAAAACATCTGAAGGAATCCCAGGTTGCCTAACATTCCTGTGCAAATAACCGGTGATTACAGGGAAATTGTAATCAACATTCTTGATTACAAGAATATTGTTTTCTTCACAATAGCATACTGAGTCACCATTGCCTTCTTTCAAGATTCTCTTTTTTAGCTTCTCAGTCTAGTCTACATTCTCACAGTTTCTTAAGTAGTTAGGTAGGATTTCCCATCCAATCACTGTTTGTCCTTTCATTTTTTTTCAATGAGCCAAAATAAGCTAGCTGTAACAACACATGGTATATGACAAGTACAATACACATTAGCTCTTTCAAGAATCAAAGGGTGATTTTTTCCCATAGTTTGTGATGCAAGAAAGTGAAGAAAAGGGGGACTGTTAAAAATGATTAATGAGATACTGATTCTTCATTCAACAACATGAATGGTAGATGTGCTAATAACAATTTTCATTGCAGAATGTACAGGTAGGCTTACAGTGCACTCTAATACAAACTAATCTCAATTATAAAGAGCATTCTTAGTGGTAATTGCATACTGACTTCTTTACAAGGCTATCTGATGATTTTCAACTTACTCCATATTCTCATCTTCAAAAATTGTAAAAGCAGGTAATGCAGCAGGAACACTAGGCTTAATGCTGACAACCTCACCTGGATCTAAAAGGAAAAGGAAAGTGATAGGCTTATATTTTCCCCGCCTTTGGCTGACAACTCACAGGCAAAATGTATAAATCTTGTAACTGCTTGAGCTATTGTCTTCTGAACCAAATGAAGTTTCCAAGTGGTTTACCAGCTGTAAACCAAGCTGCAGTTGAAGTCACATAGGTAATTGTGAGAATCTCCTGATACAAGAATTATCCAAACTGGTATACAGATTTTTTGTGTAAAACTTTCCATGATCTCAGCACCTCCCAGATAGTCAAACAATAGCGGTGGATCCAAGAGGATGCTGAAACTGCAAACCAGTTCAGCATGCAGGGGCATGACCTATCTATAACTAAAATAGGACAGTGTTTATAGTTGGCTTTGTGGGCAATGGAAAATGCTTGTTATGATCTTTAAACCCTACATCAAGCGTATCCAACCTTCAGCCCAAGGGTTGCATGAGTCCTAGACAGCTAGTAATACAACTCCACAAAATTAAAAAATAAAGGACGTTTATTATTCATATACATTAACTTATATATTTTATATACAGTCCAAGATGATTCCTCTTCACTCAGTGCAATCCAGGCAGAGCAAAAGGTTGGATATCCATGTCCCAAATGATTCAGGCCTTGGTATATTCAAGACCATCTTCTCCCATTAGTACTTTCATGCTTCCTAAGATCTGGAATGGAGGACGTCCATGAGAACTGTACTTCTAGGAAATGCTTCTATCAGGTACCATGAAGGATGACCTCCTTCTCTACAAGAGCATCTCCCAGTGTTCAGGTTGTCCCTCTAATCCAATTAAAATTCTAAAAAGTCATTAAGATTAGGTCTTTAGAGTCTGATTAGAATTTATTTTTTCCTTCAGTGGAAATATTTTGTTGTTTGGTGATTGTTGTCCTTCAACCTTTTGTCCAATTCTTGTTTCATTTTTCATTGCTTTTAATTTTGGTAGAGCATGAAGGAACGTTAGCTAATCCACTGCATATGATTGGAATGGCATATAAGCACAAGTCAGCAACTAAATAAGTATCCTTCACTTCAAAATATAAACCTAAACAGATATTTTGATTGTTAGATGTATAATTTTCTCATCATGGGCATTTATTTTTAATTCTCTCTAGAAAGCCAGCATTAGTCATGTATATATCCTAAAGGTTTGTCACTACACAAAACTAAACAGACAAAAACATACCCTTGCTAATATTATGGTATCTGACTGCTACTTATTAAAAATCCTCAGCTATATCTAAAATTAAACTTTATTTTTGTTAATATAAAGAATATGAGATGTATCTTTATTGGATCTGTTCTGTAACTCACATGGGAGGTCCTCACACTTCTCAGAATAAATTTATATTTTCACAATAATGAGGCAAGGAAGAAAAGAACTCCCATCTATTGTTTTAGGTCCTTTAGCTTTAGTATCTTGAAATCACTTTGGCAGAGATTAGTCCAATTATGTCTGCCTAACGAATCTTATAATCCAAGAGAAATTGTTGAGCATTTGCAGACCTTGGGGCTCCAAATTTATGATGAGGTCTCTCCAGTTTCACTTAGCAGCTATGCTGCCAGCATCATGGAAGCTATGGTTCCAACCCGTCTGGAGATTCCCAAAGTAAGGAAGACCAATGGGAAGATAATTTATCATTTGTAGGTAATGACATTTACCTTTGTTTCTGAAGAAAGAATCAACATCTTCTTCCTCATCTTCTGAAAGTATGGTGGCATCTTTTAGAGAAGCCACTTGAAACATGTCCATGATTAAACCTTGGTAAGTCAAAGAAAAATTCAAAATAAAGGACAGGTAAAGTTTAAAAAAATCCAAGAATGCTTATGAAGGCAAAACCATTGGAGGTATTTAAACCTTTTGGTTTCATTTTGTTTTAATTTTAAAACATACTTTATTGAATACAAAAGATTAAAATATACAAATATACAAAAGTAAAAAATAAAAAGTCATACAAATAAACATCACAACACATTCTATATTAAGGCTAATCATATTTTCCTCTAATACAGTATGATAGTGATTTAAATATCTCATAGAAAATATTAAATGGCAGTTACTTCCTATCCCTTGTAGAATAACTGTATTAATAATACATAGACCTTTTGATTTCAATTCATGAAGACCCAAGTCCAAGGTTGTGCTTTAATCCTAATAGGTGTTCTCAGCAGGTTTATTTGCAGGCTGCTCTAAACCCTAATGTGATTGTGATCACATGATTATGGGGCACTTGGCAACCTGTTGTAAGTGTGAACAGGTTGCCAAACACCTGGACTGCAATCATGCTGGGGTGTTAGTGAAATGTTTTGTGAAAGTCTGAGGCCATTTTTAGTTCTGCACAATTGTTAAAGAAATAGTTGTAAGTTAAGGGCTTGCAGCACTAAAATAAAGGGCAGTCAGAGATAGGAGAAATGAAGAGACAAATAGCTACATATAAATCATTTAACTCCAGGTTTTCCAGCATAATATAGGTTGTTACTGTAATCCAAGAAGTTATCATAAAATTGTAATTAATTGCTTCTACCAGATTAGGGGTGTCAAACTGGCGACCTGCAGGCCAAATGCATCACATGCAGGCCATCACCCCAGCTCCATGAAGGGAAAAAATATTATGTCACAATGGCAACATGACGCAGTGACTTTGACACCCGTGTACCAGATGGAATGTATTCTTGTCAGCCTCTCTTTTCACTTTCAGGAAATAAGGTCTTCTTCTTTAATGTTACACCGTTTCAGCCTAAAGTTATTTTATAGTGGCATTTGCTATTTTAGGATATTTTAATTGTCTTAATTGCAATCTACATTGAAGTAATGTACAAGGTAAAAATAGGTTACCAACTAAACCTATTTTTCCAGCTGAAAAATATAGATCATGTTTTTCATGTGGTAAATACATGACTTTTTTATTTTATAAAAACTGGTTAATTAACCCACATTTTTATCAATTTTTGTCATAGTTATATAAATGTATTTATGGATTATAAGTGTGCTTTTTATTAGTTGGATAATCAGTTTCCTTATTAGTTCAGTTGAGATATATTTTGAAACTATATCTATCTATCTATCTATCTCAATATTAACGTCTTTAGTAAATTTATTTACTTTGTTAGTAAACACAAACTTAGTGTTTGTGGAACACTAACAAAGTGCACACAAAATTATCATTTCCAATCTACTCTTTCTTTTGCAACTCAGTACTGGCTAACAGATGTTAGCAAATATGGAGTAGGAGAATAAAATGTTTAGCTACATTTTTTGATAAGATCTACTAAGAAAGAAAGAACGAGAAGAACTTTATAGCTTTTTGTGGCAAAGAAGTTGCATGTTCTCATTGTTTTTAATGTTTTGCTTTTAATTAAACAGAAATAGTACAACAAACATGTATATTCTAACATCATTATATTCTGTGAAAAATTATTTACATAAGACTTTGAGACATTTTGAACGTTTCTTTTCTTTTGAAATATATACGTTAGATGGACATACTAGTGATATTAGGAATCTGCTAGATAGCAGAAGTGGATTCTTCATATTGCTATGAGTCTAGTGAGACTAGTCCTTCAACATTGAAAAAATAAATTTATGGTCCAATTGTTCCATAAGCTGAAGACTTAGTTTAGTTTAATTTAGTTTACTTTATTGTCATTGCACCTCATACAACAAAATTAAATATTATCTTCAGTGTACATTATGACTATGAAAATAAACACAAGCACACATTCTTCACATTCTATGAAACCCTTGAAAACCCTTGATAGTGCATTTATATTGCACTATACAGGTGAAACTTGAAAAATTAGAATATCGTGCAAAAGTTCATTTATTTCAGTAATGCAACTTAAAAAGTGAACCTAATATATGAGATAGATTCATTACATGCAAAGCAAGATAGTTCAAGCCATGATTTGTCATAATTGAGATGATTATGGCTTACAGCTCATGAAAACCCCAAATCCACAATCTCAGGAAATTAGAATATTGTGAAAAGGGTTCCTGAACCTTTAAATGATCTCTCAGTCAGGTTCAGTAGGAATCACAATCATGGGAAAGACTGCTGACCTGACAGTTGTGCAGAAAACCATCACTGACACCCTCCATAAGGAGGGAAAGCCATAAAAGGTAATTGCAAAAGAAGTTGGATGTCCTAAAGTGCTGTATCAAAGCACATTAATAGAAAGTTATGTGGAAGGGAAAAGTGTGGAAGAAAAAGGTGAACAAGCAGCAGCCTGGAGAGGATTGTCAGGAAAAGGCCATTCAAAAGTGTTGGAGACTTTCACAAGGAATGGACTGAGGCTGGAGTCAGTGCATCAAGAGCCACCACACACAGACGGATTCTGGACATGGGCTTCAAATGTCGTATTCCTCTTGTCAAGCCACTCCTGAACAACAAACAACGTCAGAAGCGTCTTACCTGGGCTAAAGAAAAACAGAAGTGGTCTGTTGCTCAGTGGTCCAAAGTTCTCTTTTCTGGTGAGAGCAACTTTTTGCCTCTCATTTGGAAACCAAGGACCCAGAGTCTGGAGGAAGAATGGATAGGAACACACTGCAAGATGCTTGAAGTGCAGTGTGAAGTTTCCACAGTCTGTGTTGATTTGGGGAGCCATATCATCTGCTAGTGTTGGTCCACTGTGCTTCATTAAGTCCAAGGTCAACGCAGCCGTCTACCAGGAGATTTTGGAGCAATTCATGCTTCCTTCCACAAATGAGCTTTATGGGGATGCTGACTTCATTTTCCAGAAGGACGTGGCACCTGCCCACATTGCCAAAAGCACCAAAACCTGGTTCAATGACCATGGGACTACTGTGCTTGATTGGCCAGAAAACTCACCTGACCTGAACCCCACAGAGAATCTATGGGGCATTGCCAAGAGAAAGATGAGAGACATGAGACCGAACAATGCAGAAGAGCTGAAAGGCTCTTGAAGCATCCTGGTCTTCCATAACAGCTCAGCAGTGCCACAGGCTGACAGCTTCCATGCCACACTGCATTGAGGCAGTAATTGCTGCAAAAGAGGCCCAAACCAAGTACACATATGCATGCTTATACTTTTCAGGTCTGATATTGTTCGATGTACAATCCTTGTTTTATTGATTGCATGTAATATTCTAATTTTCTGAGATTGTAGATTTAGGGTTTTCATGAGCTGTAAGTCGTAATCATCACAATTATGACAAATCACGGCTTGAACTATCTCACTTTGCTTGTAATGAGTCTATCTCATATATTAGTTTTACCTTTTAAGTTGCATTACTGAAATAAATGAACTTTTGCACGATATTCTAATTTTTTGAGTTTTACCTATACAGTAGAATTCAATAGAGTTACTGCACTGGAATAGAAGCCGTTTTTCAGCCTATTTGTCCTTGTTTCTATTATTCTGTACCTTCTTCCAGATGGTAATAGTTCAAAAAAAAAGTGTAATATCAGTGCGCTATTGATGCTGTCATGCCCCTGGTGGAAACTGACTCTGAGGAAGAGGAGGAACAGCCAACAGGGAGTGAAAGTGTGGCTCCAGAAGTGGTGGAGGAGGCTGGGGAAGGGCAGAGGCCAGCTGAGCAGTCAGAGGAGGACCCAGGCCCATCCCCTAACCATCCTAGGGCACGCAGGGAGGAGAGGATCAGGGTAAAATGTGGTCTACTTGGGTGGAGAGGGCCATGATCCTCTTCATGGGTTGCAGGTGTGAGATTTGCATAAGAGTTTGGACCTGTGTGCTAACAGATGCTGGAGACAAATTAGTATTTTATTCTTAAAGAAGGTTTATCTTGGTTGGCATTCTTCCAATGGACTGCATCTGGTTATCTTCGTGAAGTTGACAATTATCTATCCTGGTCTGTCATGGAACTTTATTCAGTGCAGTTTGCTTTTAGTTTTTGCTTCGTTATCGGCTCTTGAATTTGAACTGTGTTTCTTTCCTTTGAAATGTTACTTTGAAAATAGTTTCCTGCTCCACTGTGAACAATTAAACAGTGATGCCAAGTTGAAGGCATTAAAGGACTTTTATTTATATTTTGTTTTTTGTTATATTTCTGATATACTCTGGGTCATCTCTCTGCCCACATAATGCTTTTGAGTTCTGTTCTGGTATATGAAAAATATTGGATGTTTCCCATCCCATGTCTGGATGGAAAACAAAAAGCTTTGACTGAATTCAACCAAGACTGAACATATATGAATTTGACATATCTGATCCCAGGACTGAAGAGTTTTCATCTTTGGCTCTTGGGAGTACCCAGTATACAGGTTATCCTAACTCCTGCCTGAAGAGCAGCTAACATCTATATGCAGGTTAACATTCAAAAAATTTTGTCTTGTGTACGGATCATGCCAATTCCTTAATTGGGAGGCTCATATTTTATTCATATTTCAGATGTATTATTATAACCAAATCTAAATGTATTATTGTAATCAAATCCCTCAAAGACTATCTAGAAGTCCAGAAATAACCAAACCATGTATTGCCCACTCCTCCATAAATTGGTGGGCCCCCCAAATATATGGTTGGCTCTATCAAGCTGGCCTTCAAAAAGGCACTAAAAGTCTGGTTCCTTTTTCAGTCATTAGGGTCAAGAAATTGGAATTTCACCTGGAGTGTTTTAAGGCAAATTTGCATGCCTGACAGTTTGCTAGTTTCGTATGCTGCTTTTAGCTGTACAGGTTTATTATTGTTGATTTGTTGATTTTATGTCACCCAGTCACATTTTTTCAAACTGTATTTCTGTATTCATATCCTAAATAAGTAAATTTATATATCAAAGAAATTTAATGTTACTTGTGAATTATAAATGAGTTGCTTACTGGCACAAATTGTATTTATGAATATTGCAATGAAGTATGGCTATCTTTTATTGAAACCACTGCATAAAACTCTATAAACATATGTGTCCTTTCTAATCTACCTAACCACCATTTCCAGAATTCTTTCCCTGAATATCCCATTGTGTGCATTGTAAGGCAACTACTTTTTTAACTGAAAGGGTTTCTTCAAGTATACTTAGCAATGTTAAGTGTCTATAAAACTAAATATAAAAGTCTATAAAAATAAATGTCCCCATTTTTTTTTTTTTAAAAAACAGGCTTTATACTTACCCAAGGCTTCTTTTGTGTGAACAGTAGGAGAAGGCTGTACTTTTGATGGGGTTGCTTGTATTATGCTTGATGCATTTGGAGTTATATGACATTGATCAAAAAAGCCTGACGTATTTCTGTTACCTGGTACCAAAAATGCAATATGAAAATTTGACAGAAACACAGAGGTTTAAATTTATAGAAACTTCTACAGATTATTATTCCTTATGCACATTTGATAAAATAGTAACAATGTAAGAAGGAGCATAAAAAAAGAAGTTTCTTTGAATTTTAGATTAATATGCCACTTTAAAAAAAACAAAATTGATGAAGTATTTAAGTTGTAAGATAATCCTCAACTTACAAATCATAATGGTGACCAGAATTTCCATGATAATTCAACATGCTGGTTATCATCTTTAAAGCCCTCCATGCCATATATCTGTTTTTAATCTTCTCATCCGACTAGGTCAGATAGGAGAGGTGGGGTCTAGGCTTCCTTTCCTTAAATGCTATGACCTTGAAGATAAGTCTTTTCTGTAATTGCCTCAGCACTTTAGAATAGGCTCTCACTGGAGATTCATGGGGTCCCGACTCTTTTAGCTTTCCAGACCTGGCTATTCTCCTTCTCGTGTTGGATTAGAATGGGGACTGAGTCAGGAAACTAATAGAATTACTGGTCTGGGGCCTTGTTTTCATCCTTGTTTTCACTGATTTCTTTAAAATATGTGTTATATGTTTTTAAATGAACAGTGAAACACCCTGCCTCCTGAACTCTAGGTTTCATCCTTGATGTGCAGCCTCAGCCTCAGACAAAGGTTGGCAGTTTTTTTGCTTGGGATGTTATGAAGATTTCTGCTTTGGGCAGACATTTGGGCTGTAAGTTCTGTGAGATCCCTTCTGACCCTGTGACACTGTGCTTCAAAGTTCTTGACCATTTTTACATCTCAGACTACAGGCTGCAAAAGACTAATGCAGAGACAATTATACCTTGTACAATCTCCTCAAATATGGATGAGTAACCCATTAGAGCACACACAGAATATGAAGAAAGCAAGAAAATATATTACCGCCTCTCATTTCCATGGAACGCTGCTCTTTCTGATTTGAAGGATCTATGTGCCTGGCCAGAAAAATCATCACAAAAGTTTTCCCATATTAATCTGCTTCTAATTATTACAAAAACAAAATTTACTGAAATATCACACACACACACATACATATGGAAGGAGGGAGGGAGAGAAATGTGGCATGGTTGTCCACAAATAAGATCTTACTATAAGTGCTGAGTGTGGTTGTTGTTCTGCATTACATAAAATGTAGAAGTATCAATCCCACCACAGAGACTGACTTTTATCAAGAATGCACCTTGGGATATAAGCTATAAAATACCATGTTAATCATCTGTTGTCACTAAAATAATCTTTGGCTTTGGGGATGAGGTGATTGTGGTGCTCCCTTTTTGTTTGGCTTGTTTTATTCTGAGTCAATTGATTTTGAGGTTTTGTTGTTTGATATTGTACACTTCTAGTTGGCTGTTTTGCTTTTAGTTATTTTAGTTGCAAGCTACCCAGAATTGTTTAGGAGTTAGGTAGCCTATAGATTAAACAAATAAATGTCTATAGGTTAGTTCGGATGTCTTAAATTTAATATTTCAATATTTTAACAATGTGCTTAATATTGGATTTCAAATATCCTCAAATGGAGTAAATCTTATTTATATACATCTCCTAGCACATTTAGTGGCATATAGTGTAAAATAGATTCATATGCATCAGGTTGATTGTTGCAAATACTAATTCTGACAAATTAAAATTTTAGGAATACAAACGTCAGAGATCAACAGTTCACTCCTATCCCAGCTCATTAAGATATAGTTATCTAAACAATCCCAGTAACAACACTGCGCATAATAAATTATGGTTTGTTTAATCAGGATTTGTTGAACAAGTTATGGTGATCTGGTTTACCAATAAACTTGGTTATAAACTAATACCAAGATATTTATAAATAATAAAAATTAACCAAACCATGATATGTTCCTATGATCCAACCAATACATCAACCACAAGATGTAACAATTTTAATTCCCATCTATCCACAGAGTGTTCATTTTTGGATAAAAAACAACAATTGAACTTGTGAAAGCTAATTTTTACTTACATCTCTCCATCATGACAATTATGGAAGTTAGTACTATACTTCTGAGGTGGTTGGACAGAATCATTACTGCTGACTTGAAGCCTATGCATACGACTTGTACATTCTTCAAAATCAGGGTGAATTTCAAATGCAGCTTTCTCACTTACAGCTGTCATTGGAGGATCAAATACTGATGATTGCCCAAGAATTTCATCAGTATTGGCTACATTGCTCATCATTGTCAAAGAAGTTGAAGACACTCCAATCTCCTTGAAAGCAGATCTTTGTGGGTGATTTCCAATAGGCCGGGAAGTTAAAGCATCTCCTGATAAACTTTGATGTTCTGATCTCAAGTTTGGAACACTCTGAGTTACAGAAGAAGTTATCCTTTCTGGCCAACACTGTGGTGTTGTCATCTGTACACATTGATCACCCTTATTAAATTAAGAACAAAATACAAATTTGTATTTTTCAGTGACTTCTTGCCATTTGTATACTTGTTTACTGATTTCCATGCTCTAATGCAGGGATCCCCAACTCTTGATTCTGTGGACCAGTGATGGTGGCAACGGTGGCAGCAGAGGAAATAGTTTCACAATCACAACCTAAATTTCTCACATACACAAACGAACCTTCGTGTGCTCGCCCATCACTTTGGCAGCCCGATTCCCAATGGTTCGGGGACTGGTAGTGGTCCACAGCCCAGAGATTGGGGATCTCTGCTCATAGAGCATATTCATAGAGCAATTTTCGTAACTTATCTGCAACACTTCTTTAAAAACACAAATCATACTTACAAGCATAACATACTTTATCAGTATTTTACAACTTATTTGCTATGTTGTACTGTAACCAGTAGGCTACCAGATCAAAAAAAGTTGCATTAAAATTTAAACAAATTGAAAGAGGTTTTACCAATTCAAATGTGAATTCCTTCCTATATTGAAGGCATAGATTGGAAAAGTGTTTCATTATACTATAAAAATAATAAATATAAAGTTATATTAGAAAAAAACCATTTTAAAGCTTTTTTTGGCATACATTATAATTAAGATGGAGTCTATTCAAAGAGTAATCCCTATTGATTTTTATTTGATTAAAAGAACAGCCATATTTCACTCATAAAAAAACTATTTGATAAAGAAGATACAAGATTGTAATTTAGTTTTTCTACTGAAACTTTTAAGAATATCTTGGGACGCTAGTATTATAACTGAGAATTTTATATAGAGAAACTACTGTAGTTGCCTATGTTTACTAAATAGCAGGAAAATTACTTTATACAGGTAAAGTACATATATAGATTTGGAATTAGATAATTCTAGAAGAGCTCCTGAAAATGTTTTTAATCCCTTACAATTAAAATTCTGCTTATGAATGAATATTATGAAGTAGACATTCTTGATCACCTTTCATAGAGGGATATAGGTAGATACTCGGGCAAGGTCTTTTTTCAATCAAAATATTCTAGGATCAATATGTCCAGATGTTGCTGGACTGCATCTCCTAGAAGTCACAGCCACTATGGCCAATGATGAGAAATGCTGGGAACTGCAGTTTATCCCACAGTTCTTATCTATGGATGATAAGAACTGTAGTTCAAAACTGGAAAATACCAACTGGAAAAGACAGATTTATAACAACTCCACATACACACACACACACACACACTAATAAATTACACTGCAAATATACCCTTGTTGAGTTTAGCGAGGACTGGTGAGCAACTGGCTGTAACACATCTTTCTGGAATGAAGATGATGATTGGGAGAGTTGGTCCAATTTCTGCTGCAGTTTCTGTAGCTCAAGGAGGTCACTTTCTTTCTTTTTCATTAACTTCTTGTCTTCATTCTCTGAAAGTATCAAGACCCACATATTAACTACTGTCCTAGTTGAACCTTTGTGTACAATTTTTGAAGTATCACTTCGAGCTAGTTCTCTGCCTGATTTATGGTTATTAAGCTACAGTTGTACCATTTTTTTTAAAAGGTGTTCCTAGTTCAGTTGAAAATTATAGATCAATTTTTTTATGTTGTGTTACATGCAAAGTAATGGAATCAATCATAAACCAATCCATCAATTATCACTTAGAGACAAATATCTTGTTATTTGATAAGCAGTTTGGCTTTAGGAAAAACTTATCCTGTAACTTACAGCTTTTGCACTATAAAAATATTTGGACCACATGTCTTGATCAAGGTAAAGATGCAGATGCAATTTACATAGATTTCTGTAAGGCCTTTGACACAGTAGCACATGATAAACTGCTGTTGAAATTAAATTCTTATGGCATTTCTGGACTTTTGAACAAGTGGATTGCTGCTTTCTTGTCTAATAGTATGCAGAAAATTAAAATAGGGAACTTGCTGTTTATTTCTGCATCAGTTAACAGTAGTGTTCCACAAGCCAGCATTTCAGGACCCACACTATTCTTGCTCTATATTAATGATCTATGTGATCAACTCAAAATTGTGTCCTTTTTGCTGATGACATAAAATTATTTAATACTACAGATAATTCTGTTGTTTTGCAAAGTGATCTTGACTATGTGTCTGAATGGTGATCCACTTGGCAATTTCAAATTTTGATTAATAAATGCTTTGCCTGACATATTGATAAATGTAATCAGAATATCATGTATAAGTTAGGTGGTATTGAGCTAGCAGACAACCTTCACTTTGTTAAGGACCTAGGTGTATTTATCTCTGACGATTTATGCTTCAAAGTTCATCGTAACAGCTTTGCTAAAAAAGCACTAAGAGTTGTAAACTTAATTTAACAAAGTTTTTTTTTTCTGGAAACATTGTATTGCTAACTAGATCTTATAAAACTTATGTCAGATCAATTTTAGAGTACTGTTCAACTGTTTTTATAATCCTTACCAGATAGCTGATATTAGTATAATCGAGCAGGTTCAGAAGTACTTTACAAGGAAAGTTTTGCACTGTTCTGTACATAATAGAATCAACTTTGCTATTAGGCTAGAAATCCTTGGTTTGGATAATTTGGAACCACATTGCCTGCAATCAGGCTTAGGTATTGTATACAAAATTGTATATAGTAATGTTTTACTTGGAGGTTCCTTTTTTGTTTTAATTGCAATAATACATGTGCGAACAATCGTTTTAAACTCAATGTGAATAATTCTAAACTTGACTATAAAAAATATGACTTTTGTAATAGAGTTTTCAAGGTCTGGAATGCTCTACCTGATTCAATTGTTTCAGCTACAAATTTTCCACAGTTTTAGTCACAAATTGACTTCTGTGGACCTCACTTCTTATTTGAGAGGTCCGTAGAGAGAGTACATAAGTGCACTAAAAACGTACTTAACATCCCCGTCATTGTTTTTTTTTATATTATTTCTGTTTGACAAATTACAATAAATCAATAAATAAACTATATTGCTGAAATAATTCTCTCCCTCTCCCTTAAAATTAAAGGATGATATATATTTTTAGTAACTCTGACCTTTATTATCCCAACAAGGCAGGAAAATAAAACAGAATGTCAAATAACACTTGTTATCAATACCCTGAAATCTATCAGTCTATTAATTTTCCATCCACCCATTCATCCATCTGCAGCAACGTATTGGGTAAAGCAATAAAAATAGGTTTCAGGAATCACAGAATACACGACCAATGCCTTCAACATAATAAATCTACACGGCACTGCATTTGGAGCAATAATCCTGATTGCTGTGTTACTGTGACAGCACAGAGGATTGTCCTATACAAAGAAAATATTTCAACAACGAAAAATATAGGAAACAGATTTTGTGAGAAACATAGTTGATAATTTAGCTAAAAACTAAATTTTTTCTTAATTAGAAAAGGAAATAGTTAAATTTCCTTACTTACTTTATGTACAAGAATCGGGGAAAGATATTGTTTAAATTTACAATGGAATTCAGTAAAAACTCCATTGCATTTTGCTAACTAAGCTGCCTCCATCCATAATATTCAGATGCAGTTTTAAATGTGCATTTATTCTAATAAAATTGAATGCATAAGACATTCAAGTATTGATAATTGGCAGTGCCAAATTCAGGAATGGAGCAGACTACAAGGTAATTGTTGCAGACTGGCATATCTGGCATATTTGGGGAACAAGTATATATGATCTTACAACTGTGCTACCTTTCACAGACCATTCTGTATATAGTAATCATTTATATATAAAATCATTTCCCTTGTATATGGCATGAGATCTTAGCCTATCACTGTTAAAAGGGTATAAATGTATGTAGGATAAGATTTGAGCTTGCATTTTCATCTTACTGAAATCAATGGGCAATTACTGATGACTTTATTCTCACTAGAATTGGAAAGACTTAACTACAGATAACCTAAGTTATAATGTTATTTATGAGTGTCTTGAGTAAGTGAAAAATGAACAGTCTGAGAAATTTCCATGGCTTGTTTTTAGGAACAAAGCTATGATGTGTCACTCTACCAATTTCATCACTTGTTTTCCAATGCATCTTCATTTATTCCTGGTATATATTTGTACCTTTAGTTACTAACCAATCAAGAGATAGAAAACAAAAGCAGTGAAAAAGGAAACCAAACCAGGAAATGATTTACTCATCTACAGGTACTCCTCGACTTACAACTACAATTGAAAATTGTAAAATTGTAAAATTGTTGTTGCTAAGCAAGAAATTTGTTTGGTGAGGTTGCTCTATTTTACATCCTTTTTTGCCACATTTGTTAAGCAAATTACTGCAGTTAACTGAGTAATGCAGTCATTAAGAGAATCTGGCTTCCCCTCCTTGACTTTGCTTTTTGGAAGCTGGCTGGGAAGGTTACAAATAGTAATCACATGACCCCAAGACAATGCAACTACCACAAAAACATGCCAGTTGCTAATTTTGATCATGTGACCATGGGGATTGCTGCAACAATCATTAAGTGTGAAAAACAATTATAAGTCAATTTTTACAGTGCCGTTGTAACTTTAGGCTAGAAATCCTTGGTTTGGATAATTTGGAATGGTTGAAAGGTTACTAAACAAATGGCTGTAAGTCAAGGACTATCTATACAACACTGACTGAAACTTTATTTCCACAAAACCCATTTAAATCCCATCTTGGCTTAGCACATGCAGAAGCATTTAGTATTATGTTCCATGTTTTGAACTCAAGAAACTGAGTTAAATTGTAGTAATTACCCAATTCCTTTTGTCTTTTCAAACATTCTGCCTTCTTCAAATATGCTTTGGCTCTCACTTCTTCAAAGCACAGTTCAGAACCTTCACAATCAAGAAGTGCCTTGTCATACATCGCCTGCTGTTCAAGGGCAGCGTGACTTGATGGCATTGGTACAACTTCTGACTTAGAAATGGTGGTGATGTACTTGGGTTTTTCTCTAGGGAGGAAAAGGAATTTAGGGCCCTTTATATCAGAACCAGAAACACATCAAGCAATATGCTTAAGCACATGCAATGTTCTATCCAATCAATAAAGTCATATAAATATTTTGAGAAAAGCTATTAAAACAAGATTCAGTAGCTAAATCACAAGACATAAGCTATGGGAAATCAAGACCCGCAAGCCCAATGCACACACTAAACCTATTGATTTGGACCAATAATTTTCTCATGATTAAAACTGGGACAGGCAAGATGCTTAGAATGCTTCTTAGGAAAGATTAAAAAGTTGAGCAGGTATGAGATATTTGGAGGGGGGCGGCTAAAATTCAAAATGGGTGCAATAATGAATACAATAACTCTTATTCAGGAGGGGTTAGAGTTAAAAAAGAATATTAATTTCTTTGGACCCCTTCCTAATGCATGCCTTTATTGTTTTCTTCAGCTAAAAGTCAATGAAAACATTGGAACTGCTCCCCCAGATTCAAAGAATAATAAGTACATATGGGCAAAATGTCCCCTCACACATACCAGATCTGGATTACATAAATGATGAAATTATGAATTTACCTATAATTATTGAACACTGTGTTCCTAAACATGGTGTTCCTAAATCACTGATTACTTACATATTCTCTTGTCCCCCGCAAGTGATGGGGTGTAATTCAGAACTATTTGAATTCTAAAAAAATAAGATAAAAGTTCAAAATGAGGACTTGTCTAGCAAAGACTTCAAGTTTTGTTTTTTGTTTTTTAAATTAGAGACAGAGACAATAAAGACAAAGTTTGGATACGTTTTCTAAATCTAAGTGAATGAAGCATCTAATGTGGACTTGTAGAAAGCTATATTTGCATATAATCTCTAAGAGACAACTGAAATATAGATTTTTGTTATTGTTATACAGGTGTTCTTTTAAACAAGAGTTAGGGAGGTGTAGAGTTTCTAAAAAAATCAAGGAGGGAACTACTGCCAAAAAGTTTGCTCTACATGGTGGAGAAATATGGCAGGCAAGTAGAATTTACTGAAAGAAGATAACAGATAATCAGAATTAGAAGGGACCTTGTAGGTCATCTAGTCCAGCCCACCGCCCAAGCGGGAGTCCCTACACCATTTCTACAAATGGCAGTCCAATCTCTTCTTGAAAGTCTCAAGTGATGGCGCTCCCACAACTTCTGAGGGCAAGTTCTCGGTATGTTGAAATGGCAATGTATTTGCAAGGGTTTTAATCCAAAAAAATCACATTGGTCATATTCAGGAATCACACAAGGAGTCGAAGTCCCTGTGGCCCTCCTGAATTTTTAAACCCCAGTATTCTTTAGGCTTGTCTTAGTGTCTGGCAGGGCACATGAAATTGTAGCTCAGAAAAGAGTTTCCGTCTATGTTAAAATGAAGTCTAACAGAATCTTGCCGAAGTCTTTTGACTTGCAATTCTTTTCCCTTCCTCTTAAATGGCTACAGGTTTTTTTTAAGAGCCACAGTTTTTCAGGATATTCAAACTTAGAAAAAACATTGTTAATGATGTTTTAGGACAAGGGTAGGCAACTGCTACTTGGGTGGGATGAAAACATAGCATCCCAACCTGCCTGCAGGCCTCAAAGAGCCATCTGGTGATGTGGTGAGGACACTGGAAAGGGCAGAGCTATAAATGTTCCACCGATTATTTTTTTCTTGAAATGGACATTTTTAAACTTGCAAATGAGAAAAGTTATATTTGGTAATGCTTTGGCAAGCTGGGTCTTAACAGCATCTAAGAACTCCAAACAGTAGTCATTTGAATAATGGCATATTTTAATGTCATTAAAATGTAAAAGGAAAACATCACAATCATAACTACTTAAACTTAACATTTATCAGATCTTGATCTATAGCTGTCCAATTAACAAAAAAATGTATGTAAAAATTGGATTCTTTTAAATATCATATTTAATAACAGATTCTATTTTTAGTTACCTGACTCTGGTAGGGACAGGCCGAATCATTTTTAGAAGCCAAATGATTAGACAGCTGAGGATTACGTTGCTGCAAAACACCAACTACAGAAAAATATACTGTTAGATATGTAAAGTTGGGTACCAATTATAAGAAGTAACACTGTACTAAAACACTGGAAATTTGAAAACCAATTTTACCCCATGCAAGGCCTTTCAGATGTTGTAACTACAACTCCATCATCTACACTTGACACATCTGCTTGCTATTTTGGCTGAGGATGTTGGCAGTTCTTATCCAACGCATCCATAGAGCCAGGTAAGGCCTATTCTCCGAGGAAGATTAAGCTAAACTAGATTTTTAGAGAAGAATCTATGTTTCTTTACGTTCGCATTTGCAAGTTAAGGCAACACAAAAGAGAGATTTTTAAACAAGGAGAGTTTTAGATTGCAATCTCATTATATCCATATACAGGTAGTCCACAACTTACAACCACAATAGAACCCAAAATTTCTGTGGTTAAGTGAGACATTTGTTAAAGTGATTTTTGCCCTATTTTATGACTTTTCTTGCCACAATTGTTAAGTGAATCACTGCACTTGTTAAGTAAGTAACACAGTGTTAACTGAATCTGGCTTCCCCATTGATTTTGCTCATCAAAAAATTGAAAAAAGTGATCAAATGACCTTGGGACGCAGCAATGGTTGAAAATATGAACCAACTGCTAAACATCTAAATTTTGATCACATAATCATGGAGATGCTATAAAGGTTGCAAGTGTGAAAAATGGCAGTAAGCACTTTTACAGTGCCACTGTAACTTTGAATGCTCATGAAATGAACAGTTGTAAGTCAAGGTATTACATGCTGAAGCAGGAAGCAGTCAAGAACAGAAAAAAAACAGCTGCCTAGTGGACACAATGAGGAATCAGTGTGGCCTAGTGGTTAAGGTATCAGAGTAGAAACCAGGAGACTGCAAGTTCTAACCCTGCTTTAGACACAAAGCTAGCTGCATGACCTTGGTCCAGTCGCTTTCTCTCCAAGAAAGAGGCAATGGCAAATCACTCTGTGCCCAAGACGACAAAACCGGATTTAATATCATGCAATTAATAGAATAACTTTTTGCTATTATGGTAACTCGATGCTCCATGCTAATATCAGTAGAATAAGCTATTTCAGGACAAAAGAGGGCTGTGAAATTATTTAGACCCCTCACATCCTGGACATAAACTGTTTCAACTCCTTCCCTCAAAACACTATAGAGCACTGCACACCAGAGCAACTAGAGGTAACAGTTTTTTCCCCAAAAGCCATCACTCTGCTAAACAAATAATTCCCTCAACCCTGTTCAACTATTAAAGTCTGCACTAGTATTACTATTAATCTCCTCATCACTTATCACCCATCCCCTGCCACTTGTGACTGTATGACTGTGTCATGTCTCTGGTGGAGACTGATTCTGAGGGAGAGGAGGAAGTGTGGCTGAGGAGGTTGTGGAGGAGGCTGGGGAAGGGCAGAGGCTTCTCTGGAGGACCCAGGTCCATCCCCTATCCATTCTAGGGCACGCAGGGTGGAGAGGTAAAGGGAAAGACGTGGTCTCCTCGGGAGGAGAGGGCCCTGATCCTCTTCATGAACTTGCAGGTGTGACAACTGAATAAGTTGCCAGTGTGTGTTATCTGTGGACATCCTCCAGCCCTTATCTTGCCTCATTTGTGTTGCTTTTTTTCTTCTTCGTGTAACTGTGTGGGATTTTGTTGTCTTCCGTCAAAGATATTCGGTGCTTGGAAGCAAAGTGAAGGAATAAAAGGGGCTTCATCTGTTTTCTGTGTTTGTTTTGTATCCCACCCTGGGTCATCACGGACTGTAACTTTGTCGTTTGTATCCTTACGATTTATATTGACTGTTTCTTAGTATGATTTGATTGCTTATTGTACGCATTAAGTGTTGTACCTTATGACTCTTGACAAATGTATATTTTATGTATACTGAGAGTATTTGCACCAAGACAAATTCCTTATGTGTCCAACCACACTTGGCCAATAAAGAATTCTTTCTATCTATCTATCTATCTATCTATCTATCTATCTATCTATCTATCTACCTACCTACCTACCTACCTATCTATCTATCTACAACATTTGGAAAAAAGTCTTGGTAATTATTTATTTTGCCCTATTGCTGAAATCTATAAATGAAAGAGCCGGATAATACTTCAATATGCTTTACTCTGGATTTCAGACACTGAGCTAAGTGATCTAAATCACCTGCAAGGCCACCAGTCTGATGTGGGGGATTAAAACTAGGTGTGAGAACTGGACAGGAACAGATATTTTGAGCAGATAGAGTACATCCAAGTAAGAATATGCCAGGAGAAAGGAGAACAAATGGGAATTTGGGCAGAAAGGAAAAGTCAATTTTATGGAAGTATAATGTATGAAATAAATTACAACCGTATGCCAAGAAAACTGCAGAGACAGTTTCTAAGAACTGGATACAATTGAACAGAAAATAAATGAAGTGAGCAAAATATGTCTCTCTACCAGAGAAGCACGTTGTAAGAGCTGAATTATTGTTATTCTCAATGTCTTCCACCTATACAAATACTTTAAGGAAATTCATGCAAAAATAATTCCCCAAGCTGATCCTTCCTGTGTTCTTTAAATTCTGGAAGATCTGTGTGTTTCTGAGCTGAGTGGAATGAAGCAGAAAGATACTGTCCCATATGCAAGTCTACCAGTCTAAAAAGTCTGCCTAGCCCTAAAAGCCTTTCTTAAACACTCTCCCACGTTCCTAGGCAGTCTGCTCTGCACTGCAATATTGAAGAAAAGTTACTTTCTATTAATGCAACGCATCTTATACATTAAATATCATCTCTACACTCATACATTTAAGCTTCCACAAAATTATTTTTTCCTTTCTGCCCAACTCCCACTTGTTTCCTCTTTTGGCATACTTAGATATGCTTTCCTATCAGCTCAAAATATCTGGTCCTGTCCAGTTCTCACACCTACTGGTAGGTTTTTTTTTTAAATAAAACTTTTATTGGTTTTTAGGACAAACATAGACAAACAAAAACATCAAACCATCTTCCATATATATACATACAATGTGCCGGTTGGTTTACAAATTGTTTTGTGCTTCCATTTCGTAGTCTTCAATCACAATTACATTGTATATATTCTCATATTTTCAATCAAATATTAAATACATTAATATCATTGTTAATCAATCATTTGACTATACTTTTAGTCATTCATGTTTTATGAAATAATCCATATTTAATTTGTTTTGTGACAATTCATATGATCATCTCAAATCTATCCTACAATCATTTTGTAAATATAAGAAAATAATATATCTTTATATATTTATTTTCTAAGAATCTACATATTTCATTACCATGTTTTATTGTCTAACCATTGATAGAATAGATCCCAAATTTTATAAAATTGTTTATCATTTTGTTCTCTGATTTCAAATGTCAATCTACTCATTTCAGCACATTCCAATATTTTCTTAATGATTTCCTCCTGTAATGGTATTTTCTCATTTTTCCAGTTTTTAGCAAATACAATCCTAGCTGCTGTTAATACATTTACGATCAGATATTTCAATTCTTTACTATATATTTCAGGTAAAATTCCCAATAAAAATATTTCTGGTTTCAAATCTATATGCTTTTTTGTCATTTTTTCGAATCACGTGTGGATTTTAGTCCAATATTTTTAGCATCTGCACAAATCCACCACATATAGTAATATGAGCCAGGTATCTGATGACATTTCCAACATTTTTCAGATTTGTTCTTGAACATTCTTGCTATTCTTGTCAGGGGGAAATGCCACCTGTAAAACATCTTATACAAATTTTCTTTATATGATGTTGACATTGTCATTTTATAATTTTGAGACCACAATTTTTGCCATTTCTCTAAATCAATCCCATATCCAAAATTCTTCCCCCAAGCAATCTTGTTAACTTGTTCTTCTTCTAATTTAATTTCTAATAAATATCCATATAATTTTTTAATCACCTTTTCATCAGTACCTGTCAAAATCTTATCTAAATCAATCAGTTTATCATAGAAACCTTCTGTTTTAAAGTCTTTATCATACCTTGAATGTATTTGCGCATACGAAAACTAATTCATCTTTATACCTTGTTCCTCTAATTTTTGCATAGATTTCAGTTCACCCTTTTCATTCAATATATCACCATATCTAACTGTTTGTTCCTTTTTATATATTGTAGGATAAGAAAATGCTTCAATGGTCGATAGCCAGACTGGAATTTTCAAATAACATTGTCTTTTAGTCTTCTCCCAGTTTAACCACAAAGACTCCCGTATATAATGTCTTCTAAAATACCCGTTTTGGTTCCTTTATACCATAAAAAGTATGCCACCCCAACAACAGATCATGTCCTTCTAATGTCAACAATCTAGTATTTCTTAATGTTATCCATTCCTTTAACCCACATCAAATTTGTAGCTTGGTGATACAACTCCCAATTAGGTAAACTAATTTCCTCTTATTCTGGCATCTTGCAAAAGTTTTAACTTTATTCTCGCTTTCTTATCTTGCCATATATATTTCAACACAATTTTATTTAAATCTTCAAAGTAATCTTTTCCAAGCCTCATTGGAATTGTTTGGAACAAAAATAAAATTCTGGGTAATATATTCATCTTGATTGTTGATATTCTATTAATCACAGTTGTAAATTTTCCTATTTTGCCAAATCTAGCACTATCTGTTGCTTAAGTTTGATATAATTATTCTCTTTTAGTGTACTACATCTTGCTGTCAAATTTATCCCCAAGTACTTGATCTTATTCGTAACCTGAATTTTCAATAGATCTGCCAGTTCTTCCTTTTGTCTTGATAGCATATTCTTTGTCAAGATCTTTGTCTTATCTTTATTTATTTTCAAATCAGCCACCTTTCCATATTCCTCTATCTTTACACCTACTGGTAGTTTTAATCCCCAATATCAGAGTGGTGACCTTGCAGGCGATTTAGCTCACTTAGCTCAGTGTCTGAAATCCATTGTAAAGCATCTTGAAGTATTATCTGGCGTCTTTGTTTATAAATCTCAACAACAGGGCAAAATAAATAATTACCAAGACTTTTTTTCCTGACACTGAGCTGAAATATCTCATTCTGTTAACATCATGCTATTAGATCAAGTTTTGCCATCTTGGACACAGAAACAAATCTTGCTTTGTTCTTTATGACAATCCTTCAGGTATCTGGACAGTGCATCCCCCACCTGCCCCGCTACCATGCTAATCCCCAGTCTAATGCTCATAAATTCCTTCCACCTTTTCTCTTAGCTCTTGCTTTCTATAATCCTTCTTGCCTTTCAAAGCCTATTTGCAATATTGTGCGCAGCCCTACCTACTTCACACACAGCAGTCTCATTGTACCCTTACAGATATTGGATTCAATCAACATGCTAACATAAGGCTTAACTCTAATGTTCATTTGCCAATTAAAAGCTAATGAACTTCTATGGTTTCTGAGCGCACACAAAATGCACATGAAAGCATATTTGATAATATTTTCCAAATGTAGAGTTTCAAAAACGGAACTGAACTATTATAAAGCAGTCAAAGTGGATTTTTGGAAAAGGAAGCAGCCATAAGTTGCTGAAATATTTGTACATATCAAGTTTTTTATATCATTTTATAAATATTTTCTTCCCCTACAAGAGATCACCCAAGTTCTCTAAATACAACACTCCATTCTAAGACATTTCAAAGTCCGAAGAAAGCTGGTGAATACCACCCTGTTTTTAAAATAACACAATTTGATACCACTCTTGAAGGGAGTATGGTTTCCTGAATGCTGAGAAATATCAAGGGTTGTTTTTTTTAAAATCAAGTTATTACATTACATGGCATACATTTATGGAATCAGACCCACCTGGAGTTGAAATTTCATTCTGTGGCAAGCTATTCTGTAACAACCTAAAATTAATGTGAAACTGTATTAACCAATGCTAGAAATCTAACGGAAATAACTCAATTTTTCTCTATTAAACAAGATTTAATTTAAGAATTAGAAGAGAAATAAAAACTTAATTTTAGGAGTGTTAAAAGGCAGCTTACAAGGACAGGTAACTTGCCTTATGACTACAATTGGGACCCATATTTTGGTTATAAGTCATTGTGGTCAAAAGACAAGGGGTCAAATTGACCAGACCTGACTTTTTTCTACTACTTTTATGATGGTCATTAAGCAAATTACAGAGCCGTTAGGCAAATGCTTAAAAAGTAAATGCTTAAAAAAGCCCTCAAGTAGGCTTTTTTTCCTCAGAAACCACGAAAAAATATTACATGTTGCAATTTTGTGTCTATGGGACACTGCAACAAGTCATAAATTCAACCAGCTGCTAAGTGCCGAAATACGATCATATTACTTCAGGGAGAAGGAAGCACAATATATTATGATGGTCAGAAATGCTTTCCAAGTCATCATAACTTTGGACAGTTGTTAAACAACCAGTCATACTGTGTTTCCCCAAAAATAAGACCTACCCAAAAAATAAGACCTAGCCTGATTTTTTAAGTGTGCCTAGTATAAGTCCTACCACAAAATGAGCCCTGGTGAAGGGGTTTGGATGGCCAATACAGGAGATGGCAAGCGTGTGGGCCAACAGCCCATATAAGATAGGTCAGTGTATTACCTGTTCAAGCAGCAGGCAGAGGCAGAGGTGGTGGGAGGCATGCGATCTGGACATGCTGCTCAGCCCATGGCAAAGCTGAGTCAGTAGACTGGAGTGGTGGCTGGCTTTGGGAGTCTTGTACACTACTTGTGTAGTGGCACCAGCAGCAGACCAAGGCACAGCCACAGGGTGGAAGGCAGGCAATCCAGATGCATCAGACAAGCTGAGCCAAGAGTTCATGGACTGAGCAGGTGGGTGGCTTACCTGTGGCCCGCGTAGCATGTCAGGATCGCCTGCCTTCTGTCCCATGTCTCTGTCTCTTGTCTACTGCCAGTACCACCATACGAAAACTCCCGTGGCTGTCCATCCACTCCAGCCAACGACTCTTGGCTTTCCTGTGGCCTGCATGGCACATATGGATCATCTGCCTCCTCCCTGCCCCTATGCCTTTGTCTGTTGCTTGGACAGGGAATCAATTCACCTATGTTGCTGCACGGGTAGCACAGCCAGAGTGTGTCAACCAAGGAACTGGTAGGCTGCAGCTGCTGACTGATACTGTGATACTGTCAGTCTTTGTGTGTTTGCCAAATGTGGGGCACCCAGCTGGGCTGATCATCCTGAAATTGTGTTTCCTTGAAAATAAATCCTATTGCTTATTTTAATCCTAGTGCTTATTTTGGAGCCCCCCAAAATAAAAGAGGTGTCTTATTTTTGGAAAAACATTGTAGTTTCCAATGCAATTCACACTGAAAGTGTTTGAATTGTATTCTTATTTTAAACCTTCCCATCACTAGATAAACAGTAAAAGAACAGTATCTAAGCTCTTTCTATTTGTAATTTTGTTTTGTAACATGAAATTCACAGTACACACCTATTTTTTTGTTTCTTGAGTCAAAGATATTTACTGTATATATATTGGCATCAGCAAACCAATCATTTTCTCTCCTTTCTAGTTTAAAATTTCTATTTAACTTCCCAGTTCCTGGATCCTACCAACGGGATCTGAAGCAGACCTCCTCTGCTGGCAAGAGTGGGACAGGCCTGGGGAGCACACATCAAAGCTGTGCAAAGGCTTTCCTAGCTATGACCATCACTTGTTCTTCGAGCAGGAATCACAACTCCTGGACTTGCAACTCCTACTCGAAAAGAAAGTAGCAGTTGTGCCTAGAAAACTACTGTACTCTCTTGAAATCTGTTTCTCTACATTCTCTTTATGGGGGTGGGATAGAGAGTGTCAGGCAAAGGAGAGATTGGCTGAACGATTTATAAATGAGGATTCCCTTTACCTTTAAACTACTACAAAGACTGTTATTGGCTGGCTATAACACACTTATTTCCTCAATGGACCACCTAAGTTTTGCCTTCAGTTTTATGGAACAAGAAATCATAGCTCAGGAGGAAATTAAAGAAATAATGGCAACTCATTTTTTTTTAAAAAAAGACAGAATATCCTTTGATCCTATAGATAAAAAAGTAATTATGTTCAACTTGCTTAACAGACATAAGCTATCAAACACAGGCCATACAACAGAAACATACTGGTACTGATGATGTAATTTCTCAATTGGCTGAGCTTCATTTTGGATACCTCTCTGAATAACAATGCATGCCTGAGGCACATTTCCTTGTTGTTGTGCCCAAGAAATATATAGAATGGATGATTTATTACCAACTCCTTGGTTGTACATGTAATCAAAAAAATGACTTGGATTATCAATGAAGTCAGCCTAGGGGAAAAAACAAGGAAAAAACAAGATAAGCTCATTAACATACTATTTTTTTACGCAGTTATCTCAACTATGATAAACTCACATTATAAAACAGAAGAAAAAATACTCACCAGTTTCCATAAATGTAATGAAGTATTTTTTTCAAAACTGGACTTTGGAGCCAGAATTAGTTTTTCCACAAATTCAGTAGAATTTAACTTGGTCATAAGTAAAGTTCTATGGATTTCAGTTCATCTACTCAGAGTAGAATAGACTGAAAATTCAGTAATGATTGTTTAGATATGTTTAGATATCATACTAAGTTAGAATTTCCTGAAATTTTCCTCATGAAAAAGAAACATATTCTTATGCCACTGCTCAGTTCACACAAGAGAAGGCAACAGAAATATCTAAAAGGGAAGCATGAGCTTGAGAAGCTAAGATAGAAGCTTGTAAAGATTAACAACGGTTTCATATGAAATTCCATTTTGATCTGATTTAAATATAAAATACTTACATTAACTATATTGTCATATCAACATGTATAAAAGACATTTCACAAGATCAAAATCAACCATGATCAAAAATAAAACTGAGTAATAAGCTTTAGTGAAGAAAGCTTATTTCCAGAGTTGTAAAAATTTACTTCTAACATCAACAATACCTCTACTTATTCATCGCTCTATGGTAAAGTTCTAAGAATATAGGTTACATCCCATATACCTACAAATTTGACACAGCAGTTGATGAATCTCATGTCGTCATGATACCTCTTATCACTTAGAAATGTTTTCACAAGCCGCTCCAGTAGAGATAACAGGCAATTTTGCTTTTCTTCTGCTTCTGACATTCCTTCTATCCACTGAAAATATCTAAAACCAGAATGAGTTAATTATACTATCTTATGGTAATTTAAGGATCTATATTAAAAAGTAAAGACAAAGAAAAGACCAACCTGTACCAGGGATCAAGCGGATCATTACCACTGTAGTTCTGTATATGAGCTTCAAACATTCTGTAAAGAAAACGAAGACAAATCAGCTTTTGTAATAACTGCAGTATAGTAGTTTAAAAATATTAGAAAAAACAACTTTCCCTAAAATCAATAAGATGTGATTCCCAATATGCTGAGCCACAGCTCCCATAGTGCTTATCCATTCGGCTAAGAAAGAGAAACCTGCTAACTGATCATTTTTAAAATATGATACTGTTGTAATATTCTTAAGGCTGAAGAGGTTTTATTTATTTCTCTCATTTATTTACCACCAGATTAAAATGTATTTAACCAAAATGTGATGTGAATGTGTCATACGATAAATACAAATACATAACTATCCCACCAAAGATTCCTGATGGTTTACTATCATGAAATTATAAAAATATTGACAAATGCAAGATAAAAATGATAAAAATAGCACTTGGAAAAGAAATGAAAAGGCAACCTTGTAAAACTCTTGCTGAATTAGGTCCTGAAAATGCAGTCTGATGATGCATGCATCACTACAGTACTTAACATCACATTAGTGTTATTTCTTAGTGACAATCTGTCCTTAACTTGGTACTTCAGGTCTTCCTAAAGTGCATCCATCACCATTGCAACTGAGTTCATCCACCTTGCTCTTGGTCAGCTTTTATTTTCTTTCACCTTTCAAAATATTATACACATTTTCAGAGAAATAGGTTTTCACATCATGGGTCCAAAATATTTGGTCCTGGTAATTAGTTTCTTGAGTGACAAAAATTTGGATCGATTTGTTCTATGATCGTGCATCTCCCCAAGCAATGGAGGTGAACGTAGCACCAACCAGGGCCAAAAGAGGCAAGTAGAGGGGCATTTGGCTCCTACTCTGGAATATGGAGCGAGTCTCCATCCACTGCCGTCGCTCTTACCTTCTCAAGTGAGGAGTGAGTGGGAGGGGACGGCAAAGGGTGGGGCCAGCCAATGGTGGGATCATCCGACAGGGAGCCACAGGAGAGGGCCCAAAGAGCCACATGTGGCTCTGGAGTTGCAGGTTGCTGACACCCACCTTAGATAGTTCAACTCATTATTGTGCTAAAAATGGATTATAACTTGTAACCAGATAAAGCTTCACTCAAAGTGTTTTGGCCTGCTAGGATTCAAGGCACTCAGTACAGGAGGCAACAAAGACCCCCATAGCATTATGGAATCTCTTCCATGTTTCACAATTCTTTTCTTTAAAAAAATCATTTTTCTTCTGTGAACAGAGCTGTGATTTATCCCAAAACTCTAATTTCATTTCACCTATCCCCTTCTTTCTACCTGACTCATCCCAATTTAAATCCTAGTCTAGCCTCTCTAGGCACCTGATGAATGAACTACAGCTCACAAAAGCTTATATGTTTTAACAAAATTTGATAATTAAAAAAGGTACAACAACAGTAGTCCCCAGCCATTCTGGCTCCAAAAAGTGGCAAAGGCAGTGGCAGGGATGGTTTTGCACGTGCAACCTAATGCCACACATGCACAAATAAAACTTTGCAGGTTTGCCTGCTGCTAATGCAGCCAAGTTCCCAACGGGCTACAAACCAGGAGTTGGGGACACCTGTGCTTCAAGACTCCGGATTATCTGCCTGTAGCATTATTTAGCATCCAAATTGAGTTGGAACCTCCTTCAGAATTCCACGATTATTTGGAAGGATTTTCTGTTTTTTCCATGTCTGTTTTCATCCCTGATGTCTTTTCAGATGCTGTTATAGCAATAGCAATAGCACTTAGACTTACATAGCGTTTCACAGTGCTTTACAGCCCTCTCCAGGTGTGGGATTCTACCAGTTCGCACCTTTTCTCAAGAACCAGTTGTTAACATTTTAAGCAGTTCGGAGAACCGATTGTTAGAAGAAATTACTGGCCTAATCCTGTAAGGAAGGCAGGAAGGAAACATTCTGGTGTTGTTTAGAGAAACTGCCTCTCTGTTAACCCTTATTACATTCTTGGCAGGACTAGAATTCCTGTCTCAGGAACATCTCTGGAGTTTTTTTCCCCTCCTTTGCTGGAACTTTGCTTGTGTGGAGTGACCATTTAAAGTTACAATGGCACTGAAAAAAGTGACTTATGACCATATTTCACACTTACGACTGTTGCAGCATCCCCACAGTCATGAGAGGCCAGGAGAGGAGATGCATGCCTCGATGTGAGTGATACTGAGTTGGCCATGCCCAGCCAATAACATAACCACCAAGCCATGCTCACCCAGTCACATGACTACCAAGCCACGCCCACAGAACTGGTTGTTAAAAATTTTGAATCCCACCCCTGGCCCTCTCTAAGCAGTTTACAGAGTCAGCATATTACTCCCAACAATCTGGGTCCTCATTTTTTCTGACCTGGGAAGGATGGAAGGCTAAGTCAACCCTTGAGCCTGATGAGATTCAAAATGCCAAATTGCAGACAATTTCTTGTGTCTTCTAAAGGTTCTTTAACTTCTTTGTTAAATTCCTTTGTAGATCTTTGTCTTCATTGGCTTTGCCTTCTCTTTTCTTGGCGATTTCCAGCTTTTGTTCTGACATCCATTTTATTTTCTTCTGCTTTTTTCACACTTTAGCAGCCTCTTTCCATAATCATTTTTAACAAACTCTTTAGGTTCAGACCACAGTTCTTCTGATGACCTATCAATGAGGTTCAGGATTTTAAAGTAATTTCTTATGTTCTTGAAAATGGTGGAGATTGTATGTGTGTGTGTGTGAGAGAGAGAGAGATATCAACATTTTATTGATTTGATGGCAATTAGTTTTAATGCTGTGAGCCTCTCAGAGTTATTCAGTTAGGAAACATGCAAGCTTCATATATTATTATAGTTGGATGCACAATCAATCCAAGGTTTAGACTAAATTTGGCATTCTTGTCCACTAAATTTGGCATTCCAAGTCTCTCCCAAGGACCTGGAATAGACATGTCATTGATTAGTACTCTTAAAGGTTGCAGAACATAAGCTATTCCAAATAAAGCTGCCTTTTGCAATTGACTGGTATTTTTGCCATTGTCAAATTTCAAATTTATTACTCGTCTCAGTATCATATCATGGAAACGGGTTGGCTTTTTTCCTGCTTTAGCTTGATTTGAAACTTGCACGTGAGCAGTTTGTGATGTTCCATATTCAGCCCTCCTGGGCACCATTTTACTATTATAACTGAGCTGTACTATCACCTTGTAGAATCTTACCCAAGTACTGTCCTTGCTATATCCTTCCCAACTATAAAAGCATCCTTGTTTTTCATGTCCTGAATGATAAACAGTACGATATTCTGCCTGAAAATTCATTTTAGTCCACGGATGCCTAAGATGTCAAAGTGTAGTTGATTCATCATTCACTGTGTTGAGTTTTCCCACATTAATGCCTCTTGCATTCCATGTCCCCATTGTAATTCTGTCTTTGCAACTTCAGTTTTCTTCTCCTACACAGCAACGTCAGCAATCTAAACTCCCCAAAGGCTTTCATGTAACTGTATCATAAACACCATTAGTATTCCAAAAGAACCTCAGTAACATGTCAAGTATGATCCAATCTAGAGGTCCATCATCTAGTACATCATCTGTCACTTTATCTTATCTATCTATATGGTTTCTTGATAAAATATAAAAGTGGTTTAACACTCTTCCAGGCAGTATGAAGTGACCCTTTGCCCTTTCCACCAAAATGATTCCTTAACTAGGCCGCTGGAATGACCTCCATACTTTTGGGTGACCTTGATGGGATTACATTTTCCCAACACTCCTGATATTCTTCACTCATTTCCCCAGGACAACTCTACTATTAAGCAAATCTTTATTTATGTGGTCCAGGACCAGTATACAGACAAAAATAAGACCAAATTAAAACTGCAATAAAGCAAGACGGATGCAGAGTACACACTTTTAAGTACTAAAAAGTACAAAACATAAAGATACACAAAATAGAAAAGTACAAAGCAACTACAAACAGCTAAAAACAACTAAGAAAATAAATCCTGAACAAATAAATAAATAAAGGTGGCTAACTAATAAACATTATGAGCTATTTAACTTGAATATAAGACAACAGGATTTGAGAGGATTGGATTTTTGAACCACTGTATATGTACAATATTAATTTCCTTTTGTTTGTAGGCATGTGCTCTTCTTTATGCTTTAGTAATTTCTATTTTTGTATGTGTATGTTTATTTATGATTGTACCTGCTTATTTTTTTCCTTCTTTTATTATGAATTAACAAATAATAAAACACATATAAAATCCCTACTGATAGGAAAGACATGTTTTAAGATGATTGACTGCATATGTGAAAATTTAAGTGTGGTCTCCATAAAGCACTTTTTAAAGCCTTCTCTATCCCATGGTTTCCTAAGATTTACTTCCAATTTAAGTAAACTTAAGACTGTCTCCATCACCAAGTCTTTTCACAGAATAATTAAACCTAATTGTTTTCACCCTTCTAAAAAAACAGAGGAAACTAAAATGGTAGTAAGCTAATCTGCGGTGAGTGGTTCTTCTAAAACAAATTTCCTGTAGAGTGGGGTGTTGCATGTATTATCAGGGCCAATTTCAGAATGTACCAGCCCAAATCTAATAGTCTTTCTGTACTGTACTGTTCCATATGCTGCACAGTGCACAGTTGATTTGAGGTATAGATAAGATTGCAGCCCCTTAAATTTTTATTTTAGATTGTAACTGCTATGCAGGAAGTCTTCACCTTACAACCACAATTGAGTCCAAAATGTATGTTGCTAAGTGAGAAATTAAGTGAGTCTTGCCCCATTTGACTCTGGGACTCTGCAACTGTCAGAAATGTGAGTCAGTTGTTAAGCCTCCAAATGTAAATCATGTGACTATGGGGATGCTGCAACAGTCATAAGGGTAAAAAGGGTCAGAAGTTAGTTTTTCAGTGCTATTGTCACTTTGAATAGTCACTAAACAAACTGTTCTAAGTCGAGGACTATCTATATTCAAGAAACCCTGCATGGTAGGCTGTTAAATACAAAAGTCAGAAAAAGAAAAGGCACAATTCTGGACAGTGATAATAATAAATAGCTTTGTAAATAACAGACACCCCTTCTCCAATTATGATTTCCTAAAAGATTCCTGACTGCAAAATGGTACGCTTCCTTTGAAAGTAATGAAGACCAAAGCAAAAGAACCTCAAAAGAGGGAGTTTAAAAGTAAAAGAAGCTGATCAATTTGGACCTATTTCCACACCAAAACCTCCCATATAGAATCAAATGGCAATTATATAGCCAAGGTTGCTATTTAAGTGAAATTATGTTAAGTGAATAATGTTCTTAAAACAACTTTTGGCTCAGCAGGGCAATATTAAACTTATAATGTTAACAAGCAAACAATTATTATATGCCATAATGTTGTGTGTGTATAAATTGCAGTAAAACTATTAACAGATAACAGTAAGAAAAAAAATTACCCAGCCAAACTCCAGGTGAACAAAACCCAAACTATTAGGAACTTCCGGTTTGCAAGGCTTCGGCGGCGGCAGGAATCTGCGGTTGTGCGCAGTTTCCACTGCACTCGCCGCTGGAATGCCCTCGATCCAGCTGGATTTGGGGGCTATAGTTACCCTGTAGAGGTAACTGAAGATAGGGGAGATCCAGCAGGGGTCCGGGAGAATTGCAACCCCCCTCCTCAGCTGACTTAACTCCCTTTTCCAAAAGCGGTGGAGCGGCGGTCAGCAATGGCCACCACAAAGAAGCTTTCATCCAGATAAGAATGTGCAGGAGGAAGTTGAGAAAGTGAAAGTTTTTGGCTAACTGGGATAATAAGTAACATTTAAATACCCTGGAATTTAAGCTTCATTAAAGATACATTGTTCCCGACGAAGACGGAAAAAACGGCGAATGAAAGTAAAAAGGGAAAGTTTGTTTTTTCTCACTCTCCTTCCTTACGGTGATAGCAAATGAATGGAGAAATTGGAAAAACCCATTTTGGCATCAGCAGGTAATCTTGAAAACTAAAGCCAAGGGGACAATAAAGATTTCTGAGCATCGGGGGGGGGGAGAACTCTTTTTTGCTATAAGTGGGAAGGGAGAGGAAAAGAATAAATATTAAGATTTTGTTGGAGGAGGCTGCTTGGAATTTATAAGAACAGCTAAACTGTAATAAGACTTCTAAAAGATATCTTTAATTGGAGCTTTGTAACTGAACTATAACCCAAGGAAGAGAAAGTATAAAAAGAAGAAAGTGCAAAATGAAACAGTCTGTGTATATTTGGATTGCTTGGTGACTTTGGGACTTTTGGAAATCATTATTTGAAAGACTAAAAACATTTGGGTTGTATAAAAAAAATTTTACAATGGCACTACTTGTTGATGAATTGAAAATTGAATTTAAAAAGCTAAAAGAAAAGGAACAAGAAGGGAAGGGCTCTTCTGGATCTGTTTTCCATTTTTTAGAAATGGCGATTTCTACCTACCAGAAACTACAAGAACAAGAAGACTGGGATGAAGAAGAAGCCATCTTTAATGAACAAACAACTTTAGCTAGAGAAGAAAAGGGAAAGAGGGGAAAGAGAATGGAGAATTTAAGACTTAAACAACCAAAAAATGGAAAAATAAGGTGAAAAATCGATACAATGTCAGAAAGCAACAGAAAAGAGGAATACAGAAAGGTGGAGATTAAGAAGGTGGAGATTAAGAGACAAGGGGGTAAAAAGGCAGGATTGGAGAAGAAAGGAAAGGAAAAAGGGAAGAGAAGTTACAAAGGTTTAAAACAAGATGTAAAGAAAGAAGATTTATTTAGAGATAGTGGGTAAAAATATGATTGAAAAAAAGATTCTGCAAAAGTACACAAGATTGTATTGTTGTATTTATATTTGAGATAATATTAGAAAATTGAATTTAATAATGGAGCTTAATTTGCTATGGAATATTGTTTTAATTATATCATAAACTTATTATTCTTTCTTATTTTATAATATAGTATGTAGCTTCAGAATGTACTAAGCAAAATCAGAATGAAAAGTATATATTATTTTAAGTGTTAAATTTAGGGGAAAGATTTAAAGGCATCATACTTCAATCAGTGATTATAGGAGAAATTTTGTGTTAATGAGAAGAGATAATAGAAAATTGAAATAGAACAGACAAAAGATATACGCATAATGATTTAAATTGAGATGAAATAAATAGAAATAAGAGAGTGAAAAGAGGGGAGAAGCTATATAGAAAATGTAGAGAGAAGGGGGTAAAAAGGCAGGATTGGAGAAGAAAGGAAAGGAAAAAGGGAAGAGAAGTTACAAAGGTTTAAAACAAGATGTAAAGAAACAAGATTTATTCAGATAGTGAGTAAAAATATGATTAAAAAAGAGATTCTGCAAAAGTACACAAGATTGTATTGTTGTATTTATATTTGAAATAATGTTAGAAAATTGGATTTAATAATAGAGCTTAATTTGCTATGGATTGTTTTAATTATATTATAAACTTATTACTCTTTTTTATTTTATAATATAGTAGGTAGCTTTAGAATGTACTAAGCAGAATCAGAATGAAAAGTATATAATATTTTAAGTGCTAAATTTAGGGGAAATATTTAAAGGTGTCATACTTCAATCAGTGATTTTTTTGTACAGAAATTGTGTTAATGAGAAAAGATAATAGAAAATTGAAATAGAACAGACAAAAGATATACGCATAATGATTTAAATTGAGATGAAATAAATAAAATAGAACTAAAAGAATAAAAAGAGGGGAGAAGCTATATAGAAAATGTTGAATGGTAAATAAGATATGAAATGGGATAAAAAGTGAGCATGAATTCGAATTTATGTCTGTACAAAAAAATGTAACCCAGGAAGCCGCTTTCCAAAAAGAAGTTTTATGTTTTTATGTTTTGTTTGAGTATGTTTGTTTATTGAAAATCAATAAAAAAATTTCAAAAAAACAAAACAAAACCCCAAACTATTAACTTCCTTCCCCCCACCCCTCCAAAAAAACTAACTCCAGTTATATGACAAGAGAAAAGTAAAGTCCTACACTTAGGCAAGAAACACCAAAAGTACACATATAGACTGGGTGAAACCAGGCTCAATAGCAGTAACTATGAGAGGGATCTTGGAGTCTTAGTGAACAACCAGCTAAATATAAGCCAGCAGTGTGCAGCAACTGCCATAAAAGATACAGCAATCCTGAATTGCATTAACAGAGGGATACAATCAAGATCAAGGGAGGTACTAATACCACTCTATAAAGTCTTAGTAAGACCACATCTAGAGTACTGCATCCAGTTTTGCTCACCACATTATAAAAAAGATGTTGAGACTCTTTTCTAAAGTGCAGAGAAGAGCAACCAGGATGATGAAGGGACTGGAGACTAAAACATACAATGAACGGTTGCAGGAACTGGGCTTGGCTAGTCTAGTAAAGAGTATCATGACTGGGGAGACATGATAGCGGTCTTCCAATATTTGAGGGGCTGCCATAGGGAGAAAGGGGTCAAGCTATTTTCTGAAGCTCCTACAGGCCAGACAAGGAATAATGGATGGAAACTGAACCAGGAGAGATTTAACCTGGAAACAAGGAGAAACTTTCTGACAGTGAGAACAATCAACCCATGGAACAGAAGTTGCCCTCAGAAGTTGTGGGAGCGCCATCACTGGAGACTTTCAAGAAGAGATTGGATGCCATTTGTCAGAAATGAGGTAGGGTCTTCCACTTGGGCGGGGATGGGACTAGATGACCTACAAAGATTGTCTGTTGTCTGTTAAGAGCAAGGGCAAAGCACTGCTATCCTCAGGGATGACTACAAGTTTGGTACTACAGCTAAAAAAAGTATTCAAGGGTTGATCTCCCAGCACTTGTCATTTTACAGAAAGAAAAGCATGGGGATATTTTAAAGATTTGTATCGTATACATATAGATGCATATATGCATGGCAGGTGCAAGTCGTTGCACACACAGACACACCGATATAGTAACGACTTGCACGTATGAACCCGCCAGCCAAAAGATAAACTCCCTCGCCACCATCACAATTATAACCATACAAAGGGAGGTAAAATGTTGCTAGCCTGGCTGACCGTCGCAGGAGTATTGAAAGCGAGGAGGGAAGAGATTCATTCGGCCAAAAATCCGCGGGAGGCGAGATCGCTTCGCCCTTCCAGTTACTCACCGTGCGCGAACTGAGAGGTCCATGGTGGCCTCCGAGCAGACGGCATCCATCATAACTGGCAGAAAAATTCAAATCGTCCCGCGCAGACGCAAAGGCGCTTTGTGGCCTTATGATGATTGGCTGATGTCCCAGGAAGAGTCACCAATCAGGAGGACAGCTTGAACCTTCGGTTTATTAAAAGCTCCAAGTGTCTTCATGGAGATGGCGGGGGGGGGGGGGTTGGTTTGTTGATTTTTCACTCCCGGTTGTAAATTTGAACGCCGCCATGTAACGTGGCAGAAAAGCAAAAGGGGATCCGTCTTTCTACAGTCCCGCAGGACTGTATTCAGGCTTTGACTCGGCTGCTCAACTGAGAGTCGGAAATATAACGGCTGTTTTCATTGAATGCTTCATGAAATACAGAAGTAGATCGTTGAAAAAAAGGAACTACACCACTCTGCAATCGATACCTGATCCTTGAAGATGTTTACGTTGCATCTGTACGTACGTTTGTGGAGACGTATGACGGCTTTGTTAAGTCTTGCACCTTTTCCAATTCTTTCCTTGGTTCCTGTGTGAATGTATGTATATGTGGTTGTATTATGTAACCTTTCCCTTCTCTGATCTCTCAATAGAAAGTCATCGTCCTTGTCATTACTTATAGATTTGCACGAAATGAATTCTAGCTTTTAAGCTATGCCAAGGGGTATATTTCTTTGTTGCTAAGGTTCCCTGGTATTTTTTTTTTTCACTATGGTTTCGTTGTTGTTGTTTTCTGAAATTTGACTTGATTAAATCATTCCAAAAGAGGGTAGCAAATAGTGTTTTGTTTTTTTACAAAAGACCCAGACATACACAAATAGACAAAATGCCATGCCTGTTTCTTAACAAATTTAAAAAGTTTGACCCTCTGGATGAATTAGCCTGTTTAAAATTAGAAATAGTTCTTCCATTTGCAACAGAAAATCAATCCTTTGCAGTAAATATAAGATGCTTGCTGACATTTTACAATGCACTTTCTTCTTCCATTCATGTCCAATTCTTGAAGAGGGCCTGGGCAAGTCCCTGCAGCTTTCTTGGTGTATAGGAAGTGAGCACCTCCCCTTCTAGAAAATTGAAATAGCCTAGGAAATATTAAAAAGGCAGAATATTTCCTCTAAAAAGAGTAGAAACCCAGAAGCAGAAACTCACCTCAGAAGCAGAAACTCACCCCTACCTTTGTTAATGGGTGTGCCATTAAGGCTTGGGCCAGAATATCTTACATAACAAAGATCTGCAGGTAAAGCTGTAGCAATTGCCAAAAGCCCTTTTAAGGGCATAATCATCCAGCAAGGCTCAACCAAGCCTGGAACTCAGAACAGCGTACAGAGTTTCACCTAAGAGTCTGACAATCAATTAGAATACAAGCTCAAATTCAAATCCCAAAAGAGGGTATAAAACCCAGGCATTCTCAGCACCTCAGTCCTTTTCTTGATCTCCTTCACCTTGAAGCATGTGATCATCCTTCCTTTTCACTCTAGAGCTCCAGGCCATGTGGTCCTGCCCATTAAACCTTCCAAACAGCCTCCATGTTTCCAGTGTCTTTTCCCCACTTGGAACTGAACCCAGAAGGATATTTCTTCCAACATTGGCAAGGTTTTTCAGAAGTGATTTGCCCTTGCCTCCTTCCTAGGTCTAAGAGAAACTGATTAGTTAGAGGTCACCCAGCTGACTTTGTACTTAAAGCAGGACTAGAACTCATAGTCTCCCAGTTGTTGTTCTGATACCTTAATTACTACACCAAACTGACACTCATTGTGATTCTACACAGGTTCATATGAAGCCCAATTATTTCAGAGGAAATTATTCCCAAATAAATGTTTCTTTTTTTTATTTGTGTTGATGTATATACACTGCTCAAAAAAATAAAGGGAACACAAAAATAAGACATCCTAGATCTGAATGAATGACATATTTTATTAAATACTTTGTTCATTACATAGTTGAATGTGCTGACAACAAAAACACACAAAAATTATCAATGGAAATCAAATTTAGCAATACATGGAGGTCTGGATTTAGAGTTACACTCAAAATTAAAGTGGAAAAAAACACTCCAGGCTGATCCAATTTTGGTGTAATGTCCTTAAAACAAGTCAAAATGAGGCTCAGTAGTGTGTGTGGCCTCCGTGTGCCTATATGACCTCCCTACAATGCCTGGGCATTCTGATGAGGTGGCAGATGGTCTCCTGAGGGATCTCCTCCCACACCTGGACTAAAGCATTCCCCAACTCCTGGACACTGGTGCAACATGGTGTTGGTGGATGGAGCGAGACATGATGTCCCAGATGTGCTCAATTGAATTCAGGTCTGGGGAATGGACGGGCCAGTCCATAGCATCAATGCCTTCATCTTGCAGGAACTGCTGACACACTCCAGCCATGTGAGGTCTAGCATTGTCTTGCATTAGGAGGAACCCAGGGCCAACCATACCAGCATATGGTCTCACAAGGAGTCTGAGGATCTCATCTCGGTACCTAATGGCAGTCAGCCTACCTCTGGTGAGCACATGGAGGGCTGTGCGGTCCCCTAAAATGCCATCCCACACCATTACTGACCCAGTGCCAAAACCAGTCATGCTGGAGGATGTTGCAGGCAGCAGAAAGTTCTCCACGGTGTCTCCAGACCCTGTCATGTCTGTCATATGTGCTCAGTGTGAACCTGCTTTCATCTGTGAAGAGCACAGGGTGCCAGTGGCAAATTCGCCAATCTTGGTGTTCTCTGACAAATGCCAAACGTCCTGCACAGTGTTGGGCTGTAAGCACAACCCCCACCTGTGGAGGTTGGGCCCTCCTACCACCCTCATGGAGTCTGTTTCTGACCGTTTGAGCAGCCACATGCACATTTGTGGCCCACTGGAGGTCATTTTGCAGGGTTCTGGCAGTGCTCCTCCTGTCCCTCCTTGCACAAAGGCGGAGGTAGCAGTGCTAATGCAGGGTTGTTGTCCTCTACGGCCTCCTCCACATCTCCTGATATACTGGTCTGTCTCCTGGTAGTGCCTCCATGCTCTGGACACTACGCTGACAGACACAGCAAGCCTTGCCACAGCTCGCATTGATGTGCCATCCTGGATGAGCTACACTACCTGAGTCACTTGTGTGGGTTGCAGACTCCGTCTCATGCTACCACGAGAATGACAGCACCACCAGCATTCAAAAGTGACCAAACCATCAGCCAGAACGCATAGGAACTGAGAAGTGGTCTATGGTCACCACCTGCAGAACCACTCCTTTATTGGGGATGTCTTGCTAACTGCCTATGCTTTCCACCTGTTGTCTATTCCATTTGCACAACATGTGAAATTGATTGTCAATCAGTGTTGCTACCTAAGTGGACAGTTTGACTTCACAGAAGTGTGATTAACTTGGATTTACATTGTGTTGTTTAAGTGTTCCCTTTATTTTTTTGAGCAGTGTATATGGTATATATATAGATATAATTGATGGGGAAAACAGATCATAAATAAGCAATATAAAATAACAAGAAAATCAGTCTTTTAGGGCAGGGGTTTTCAAACTTGACAGCTTTAAGACTTTGTGGACTTCAACTCCCAGAATTCCTCCTCCAATCATGTTTAGCTCAGGAATTGTGGGAGTCTTAAATTTGCTAAGTTTGAAGACCCTTGTTATAGGGCTTCAAATCAACATGTTTATTACTGCAGAATGACCCCCATCCAAAAATACAGTATGCAGCTTGTGTTCCAATGCTTTACCTGTTTATTCAAAGAAACTGTTTGGTGAATTTACTGTCAAGAAAGGACTTTAAAACATAGCTTCACATTTTTGGTCAATTATACAGACAGTCCTTGTTTAGTGACCACAGTTGGGACCACAGCAACTATGCTTATGCTATTACTTCAGTTATTCTTTCTTCTACAAATCTGGAAAGATCAGAAATATGAAGACTGGTCATAAAGTTATTTTTTTCATCAGCACTGTAACTATGAATGGTTCCTAAATGAGAAAGTCACAAAACAAGGACTCCCTGTAATAGCAATTTTTTGTGAGAGGTGCCTCACAAAATTGACTGCTAGTGACTGCCTGGACAAGTCCAGTTTCCTTGGCAAGATTTCAGTATAATTTGCCATTGTTGACTTCCTAGGGCTAAGAAAGAGTGTTTGGCCCAAGGCTACCAAACTGGCTTCATGTCTATGCTTTGACAGAACTCAGGGTCTCCTGATTTCTAACCTGTACTTTAACCAATATACCAACTGATTATTATAATAGCAATAGTGTTGTTTTTTTAAATTAAGGATGCAATACTGTAATTCCTGGGGGGGGGGGGCAGAATCACAAGGGCCACAGGTATTTTTAGACCTCCTTAAGGGAAAACTCCACCCTCTGCTTTAAAAAGAAACCCACCGTCCTAAAGCTGCAGAGACACAAGATTCTCGAATAACAGGATTCAGTGTATAAAAGAGATCAGAAAAGCAATCTGGGAGCATTCCATGAAGGATAGGCTATGGATCTACATATTTGCTATGTCCAGAGCCATTACAGGAACATGGAAGAAATGGTATTAGTTCTGAATCAGGCATAGTTTTTATTTCCTTCTCATCAGAATCAGTGAGGAGAAAAGGTAAAATAAAGAAAAGATAGATGTCTAATAAAAGACGCGGAGAACCTCAGGTACTGATTGCCTGCTTTGTTTTGGTAATTCTCTCTTTGCCTGTTCTGTGTCTTTGGTATAGTTTAAATTCTTGCTTTTTTTCCTTTATGATGTTCTAGAGCAGAGGTCCCCAAACTCCAGTCTGTGGACCAGTACCAAAAACTGGGATATACAAACATCTGCTGGATGCAGGCAGCAGGCAAAACCACACAACCCTCTGGTCTCCAGGAACACCTCTTCATGGAACTGGTCCCTGGTGCCCAAAAGGTTCGGGGCCGCTGACCTAGAGCATATTTCTCTATATCTCAAAAAATTATAAAGCATTTAGAAAGCCACGTGTTATAGATTTCAATAAATATTAAGCCCATGTCACACTGGCCAACGGATGCAAAAAGGACACAGCGGATGAGCAAAATGTTCCATCCGTTGTTATCCGCTCTTAAAAGGGGCAAAAATTTGCATAACCGGAGCGGATGACACGGACGCAAGGAGAACGCAGGGCGGATGCAAAGCGGATGCGGAACGGAAGCCCAGTAGATGGAAGCGGATGGGAGCAGATGGCGCAACTGCAGGGCTTCCGGGGGGCCTCAGCGAAGCGGACGCGGAACGGATACAGCGGATGCAGAACGGACGCCGAACGGATGAAGCGGATGTACAGCGGATGCACAGTGGATAAAGCAGATGCACAGCGGAAGCCTAGCGGATGCACAGCAGAAGCGGAACGGATGCCAAGCGTTAATTGCGCATGCGGGGGGGAAGTATTATGTAAGCCCCCCGGATATAAAGGGAAGCAGCTCGCACATGGCCAGCATTCCGAGGAAAGACCTGCTGCTGGACACTTTGAGTTCCTTGCCTGCCCTGCCAGCCTGCCTTCCAGCCAGCCTTGGTGCCTGCCTGCCTGCCTGCCTTCCTGCCAGGCTTTCTGCCAGGCTTCCTGCCAGCCTTCCTGCCAGCCTTGGTGCCTGCCAGCCTCCCTGCCAGCCAGCAACCCCACAACCATGGGGACGAAGCGAAAGCATCAGCAACCTGCCGCCATCCCTGGCAGGAGGGACAGGGCCAACCCCCCGCCCCCTGCCCCTGACTCTGCTTCTGCTGGGGCTTCTGCTGAAGCTGCTCCTGGCGGTGGTGCTTCTGCTGGTGCTGGGGCTTCTGCTGGTGCTTACTCTGTTGAAGCTGCTCCCGGTCCTGCTGGTCCTGCTCATTCTGCTCGTGCTCCTGGTCCTGCTCGTGCTCCTGGACTTGCTGGCCCTGCTGGTGCTTACTCTACTGCTGCTGATCCTGGTCCTGCTGGTCCTGCTGCTGCTGCTGATCCTGCTGCCACTGCTGCTAATGATAATGATCCTGCTGCTGCTGATGATGATGATGATTATGATCCTGCTGGTGAGGATGACGATGATGACGATGATGACGATGATGATTCTGCTGCTGCTGCTGCTGCTGGTGGTGGTGTGGAGGAGCAGCCCCTACTACGTGGGAGCCCCTCTGATGAGGGCCCATCTGGTCCAGCCAAAGGGAGGAAGAGGCGTATGCGACAACGGGAGAGGAGGCAATACTATATTGAGGAGGCGCATGAGGATGAGGTGCTGGAGTGGCTGAGAGAGAACGACTATCTGTGGTGGAAGGGACACCGGCTGTACAGGGACACCAACCGGAAGCGGGCTGCTTGGAGAGAGAGGACAGAGAGTATGGGTTACACTTCAGAGGTGCTCCTCGGCTGGTGGAAGCACATGCACACCTGGTATGGGAAGCTGCACCTGAAGAAATCTGGCCAGGCCACTGTGAAGCTGACAGACAGAGAGACCTACGTCATGGCCAGGTACAACTTCCTGGAGAGTGAGGTCCGCCACCGAGGAGCAGCAGCAGCCCATCTCATGACCCTCTCTCTCCGGCAGCCTGCTGAGAGCCAGTCCTCTTCCGACCGAGAGTCAGTCCCTGTCTCCAGGCAGGTTTCTGTGGAGCGTGCCACGGCAGAGAACCCGCGGACAGGTGTGGTAAGCATGGTGGAGTGCGTAGAGGACTCCCTGGTGCGGTGGGAGAAAGGAGACATTGAGTCCACCACAGTCCTAGCCGCATCCACCCCCCCAGCTCCCCCTCCGCAGAAAGGCAGAGAGCCGGACAGCTGGAGGGGCAGAGCCACACTGTCCTGCTGGAGATCAGGGACACCATCCGCACCAGCATAGATCTCCTCTCTCAGGTGGTCAACACCGACTCCTCATCCTCCAACCGCAAGCCCTTCCTCACCTATGTCAACCAGACCCTCAAGGAAATGGCGGATCCATATTACCAGATTGTGAAGGACCGGATCACCAAGCTGCTTGACAACCCTCCAGACCCAGAGGAACCTGCTCCCACCCAGTCCAGGTCTGCTCCTCCACCCCAGGTGATGTCCCTCCCATTCCAAGGCTTCCCACAGGCCCTCACCTACCAGGGCTACGGCTACCAGGAGGTTCTGCAGCAGAGGCAGCAGCCCTTCCCAGTCCAGGCACAGAGTCATCGGACGACACCGTTGCCACCTGTTTCACTGATGCCACCGATGCCACCCACGCCAATGATGCCACAGACGACAGCGATGCCACCCACGCCAATGATGCCACCGACGGCAGCGATGCCACCCATGCCAGTCCTCACCCAGCTGCAGAGCAGACAGCCCCACTACACTACTCCTTCCTCCACCCCACATCCAAGCCCGGCCTCAGTACATCTGTCATCAGTACTGGGGCTGACACCCCATGGCATGGAGGAAGGACCTCTCAGCATCACAGGGCTGAGCCAGCTGTCCGACACCTTCCTCAACACACCGTCCCCTGTTGTCCTCTCGAGGCCAGGCACTCCAGCACCACCCACCACCACAGTACCTGAACCCTTCACCCCTGAGACTGGGCACACCTCCGAGTGACCAAGAAGAGTGCCAAAGACCGGGTAGCTGGCTACCTGTGGACTTTTTTTGGACACTTGACTTGGGTCATTTTTTGTTTTACAGCTTGTTGTTCAATAGAGTTTATCTTTGATTCACACACTTGCTTCATTTGTTTTTTTTTAAAAAGTCTTGGTGGAAACTTTTAGAATTGGCTTAAGCCTTTGCATGTTTGTGGGATGGGTTAAGATAGCAGTGGGGTGGACAGGGATACCTGTGGAATGAGCAGGGATACCATTGGGATGGCTAATAGCTGTGGGATAGATAAACCTCCAGTGCAAGCCTAGTGGGACTGTATGGTCTACCCTCCCAGGTGCCACACCTAGGGCCCTTTTTTATCAATAACAATGTAAGCATTGATCCACACATTTGAACACAAACACAACTCTTTATTAAACGCCCTGTTCATTGTAGGCCCACCCAACATACATGGCCCAATCTCATCCGTGTGATGAGACAGGCTGAAGGAAGCATCCATTAAGCATCTACCATCCTGTCTTGCCACTCCACCGCTCCAGCTGGGGAGTTGCACCAGTGTTTCAGGAGATTGCGCTGCTTCTTCCCTTCACGTGAGGCTCTGTTGGGGCCTTGCACATCCTGAGTGTCGATCAGGTTTCACCCTTGCCTCGATTCCCCAGGTTCCATGTCCCCATTGCCTTGTTGACGGTCCATGAGCCTGTTCTGCAAGACCGGGTAGCAGGTGCGCATGAGATTGTGCAGGATGCAGCAAGCTTCCACGATCCTCCTCACGGTCTCTCGGCGATGCTGCATGGTGGTGAGAAGTACCTGGAACCTGTTTGCCAGGATGCCAAAGGCGTTCTCCACCACCCGCCTTGCCCTGGACAGCCTGTAGTTGAAGATCCTCTCTTCACGGGTCAGGAGTCTGGAAGTGTATGGCTTCATGAGGTAGGTTCTGAGGGAGAAGGCGTCATCCCCCACGATGAAGTAGGGTACATCTTGCATGTCGTTGGGCAAGGGGTCTGGATCTGGGAAGCCCACGATGAGGTTGCCTTCCAGCCCCTCCTTGAGGGGACTGGCGTTGTATACCTGGCCATCTGAAGATGAGCCGTAGCCTGAAGCATCGATGTACATGAATTTGTGGTCTGCATCAACCATGGCGAAGAGGACGATGCTGAAGAAGCCCTTGTAGTTGAAATAAGTGGACCCCGACTTGGCTGGAGCTTTGCAGGCCACGTGCTTGCCATCGATGGCTCCAACGGTGTGTGGGAGGTTCCACCTCTGGTACCACTGCTCTGCAACTTTCTTCCATCCTTCTTCAGTGGAGGGGCACTGGAGGAGCTCCTCCTTTTATTCTTCGATGATGGCCTGCACCACTTCACTGACCACAATGCTGATGGTGTTGTGTGGCACCCTCCAGCCGTACTGCATGCTTTTGTTGGTGGTCCCTGAGGCCAGATGGCGCAGAGTGAGTGCCACCTTGAGCCCTGGTTCCAGGCTGGGCCGGAAGTTGGTGTTTGCCTTGGTCAACCTGGGTGTCAGCCGCTGCACAACTTCATCAAACATGGCTGGAGGCATCCTCATGAAGTTCTGGAACGCCCGAGTGTCTTCGTTCCTGAGCTCCACCATCAGCTTGTTGTACAGTCCATCCTCTGCTCTTCTCCCGATCCATTTTTGGACCCAGACGCTTCTTGGCCGCCTCTTTTTCTTCTCATAGTAGAGTTCACAGAGTCTGTAGATGGCTTCGTACTGTTGCAGAAGGATGGTGGCTGCCAAAAGGACTGTGGTACGATCCACGGTGGACATGACTGGATGCTGTGGAAGAGGAAGAGTCAGATGAAGGCTGCAGAGGTCTGCACAGTTTGGCTGCTGTTCTGAAAGTGAGATGCAGGCGAGTTGCTCCCCCTTTTTATAGGCAGTATAGGTGTCCCTTTGCATCCTCTTGGCATCCTCTAGGCATCCTCTAGGCATCCTCTAGACATCCTTAATATCCAAGATAGGTCCGCTCTGCGAACATTTTTTCTGCTTTAAACGCTTTGTTTCCGTGATGCATCCGTTCTGCATCCGTTCTGCATCTGTTCCGCATCCGTTCCGGTTCCTCCCTGCGTCTGGGCGGATGCGAGTTGCGCGGATGCACAGCGGACGCCAAGCGGATATAGCAGATGCGTAACGGATGCGTAACGGATGCGTAACGGATGCGTAGCGGATGCAGAATGGATGAACTGGATACATTTTCCGTGCAAAAGTTTTAGGCAGCCCAAAACTTTAGGAGCGGATGAAACGTCAATAAACGGATGCTGGATGGATAGAGAGGAAGCAAAACGGAGGCAGTGAGTACATCGCGTTTTCGAACGGATGGCAAGGTTTTTTGTCTGTTTTACATCCTCTTTGCATCCGTTGGTTCAGTGTGACATGGGCTTTACTATGTTTAACCTTTTTATATTGAAGTAGCATTTTTAAATAAAGCTGTGTGATTTATAGAAGTTGTTAAGTACCTTCAGTGCACACATTTCCACACATTATCATACCAATTAATCTCAGTTAGTTCCAGTGTTTACAAACATGAGGTGTTCTTGGAGGCTTTCCTGAAAAAAGCTGGATATGGCCTATTTCAAGGGGGAATGGAATTGAGTACTTTGGGAAAAGGCATGGCCAGCAGGTTCTTCATGTGTACTTTTCATCTTAAAAGTAAGCAAGTCTAAGCTGATGCAGAGGCCTGCCTGGGAGCCTTATGGCAGCTAATAAGAATTGAGGTGTCTGAGTTTAATAAATAAATTCCTGGTGATGTAGCTCTTTGTCTGGAAGTGATCATGCAGAAAAGCTCTTAAATAAAGGATGGATGTCTTCTGGAGCTTGCTTTATGATTTACATTTTCTTGTGTGAACATTCATCGTTGTACAGGAAAAGACATGTGATGTGTGAGGGGTGGCCCAAGTGTACTTTTCACTTCAGGTACACACATCAAACAGATTGAAAAACTTGTTAGCTGAAAAAAGAGACCCTAAATTGTGCCTTTGTTACATCCCACAGGGCTTTGAACCAGCCTGACCTGATCAAGTGGTAGACAAAACCAAACATATGACAAAGTGTTCAAGTATTTTAAATACACTTTTTAAAAAAATACAACAAGAACAGTTGGTGAATGATAGACTATCACTGACTAGAACAAAAGTTCCATTTGGCTTGCACTGGTCTTTGGCTTGCATTGGAAATGTGAATTGATCATTTGGTCTACTTCGGTTGACCCACTTTGAGAGCTTGGAAGAGCAAGTAATCCTTTCCATTTTCATGAAAACAAGGGACTCTGAAGACTTGAAGCAACCTTAAGGCTAGGTCACACTGGCCGACGGATGCAAAACGTATGCAAAAAGGACACAGCGGACGAGCAAAATTTCGGGGGTGGCTCCATCTGTTGTTATCTGCTCTCAAAAGTGCCCCAAATTTGCATAAATAGAACGGAAAACAATGGAAAGGAACGGATGTGGGTAGTATGTAGTGAGGATGGTAAGCGGATGTTCATAGGAAGCCTAGCGGATGGAAGCGGATGGAAGCGGATGACACATCCGCAGGGCTTCCGGGGGAGAATAGCAAAGGGGACGCATAGCGGAAGGAGCGGATGCGTAGCGGATGATGCGGATGCATCACGGATGCCTATAGGATGCGTAGCGGATGCGTAGCAGATGCGTAGAGGATGCAAAGTGTCCACTGCGCATGCAGGGAGGATGAATTGCATCAGCTCCGTGGATATAAAAGGATGCAGCTCGCAGTCAGCATTCAGAGGAAAGACCTGCTGCCACAGACATCTTGAAAGAACACCATGGTTTGTCAGTCAGGGAAGAAGAGAAAGCCTGTGCCTACTCCTGCCAGCCCTGGCAAGAAGGACAGAACCACCATCCCACCCCCTGGCGATGACTCTGAAGCTGCTGGTGCTTCTGCTGGTGCTGCTGCTGCTGGTGTTGCTGCTGCTGCTCCTTCTCCTGCTGGTGCTTCTCCTGCTGGTGCTTCTCCTGCTGGTGCTGCTGGTGCTTCTCCTGCTGGTGCTGCTGGTGCTGCTGCTGTGGTGGACTAGCCCCAAGGCCCTCAAAGCCCTGCTGCTGAAGGCCCTGAAGCCCCTGCCAGAGGGAGGAAGAGGCAAGGCAAGGCAAGGAGAAGGGAGAGAGGAAACAGTACTCCATTTCCGAGGACCATGAGGAGGAGGTGCTGGAATGGCTGAGGGAGAACGAGTACCTCTGGAGAAAGGGCCACAGGCTCTATCGCGACACCAAGAGAAAGCAGGCAGCGTGGAGAGACAAGGCAGAGAACCTGGGCTACACTTCACATGCACACCTGGTATGGCAAGCTGCACCTGAAGAAATCTGGCCAGGCCTCTGTCAAGCTCACTGACCGGGAGATGTACATCATGGCCAAGTGCAGCTTCCTGGAGGGTGAGGTCCGCCACCGAGGAGCAGCCCCTCTGTCAACCCACTCCCTCAGACAGCCCACAGACAGCTCCTCCTCTTCCAGCCAGGAGACAGCTACCATGTCTAGGCAGGTGTCTTTGGAGGGCCCCACAGCAGAGACCCCCCCCCCGACAGCTGCACTCCCCATGCCAGAGGACGTGGAGGATCCCCTGTCTCAAATGGAGGAAGAAGAAGCAGCAGCCAGAGACCAACCCACACCCACACCCAGCTCCACCTCCACAGAAAGCAGGCAGAGAGGCAGAGTGGAGGGCCAGGACCACACTGTCCTGCTGGAGATCAGGGACACAATCAAGACCAGCACAGATCTTCTCTCTCAGCTGGTCCACAGCGATATACCATCCTCGAACCACAAGCCTTCATCATGTACATGAGCCAGACCCTCGTGGACCTGCCCGAGGCCCAGTACCAGGTGATGAAGGAGAAGATCACAGCACTGCTGCACCACCCTCCAGGCCCAGCTGAACCTGCTCCGACCCACTCCACGACTGCTCCTCCACCCCAGGCGATTTCACAGCCCTTCCATGGCTTTCAACAGCCCCTCACCTACCAAGGCTATGAGTACCAGGACTTCCCACAGCAGAGGCAGCCCTTCCCAGTCCAGGCCCAGGTACATCGCACGCCACAGATGCCTCACCTCACCCAGCTGCAGACCAGACAGCCCCACTACACTCCTTCCTCCATCCCACAGCCAAGCCCCTCAACAGAAAATCTGTCTTCAGTACTGTGCCTGACATCCCAGGTCCTTGAGGAAGGGCCTCTCAACCTCACGGGACTGAGTCAGCTCTCTGAGAGCTTCCTGAACACACTGTCCCCTGTTGTACTCTCGGGGCCAGGCACCCCAATGGCACCTCAGACCAGCACTCCAGCCACAGCCACCTCCACAGTCCCTGGCCGCTTGACAGCTGAGACCATGGACATGCCTCAGAGTGACTGAGAATAGTGCCAGAGACTGAGTTGTTACCTGTTCACTTTATCTTTGCTTAAAGACACTTTACTTGGTTCATTTTGCTTTTTTAATAAAGTCATACAGTTTACCAAAGACAGTTGTCAATAAAGGTTATCTTTGCTTCACACACTTGGTTCATTTTATTTGCTTAATAAAGTGTTGGTGAAAACTTTGAAAAAAGGGTTAAGCCTTTGCATGCTTGTGGGATAGGTAAGGATAGTTGTGGGATTGGTAAGGATAGCTGTGGGATGAGTAAGGATAGCTGTGGGATGGGTAAGGATAGCTTTGGGATGGGTAAGGATAGTTGTGGGATGGGTAAGGATAGTTGTGGGAAAGATAAACCTCCAGTGCAAGCATAGTGGAACTGTATGGTCCACCCTCCCAGCTGCCACACATATGGCCCTTTTTTATCAATAACAATTTATTCATTGATCAACACATTTCAAAATAAACAAAGTTCTTTATTAATGCCCTATTCATTGGAGGACCACTCAACATACATGGCACAATCTCATCAGTGTTATGAGTCAGGCTCAAGAAAGCATCCATTAAGCATCTACCATCCTGTCTTGCCACTCCACTGCTCCAGCTGGGTAGTTGCATCAGTGTTTCAGTAGGTTGCGCTGCTTCTTCCCTTCACGTGAAGCTCTGTTGGGGCCTTGTATATCCACAGTGTCTATCAGGTTTCGTCCTTGCCTCCATTCACCAGGCTCCATGTCCCCATTCCCTTGTTGACGGTCCACAAGCCTGTTCTGCAACACTGGGTAGCGGGTGCGCATGAGATTGTGCAGGATGCAGCAAGCTTCCACGATGCTCCTCACAGTCTGTGGGTGATGCTGCATGGTGGTGAGAAGTACCTGGAACCTGTTGGCCAGGATGCCAAAGGTGTTCTCCACCACCCGTCTTGCCCTGGACAGCCTGTAGTTGAAGATCCTCTCTTCACGGGTGAGGTATCTTGAACTGTAGGGCTTCATGAGGTAGGTTCTGAGGGAGAAGGCGTCATCACCCACAATGAAGTAGGGCACATCTTGTATGTCATTGGGTAGGGGGTCTGAATCTGGAAAACCCATGATGAGGTTACGTTCCAGCCCCTCCTTGAGGTGACTGGCGTTGTATACCTGGCTATCTGAAGCTGACCCGTTGCCTGAAGCATTGATGTACATGAACTTGTAGTCAGCATCCACCATGGCAAAGAGGATGATATTGAAGAAGCCCTTGTAGTTGTGATAAGAGGACCCTGAGTTGGCTGGAGCTTTGCAGGCCACGTCCTTCTCATCTATGGCTCCAATGGTGTGGGGAAAGTTCTACCTCTGATACCACTGTTCTGCAAGTTTCCTCCAGCCTTCTTCAGTGGTGGGGCACTGGAGGACCTCCTCCACGTATTCTTCGATGATGGCCTGCACCACTTCTCTGACCACTTTGCTGATGGTTGTGTGGCACCTTCCAGGCATACTGCATGTTTCTGTATGTGGTTCCAGAGGCCCGGTGGCGCAGAGTCAGTGCCACCTTCAGTCCAGGGTCCAGGCTGGGACAGAAGTTGGTGCTCGGCTTGGTCAACCTGGGTCTCAGACGCTCAACAAGTTCATCAAACATGGCTGGTGGCATCCTCATGGAGTGCTGGAATGCATGAGTGTCTTCATTCCTCAGCTCTACCATCAGCTTGTCATAGAGTCCAAACTCCACTCTTCTCCCAATCCATCATCGGACCCACACAGCTCTTAGACGTCTCCTTCTTCTCCTTGCGTAGAAAAGGTGAAACAGTCTGAAGAGGGCTTGGTTCTGGTGTTGAATGATGGCAGCTACCATAAGGAGTGTGTGATGATCCATGGTGGAGATCAATGGATGATGTGGAAGAGTAAGAGCAAGGCTGAAGAGGTCTGCACACCAGGGCTGCTGGACTGATAGTGAGATCCAGGTGATTTCTTCCCCCTTTTTATAGGAAATGTCGGTTTTTCGCTAGGTGTCCTTCCACATACTCTAGACATCCTCCAGACATCCTAAATATCCGAGATACATCCCATATACAAATGTTTTGTCCGTTTTAATGCTTTATATACGAGATGCATTCGCTTACATCCTTTCTATTTCCGTGCTACTAACGCTGTGTGGATGTTCCGTGTACCTTTCGCTTCCTCTTTCCACTTTCAGCTGCAGTGGATGTGAGTTGAGGGGATGTCCAGAGGATGCCGAGAGGATACAGCGGACGTGTAACGGATGACAACAGACGTAGAACATTTGTTGCCCGTATGTGTTGCGGATGTACATCCTACGCGGCGGAAAGTTCATCCGCTCAAAAAGTTTTGTGCAGCTCAAAACTTTTTGAGCGGATGAAATAGCAGTAGACAGATGTTTGATGGATAGAGAGTATGAAACACGTACGCAGTGAGTACACAACGGATGCATCACATTTTCAAACGGATGGCAAGCTTTTTTGTCCATTTTATATCCTCTTTGCATCCGTTGGTGCAGTGGGGCATGGGCTTTTGCAATTGTCTCTGTTGAAATTCTGTTCCCTTCTTTTGTTCTTATCTTCATGATAAAAGGTACCCAGAACCAACCTTTGAAGAAGACTCATTCAGAACTTCCACCTACACAGCAAAGATTTCTTAAAGTGTAGATGGTGTCTTTCTTTCAAGTTTCCAAATCATCTCCCTCCCTCCCTCCCTCTCTCTCTCTCTCTTCTCTCTCTCTCTCCCCTCTCTCCATTCCCCATCTCTCTGCCTTTCTCTCATAAATATACACCACTGCTCTTGTATCAGGTATTTGTCATGTGTTTCTCAACCTCAGCAATTTTATTAAGTGTGGGCCTCAAGTGCTATAATTAGCCAACCAGTATGTTGGATGAGGAATCCTAGGAAGTGAAGTCCACATACCTTAAACTTAAGGTTGAGAAACACTGATGTGTCCTCATGAAGTTATATTTCAACATTAAATTTCAAAACAGGTCTTGCCTTCTGTCTTTGGTTAAATCAATTAAGTGCTCTCTAAGTACGTTACACTGTAAGTTTCATCATCTTCTGATAGGGTGAAAGGGCAGGTATATGCTATTTGATTTCCTGATCACTTATTTTTATTTATTTATTTTTGTCAATTGTTTACAAGATAATAGGTATAAGTAAAAACATAATTATGAATACATGGATACATATAAGAAAAATAAAAGAATAAAAGAAACAATAGGACAAGGACGGGAGGCACGTTGGTGTGCTTATGCACGCTCCCTACAGACCTCTTAGGAAAAGGGTGAGGTCAATAGTAGACAGTCTAAGATTAAAGTTTCTGGGGTTTGGGGGAGAAACCAGAGAGTCAGGTAGAGTATTCCAGACATTGACCACTCTGTTGCTGAAGTCGTATTTCCTGCAATCAAGTTTGGTGCGATTAACCTTGAGTTTATATCTATTGCTTGCTCTTGTGTTGTTATGGTTGAACCTGAAGTATTCATTGACAGGCAGGACATTGCAATGTATGATTTTATATGCCATACTTAGATCAGACCAAAGGCGGCATAGTTCTAGATTTTCTAGGTCTAGAATTTCGAGTCTGGTGGCATCTACAACGAGTAGAGGAGTGGAGAATTCTTCTTGTGAAATATTTCTGGACTTGCTCAACTGTATTAATATCAGAAATGTAATGCAGGTTCCAGACTGATTTGCTGTATTAGAGTATTGGTCTAGCAAATGTTTTGTATGCTCTCGTTATAAGTGTAATATTACCAGAGAAAAAGCTATGTAAGATTAGGTTAACAACTCTTAACGCCTTTTTAGCTATGTAGTTACAATGGGTTTTAGCACTTCGGTCATTTGAGATGAGTATTCCAAGATCCTTAACAGAGCTTGGATCATCAACAAGGTCTTGACTATTCAGCCTGTATTTTATTTTCTGATTTTTTTTGCCAATATGTAGGACAGAGCATTTATTTGTTGAGATTTGAAGTAGCCATTTGTTTGACCATTCTGATACATAATCAAGGTCTTTTTGAAGGGTAGCAGTGTTGTCTGTGGTGTTGAATAGCTTTACATCATCAGCAAAGAGAACACAGTTGCTCTTGATATGATCACAGAGATGATTTATGTAGAGTATGAAAAGAGTTGGTCCTAGAACACTGCCTTGGGGGACACCACTGTTGACAGGTAAATAATACAGAATCATATGAGATACTAGTAGGGTATCCATGCTTTGCTCCAAAACTATTTGATCAGGCAAGTTTTGGGGGAGGGAAATAAGGGGGAAAATGTGCCTCTGCCTACTAGCATTCATTGATCATCATCTGGTTAGCATCCTGTCAGTATGGGAGAGAGTTCAGGGCTATTTGGAAACTGAAACAGTATTTGCTGTGTGAGCAAGGAGGCAGCAAGGAGCCTGGGCATGGCTTAGTTCAACTGTTCTGTACTAAAGTTGCTTGGTGCTCTGAAACTTGAACTGAAACTCCTCTCCTCTGCTTTTTTTGCATTTGGAAGAGATTTCTTTTCAGGTGTGGAGGGGGAGTAGAACTCCTTAGCATCAGAGCATGTTAATAATAATATATGAAATACTAATGTCTGATCGTCATTTTGAAAACTCCATTCTTAGTGAGCACCTAGAAGCCAAGAGGAACATACATGCCAAATTTCAATTTTGTAGGTTTTACGGTTCTGAAGATTTTGTGATGATGTGTGAATGCTTTTTCGCTTTTATATATATAGATGATTCACTGGACAACAAATATTTTGCTTCCTGAACACTTTTGGGTGTGTCGTACATATTTTTCACCATCAAAGCTGCCCCCGTCAGAGCACAGAACAACTTAAATAAATGTTGTTCTGTATATTTTAAACAACCAATTGTGCCTCAATGTTCAGTTGAAAGTGATTTGAGTATGGCAATTTTCCAGGGCTGTGAATATGTGAGTGAGTAAATGAAGGCAAATATATATGTCCCAGGACCACAACTGACCATAAGCTGAACCTGGGAGCAAGTGTGTATCATTGGAGGGTTAATGCATAACAGGAAAATACAAAAAATTAAGAATCTAACCCATAGAAAATACATGGAAGCAAAAGTTGAACGTTAGGAAACAGGACAGGAAGAATATTGACACTTTTGAATTTTGGTGTTAGAAAAGACTTCTGAGAATATTGTGAACAGTGAAGAAAATAAGTTGATGCATCATCAAACAAATCAGCTCCACATTGTCATTAGAGGCACAAATGACCAGGCTCAAATTATCTTACTGTGGACATATGCAAAGACCTAGGTGTCTGGAAAACACTGTAATGCTGGGAAAGATAGAGGGAAACAGAAGAAAAGAATGACCAGCAACAGAGTGGATGGGCTTAGTTCTAGTGACAATGAGTGCACTATTGGGAGACTTGAAAGAACAGATCAAGGACAGATCATTTGGAACAAAATATGTCATTGTGGTCACTAGATGTTAAAAAACAACTTGACAGCACATGGTCAAATCAATGATTACTTGAGAGAATGCAGTTTTATTTGCCATCTAAAACAATTGCTGACCATCCATCTTTCCTATAATTAATCTCAAAAAGGGATTTTATTAATATATTTCTCTTGGTGAGCTTTAAAAGTTTTATTTCATATTATGAAGCAAAGTTCACATAACTCACTAGTGGTAGTAGACACGTATCCATTACACACATAGGGCTCTCAAAGATTACACCACTCAGTCCCTTTCAAAGTGCCAATCTCTCCTACATATTCCTTCTTTCAGTATTACTGAAGTATGGCCATACCCCCAGGATTCCTAATTCCTGATGATTGTTTTCAATGTTCACTTGCTTTGTTTGCACTATAATTGACAGCTGCACAGGAATGCAAAAATGCTGTTTAAAAATATTAAAAACATTTTAAGTGCTGTTTTAAGAATAATTCAGTCGTGTATACTCCAAGTTCAATGAACTTCCAGAGTTTGATAAAATGCAGCATTTGTTTTGTTTTGTTTTTAAATAAAAATGGGTATCATTTCCAATCACAGAAAAGAACCATTCCACTATATAAGGGCAGTCATTAGATCCTACCACAAATATTGTGTCTGGTTTGGGCACTCTTTAAAAAGAAAGGTTCAGAACAATAGAACTTTTCATACTCAGGATGATCAGGAGACCGGAACCCTAGTTTTATGAAGGAAGACTGAAGGAACTGGACATCTTCAACTTTGAAAAAAGAGAATGAAGGACATGGTGGGGCATTTCAACACCTGGACCACAGAAGAAAGCCAAGACCTGTTTTTATTGTTTCAGAGTGCAAACCACAGATAAAGAGACTTCAATTATAAGAAAACATGTTCCAATTTAACATCAGGGGGAAAATCCTTCCTATTAAGTGTCAGCGACCAAAAGAAGTGATAGTGCTGTGTTCAAGTGAATCCAAACAGACATCTCTGGGATGTCTTAATTTGATTTCCTATCCTGAAGCAGGAGTTGAACTCAATGGTCTATATGACACCCCCCTTTCCAGTTCTTGATTCTATGAAGTGTCTCTGAAATTTTAAATGATAAAAAAATAATACAGACAGTAACATCTAAACTAAAAAGCCTGAGTAAAAAAAAGAAAAGGTCATGGAATTCAACAGCAGGTGAGCTTCCTTGGAAGAGCAAAGAGAGCAATGCAATCAATAAGGCCTTTTCTCTAGGCAGCAGCCAAAAAAATCTCTGATGGCAGCCTTAGCAGGATCACCAATCAAGCTTACTTTGTAGTATGAAGATGTAGCCCACTTTTGAATCAAATGATTGAAGTAACTCAAAATAACTTAAAAGCTTGCAGATTGAAAGAAAACAAACAAACTGGTCAGAGATACAGTACACATATCCACATCCACATACAGAGAAGCCACCAATCTTTAAACTTCTGTCTGCCAAAAGATCTAAAATGTGCTTTCAGAATAATAGAATAAAAGAGTTGGCAGGGACCTTGGAGATCTTCCAATCCAACCCTCTACTCAGGCAGGAGACCCTGTACCATTTCAAACAAGTGGTTGTCCAATCTCTTCTTAAAAACCTCCAGTGATGAAGCACCTACAACTTCTGAAGGCAAGCCAGTCCATTGATTAAATGTTCTGTCAGAAATTTATCCTGAGTTCTAGGTTGGTTCTTTCCTTAATTAGTTTTCATCCATTGCTTCTTGTTCTGCCTTCAGGTGCTTTGGAGAATAAATTTATGCTCTCTTCTTTCTGGCAGCCCCTTAGGTATATTGGAATAACTGCTGTCATGTCAACTCTAGTCCTTCTTTTCATGAAAGCCCCTGTCACACTGCACCAATGGATGGAAAGAGGATGTAAAACGGAGAGAAACACTTGCCGTTGATTAACGCGATGCATCCATTCTGTACTCACTGCATACGTTTTGCTTCCTCTCTATCTGTCCAGCATCCGTTTATTGACATTTCATCCACTCAGAAAGTTTTGAGCTGCTCAAAACTTTTGAGCGGAAAATGTATCCAATTCGTCCGTTCTGCATCCGCTACGCATCCGCTAGGCATCGTTCTGCATTCGTTACGCATCCGCTATATCCGCTAGGCATCCGCTGTGCATCCGCGCAACTCCATTCTCTCCAGCGGTAAACGGACGTAGGGAGGAAGTGGAACGGACGCAGAATGGATGCAGAACGGATGCCTAGCAGATGCAGCACGGAAACAAAGCATGTAAAACGGAAAAAACGTTCGCAGAGGGGACCTATCTTGGATATTAAGGATGTCTAGAGGATGCCTAGAGGATGCAAAGGGACACATAGGGGAAACCCTATACTGCCTATAAAAAGGGGGAGCAACTCATCTAGATCTCACTTTCAGAACAGCAGCCCTGCGGTGCAGACCTCTGCAGCCTTCATCTGACTCTTCCTCTTCCACAGCATCCAGTCATGTCCACCGTGGATCGTAACGAAGTCCTTTTGGCAGCCACCATCCTTCTGCAACAGTGTGAAGCCATCAAAAGCTCTGTGAACTCTACTACAGGAAGAAAAAGAGGCAGCCAAGAAGCGTCTGGGTATGAAGATGGTTCGCCAGAAGAGCAGAGGACGGACTATACAACAAGCTGATGGTGGAGCTCAGGAACGAAGACACTCGTGCATTCCAGAACTTCATGAGGATGCCTCCAGCCATGTTTGACGAAGTTGTGCAGTGGCTGACACCCAGGTTGACCAAGGCAAACACCAACTTCCGGCCCAGCCTGGACCCTGGGCTCAAGGTGGCACTGACTCTGCGCCACCTGGCCTCAGGGACCACATACACGAGCATGCAGTACAGCTGGAGGGTGCCACACAACACCATCAGCATTGTGGTCAGAGAAGTGGTGCAGGCCATCATCGAAGAAAACATGGAGGAGCTCCTCCAGTGCCCCTCCACTGAAGAAGGATGGAAGAAAGTTGCAGAGCAGTGGTATCAGAGGTGGAACTTCCCCCACACCGTTGGAGCCATCGATGGCAAGCACGTGGCCTGCAAAGCTCCAGCCAACTCAGGGTCCTCTTATCACAACTACAAGGGCTTTTTCAGCATCATCCTCTTCGCCATGGTGGATGCTGACTACAAGTTCATGTACATCGATGCTTCAGGCAATAGCTCATCTTCAGATGCCCAGGTATACAATGCCAGTCACCTCAAGGAGGGTCTGGAACGCAACCTCATCATGGGCTTCCCAGATCCAGAACCCCTGCCCAACGACACGCAAGATGTGCCCTACTTCATCGTGGGGGATGACGCCTTCTCCCTCACAACCTACCTCATGAAGCCCGACACCTCCAAATGCCTCACCCGTGAAGAGAGGATCTTCAACTACAAGCTGTCCAGGGCAAGGTGGGTGGTGGAGAACGCCTTTGGCATCCTGGCCAACAGGTTCCAGGTACTTCTCACCACCATGCAGCATCGCCCAGAGACTGTGAGGAGGATCGTGGAAGCTTGCTGCATCCTGCACAATCTCATGCGCACCTGCTACCCAGTCTTGCAGAACAGGCTCGTGGACATCCAGCAAGGCAATGGGGACATGGAGCCTGGGGAATGGAGGCAAGGGCGAAACCTGATAGACACTGAGGATGTGCAAGGCCCCAACAGAGCTTCACGGGAAGGGAAGAAGCAGCACAACCTCCTGAAACACTGACGCAACTCCCCAGCTGGAGCAGTGGAGCGGCAAGACAGGATGATAGATGATTAATGGATGCTTCCTTCAGCCTGTCTCATCACACGGATGAGATTGGGCCATGTATGTTGGGTGGGCCTACAATGAGCAGGGCATTTAATAAAGAATTGTGTTTATGTTGACATGTGTGGATGATTGATTACATTATTATTGATAATAAAGGGCCATAGGTGTGGCACCTGGGAGGGTGGACCATCCAGTCCCACTATGCTTGCACTGGAGGCTTATCTATCCCATAGCTATTACCCATCCCAAAGGTATCCCTGCCCATCCCAAAGCTATTACCCATCCCAAAGGTATCCCTGCCCATCCCACAGCTATTACCCATTCCAAAGGTATCCCTGCCCATCCCACTGCTATCTCAACCCATCCCACTGCTATTTTAACCCATCCCACAAGCATGCAAAGGCTTAAACCATTTCTAAAAGTTTCCACCAAGACTTTATTAAAAAAAAGAAATGAAGCAAGTGTGTGAATCAAAAATAGACTTTATTAACAACAAGCTATAAAACAAAAATGAGTCTCTGGCACTCCTCTTGGTCGCTCAGTCTCAGGGGTGAAGGGTCCAGGTGCTGTGGAGGTGGCTGGTGCTGGAGTGCTTGTCTGATCCCCCACATCATCAGCTCCTCCAGAAGCAGAAGCAGCAGAAGCCCCAGCCCCAGAAGAGCGAGCCCGTGCTGCAGAAGCCCCAGCAGAACCAGAGTGAGGGCCAGGGGGCGGGATGGTAGCCCTGTCCCTCTTGCCAGGGTTGGCAGCAGATGGCTGAGGCTTTCTGTTCTTCCCCATGGTTGTGGGGTTGCTGGCTGGCAGGGAGGCTGGCAAGAAGGCTGGCAGGGAGGCAGGCACCAAGGCTGGCAGGAAGGCTGGCAGGCAGGCAGGCACCAAGGCTGGCAGGAAGGCTGGCATGCAGGCAGGCAGGTACCAAGGCTGGCAGGCAGGCATGAACCAAGGTTGGCAGGAAGGTAGACACCAAGGCTTGCAGGCAGGCATGAACCAAGGCTGGCAGGTAGGTATGAACCAAGGCTGGCAGGAAGGCAGGCACCAAGGCTGGCAGCAAGGCTGGCAGGCAGGCAGACAGCAAGGCTGGGAGGGAGGCTGGCAGCAAGGCTGGCAGGCAGGCAGACAGCAAGGCTGGCAGGGAGGCTGGCAGCAAGGCTGGCAGCAAGGCTTGCAGGCAGGCATGCAGGCAGGGCAGGCAAGGCTGTCAATCCGTCCGGCAGCAGGTCTTCCTCTGAATGGTGACCTGCTTCCGAGCTGCTTCCCTTATATCCACGGGGCTTACGCAACGTATCTTCCCCGCATGCGCAATTAACACTAGGCATCTGTTAGGCTTCTGCTGTGCATCTGCTAGGCTTCTGCTCTGCATCCGCTTCATTCACTCAGCATCCGCTGTGCATCCACTGTATCCATTCCGCATCCGCTTTGCTGAGGTCCCCCAGAAGCCTTGCGGATGTGCCATCCGCTCTCATCCGCTTCCATCCGCTGGGCTTCCGTTCCGCATCCGCTTTCCATCCGCCCTGCGTCCTCCCCGCGTCCGTTCCTTTCCGTGTTATCTGCTCCGGTTATGCAAATTTTCGCCCCTTCTGAGAGCGGATAACAACGGATGGAACATTTTTCTCGTCCGTTGTGTCCTTTTTACTAACGTTTTGCATCCATTGGGCAGTGTGACAGGGCCTTGAACTACGTAGATATATCCAATTCCAGCAACTGTTCTTTATGTGTTAGCCTACAGTCCCTTAATCATCTTTGCTGTTCTTCTCCCTACTATTTCTAGAGTCTCAACTTCTTCTTTGTATCATGGCAATCAAAACTGAATGCAATATTCCAAGTGTGGCCTTACCCAAGGCATTATAAAGTAGTACCAACACTTTGTGTGATCTTGTTCTAGCCCTCTGTTAATGCAGCCTAAGATTGTATTAGCATTTTTTTGGCAGGTGCAGCACATTGCTGGCTCATAGTTAAGTGATTGTCTGCTATAACTCCAAGATCCTTATGACAGTTACAACTATTAACCCAGCTACCACCTATTCTATACCTGTGCCTAAATTTCTTCAGTTCTCTAGCCCCAGAGATACTGGTAGTTACATATTCTTTCAAATAGCAATGAAGCAAAGCAAGTGTCATGCAAATGCCTCTTCTTTGTCCAGTTGATCTTCCTCTTCTCATTGTGTTCTTCCTGGCAAAAAAGGCAGTTCTTCAGAGGTCCTTCATTTCAGGTTGGTTGCAACAGCCAGAATGTGCCTCACTTCATTTCTGCAGTCCAAGGGTGATGATGATCTCAGCAGTTCATGTGGTGAAATCTCTTAGAACTGAGGCTCAAGTTATGGGTCACTGTAATCCTTGTTTGATCCATCTGTGAAGTTCCCATTGGACTCTGAAATCATGGAAGATCAGTAAGTGAGCATGAAAATGTGCAAAAAAACAAATTTTCAAAAGCCCATGGATTTAAATATGAAATGTTAGAGGAATGAAAACAAATCTGAGCCCCTTTTAGTTCATATTTTTTTCTTCTTAACTGTAATGGAATTTGATCTTTCTTTCTTTTTATTATTAAACTATCAAACTTTCCAGTGATGAAAACTGCAGGCAGCATCTGCCTTACAATAACACAGCAGTAGTCTGTATAATTTTTCTACACTGATAACACATTGTCAATGCAGCCAGCAGTAGCGTTAAATTATTGCAGACATAAACCCTCATCAACAGTAGCATGAAACGATCATGCAAATGAACTCAGCCAGCTAAAGAATCAAAGCAACAGGGAAAACCCATCCACCCACTCCATGCACACCAGCCGTTCTTCCTCAAAACACTGTATTTGCAGTGCCAAAAGGTCCCCTCACTGGAAACAGTGGTTGTCTTTATTATGATGGATGGGCTAACTGCAAGTGTCAAAGCAATCCTATCTTTGCAGCAAGTCCAGATAGTGCATTTTCAAGGAACTGCAAGTAGTAAGGGAGCAATCTATCTTTAAAGTCTATAGACTTTTTTGTGTTTCCTACACAGTTCCAGGTGGGATAACTTTTGCAATCTCCTAGCATCATTTAAGTTGTATTGTAGAAAAGCCATGGTAAATCCAATCCTACACAGAAATAAAACCAGTGTGATTTATTGAGAAGTCTAGCTTCCTGAATATTGCTAACCCATCATTGTCCATGCTGTTTGGAGCTGCAAAGAACTGTAGTTCAACAGCCTTAGCCAGACAATATTCTGCTTTTTATGATTTTAGAGAAGAGATCAGGGATGGGATTCAAATTTCTTAACAACTAGTTCTGTGGGTGTGGCCTAATTTGTGGATGTGGCTTGGTGGTCATGTGACTGGCTGGGCATGGCTTGTATGTAAATATTATAAATATTTATGTAAATATTGAACTTTTTATTTTTAAAAAAGAATAATTTTTACCCAAAATCAGGCAAAGCAGGCAGGCAGATTGAGTTGCTCACAGATTCACTTAGAGAACTACCATTCTGCAATCTGCCAGCTGAGTCTGCACTGAAAAGTAGAACCTTCAGCCCCAAGGAAGGTTCAGCTCTGCTTTTAGATTAGCTAGAAAACAAGATATCCAACAATTCCCAACGACGGCTGCCTCAGTGAAATGCTCTCTAATGGTTTCTTTATTCCTTATTATAATCTGCAATTCACTATGGATTTCATACTCACGAGACCATCTGCTAAGAATTAGGCAATGTTTCCTTAAGGAGCAGCTTTCTGATTCCCTACCCCCACCCGTCTTTGCAAACGCAGAGGAGATTCTAACCATTTCCCGGTGCTAGGGATTACAACAAAGAAAGCAAAGAAGCGACCACGCTGGAAGAGGAGACGAGGTAAACAAGCAGGAATTTTAAACAGACCAAGGAATAGGGGGGAAAAAACTCCTCCCCCTTCAATCTTTCTGACTAATTTATGCTCACTGGTTAACAAGATGGACGAAATTTATCTCTTAAATAGATGGAATTCTGATTTTCATAATTCAGCTGTTCTTTGTTTTACTGAAACCTGGCTTAATTCACAAATTCATGGGGACAATACCATATACATCCCAGGATTTCAGAATTTAGATCAGACAGAATTGAAGAGACATCAGGTAAAACGAAGGCTGGAGGATTATGTTTATATATCAACAACAGCTGGTCTCAGGATATAATTATAATTGTAAGTTTTATGATGAAAACTTAGAGTCTTTACACATCAACTGCAAGCCATTTTACTCTCCACATGAATTCTCCTCATTTCTCCTAATAGTTGTGTATGTTCCTTCACAAGCCTGTATAAACAAGGCATTACAAACTCTTGATGATCAAATTATGGAGGCTGAAGCCAAACACCTAGGTTCCCTTCCCATCATTTTAGGAGATTTCAATCAAGCAAATTTAAGGAAAGAGCTCCCAAAATATTTGCATCATGTAAATTGTCCCACCAGAGGCAAAAATACTTTAGACCACTGCTACACAACAGTAAAAGATGCTTATAGGTCTTTACCATGAGCAGCTGTGGGACACTGACCACTGCATGATTCACCTTATACCTGCCTACAGACAAAAACTTAAAACCATTAAACCAACAATTAAATCAGACTTGATCAGATGAGGCAAAGCTGAAACTCCAGGCCTGCCTTGATTGCACTGATTGGAATGTTTTTGAAGATGCCTCTGCAGACCTAGATGAACTCATAGATACTGTAACATCATGTGTGAGCTTCTGCAAACAAGGAACCTGCAAATATATAGTAACAATAAATCTTGGTTCACAGCTAAACTTAAGCAGCTACGTCATTTCAAAGAGGAAACCTACAGAAAAGGTGACAAAATGCTATACAACCAGGCCAGAAACATATTAACAAGAGAGATAAGAGCAGCAAAAAGAAGCTACTCTGAAAAGTTAAAGAATCAATTCTCAACAAATGAACCAGCAAACATGTGGAAAACTCTTAAAAACATCACTGGCTTCAGCAAACCTCCTTCCCAGGCAGAAGGAAATGAACAACTAGCAGATGATCTGAATGTGTTTTACTGCAGGTTTGAAAAGAAATTACAGCCACCTATCTCCACAACCCACATCTCAAACACACCAACAACAGCCAAGCCTACTACAACTGGACCCGATCCATTGGGCTCACAACCTCTGGTGATCACAGAAAAAGAAGCGCAGACAGAAGCCAGGAAAAGTACTAGGGCCAGGCAAGATAACTCCTTCTTGCTTAAAAGTCTGTGCTGACCAATTGGCCCCCATCTTCACCTGAATCTTCAATAAATCACTAGAGATGTGTTCCTTCTTGCTTCAAACGCTCTACTGTCATCCCACTGCCAAAGATGGAATTCAGTTCCATCAAGGAACTGAATGACTACAGACCAGTTGCTCTAACATCTGTAGTTATGAAAATCTTTGAAAGGCTTGTGGTGTCCCACCTGAAACCATCACGGATCCGCTGTAAGATCCCATGCAGTTTGCATACCGAGCAAATAGATCAACAGATGATGCTGTTAACATGGCTCTGCATTTCATCCTACAATACCTTGAATCTCCAAATACCTACGCAAAGGTCCTCTTTGTAGACTTTAGTTCAGCATTCAATACCATCATTCCAGACACTCTTCTAAGTAAATTAAACCAACTAGCAGTACCTGAACACACTTGTAAGTGGATCATAAGCTTCTTAACAGACAGGAAACAGCAGGTGAAGCTAGGCGGAATCACATCCAATACCTGTACAATCAGCACAGGGCTCCCCCCAAGGCTGTGTGCTATCTGCACTTCTCTTCTCCCTATATACAAATGACTGCATCTCAAATGATCCATCTGATAAAATACTGAAGTTTGCTGATGACACAACAGTGATTGGTCTCATTCGAGACAACGATGAATCTGCATACAGACGGGAGGTTATACAACTTGCCTCTTGGTGTAAACGGAACAATCTGAAACTGAACACACTCAAAACTGTAGAAATGGTGGTAGACTTTAGAAGAAACCCTCCCATACTACCACCTCTTACAATACTAGACAACACAGTATCAACAGTAGAGACCTTCAAATTTCTAGATTCTACTATATCACATGACCTAAAACGGACACTTAACATCAAAAATATCATCAAAAAGCACAACAAAGAACTCACAAAGCTCAAACTGCCCAAGGAGCTGCTGATCCAGTTCTACAGAGGAATTATTGAGTCTATCATCTGTATCTCTATAACTGTCTGGTTTGGTTCTACAGACTTCAGAGGATAATTAGGACTGCAGAAAAAACAATTACTACCCACCTGCCTTCAATTGAGGACTTGTATACTGCAGGGTGAAAAAGAGGGTGAAAATATTTACAGACCCCTCACATCCTGGATATAAACTGTTTCAATTCCTTCCCTCAAAATGATGCTAGACACAAGAACAGTTTTTCCCCAAAAGCCATCACTCTGCTAAACAAATAATTTCCTCAACACTGTTCAACTATTTACAAAGTGTACACTACTATTACTGTAAATCTTCTCACCACTCCTTATCACCCATCCCCTCCCACTTGACTGTTTCCTAGTATGATTTGATTGTTGTTTGTACCCTATGACTATCATTAAGTGTTGTAGATTATGATTCTTGATTCTTAACTAATGTACCTTTTCTTTATGTATACTGAGAATATTTACATCAAGACAAATTCCTTGTGTGTCCAATCACACTTGGCCAATAAAGTATTCTATTCTATTTGTTGTAGAGCGGCAGAATAACCTGAGGCAAACACGGAGTGAAACTTCAGCTTTTTTACTTTATTGAAGCAACAAAGGGTTGCAGCAGCTGCTGCGCTAACAAGACAGCCAGCTGGAGACAACAGCTGATGCCATTTGACAGCTCCCTTTTACAGCCAGCTGTCAAATGGCATCAGCCAATAGGAACAGTCCGTGTTCCCGCTGGAAACATGGACCGGAGTGAAGACCTCGGCTTAGTCCATTGCGAACGCTACCCTCCTTTTCCCTAGCACGGAGCATGCGGAATCTTTAAGATAGTTTGGGCGTTTGCGCAGGCGGCCAGATCTTCTGAGTTCTGACGAAGTGGCTGCAGGAAGGAACTTCTCTGCTTTCTGGGCAACTTCTGATATTGATGAAGTTGGTGCCCCGGCTTCAGGCATCTCTGGACGAGGGACTGATGGCAGATCGGGTAGGCTTGCGTTCTTGTCAGGTCTGATGGAAGTCTCTGTGTGTGTCGGTCGTTTTTCTATTGCAAGGGCCATCTGCAAATGTACTCCAACATCTTCTAAGCTGGTTGATGTAGTGGCACCATATGCGTCCGTCTTGCAGTAGGACCCTTTAAGACTTAGGACCAGTTACTGCCACAATTTGCCCTGGCATCCATATGGGGTACCCTGCATAGTTCCGGGCATAGACCTGGTCATTCTCAGTGAACTCCCTTGCCTGGCTGTCTGACCCCAGGGGTGTGACTGAGGCATAATGCGGATGGAGTCTATCTAGGGTGGTCCTCAGGCGTCTACCCATGAGAAGTTCAGCTGGAGACTTATTAGTGGTGGCAAAGGGGGTTGTGTCCTGGGTTAGGAGGTATCTAGTGAGCCTAGAGTGCCAATCTATAGGCCCAAACCTTACCAGGGCTTCTTTAACTGACCTGACTGCCCTTTCAGCCAGGCCATTACTGGCAGGATGAAAAGGAGCTGTAAGTGCATGCCTTATTCCTAGGTTGGCTAAGAAAATTTCAAACGCACAGGAAGTAACGGGGGCCGTTATCAGACACAATGGTGTCAGAGAGGCCATGGTTAGCAAAAATCCTTGAGAGAGCCTTAGTGACAGCTTCTGAAGTTGTAGTGGTCATTAAGGTCACTTCCACCCATTTAGAAAAGGAATCCACCATTACCAAGAATGTGCGCCCATGAACAGGGCCAGCCAAATCAATGTGTACATGGGACCAAGGGCTCCCAGGATCTTCCCACCTGCCTGGAGTGGATGTGGGTAATGTGGGTCTGGTAGCCTGGCATGGCTGACAAGCATTCACCCAACTGAATGGGTGAATCACCCAACTGAATTTGAGCATCCATGCCTGGCCACCATACGTAACTGCAAGCCAGGGCCTTCATCCTGACAATGCCAGGATGGCCCTCATGCAGGACCTTTAAAACTGAGTTATGCAATTTAGAAGGGATAACTACCCTAGTTCCCCAGATTAAACAGCCTTGCAAGGAAGATAGTTCCTGCTGGCGACTTTTGAAAGGTAGTAATTCAGGAGCATAAGGAATTGCTGGCCACCCCCTTCCCACCCAGTCAAGAACTTGGGCGATTACCTTGTCCCTGGAAGAGTGGGAAGCGATATCAAGGGCAGTTATGGGGAGTTTGAGATCGTTGATCTGTAAAACAGCATTTGTTGGTGCAGGATCCTCCACAGGAACAGGCAGTGGACAGCGACTGAGAGCGTCAGCATGGCATAGACTCTTGCCAGGACAATGAACAAGTTTATAGGAATAGGCAGCCAGAAATAAGGTCCACCTGGTCATTCTTGGAGACAAAATCTGAGGGGTTTGTCTTTCACCAGACAGAAGGCCTAAAAGTGGTTTGTGATCAGTTATCAGCTCGAAATAGTGTCCATAAAGAAATTCATGGAATTTTTTGACAGAAGCAATTGCAGCCAGAGCCTCCTTGTCAATCTGGCTGTAGTTGCACTCAGCTGGGGGAAAAGTCCTGGAGAAAAAAAGCAATGGGTGCTTCAGAACCGTTAGCCAGCCTATGACTTAAAACATCACCTATGCCAAAAGGAGAAGCGTCTGCAGCTAAAACTAAAGGCAACTTGTCATTAAATTGTATCAGGACAGCATTGGATATCAGTAATGATTTGAGACCGTGGAAGGCATGGGCTTCTCTAGGTCCCCAGTGCCAGGGGGATTGTTTGTCTAAGAGTCTGTGCAGAGGCTCTGCAACGGAAGCTTTATGAGGCAAGAATGAAGCGTAAAAGTTAAGTCCCAAAAAAGCTTGGAGTTCAGTCTTGTTAGTTTGTGTGGGTGCCTCGTGAATAGCCCTTACTTTGGATTCGATTGGGTGAATACCAGAGGTGTCAATTTTGTATCCCAAAAATTCTACCTGTGGAGTGGCAATAGTGCACTTGTCTTTTTTTTAATTTAAGGCCATGCTGTCTGAAACTATTGAGGACTCCTCTGGCTCTTTGCAATAGCTGTGGCTTGTCAAGGGCAGATATTAAAATGTCATCAAAATACGGAACTATGCCCGGTAATCCTTGGAGAAGCCTTTCCATTTAGGATTGGAAAATCCCTGGGGCTACACTTACGCCAAATTGGAGGCGCCTGCACTTAAAAGCGCCCCATGCGTAACAATAGTCTGTAGTTCGGCAGTTGTGTCATCAGCAGGGAACTGTTGGTAGGCCTGTGACATGTCTAATTTAGCGAAAATCTTTCCTGGCTCAAAAGAATATAGAAGGTGCTGGATAACAGGGACTGGATAGGCGCTGATTTGTAAATATCTGTTCAATGACATCTTATAATCAGCACAGATTCTCACGCTCCCATCTTTCTTCAGGGGTGTCACTATTGGGGTTTCCCATTTTGCGAAGTCCACTGGCTCCAATACACCTTGTTTAATTAATTTGTCCAATTCAATATCTAATTTGGGGCGAATTGCAAATGGTACCCTTTGAGGCTTTAAACGGATTGGTACTGCCTGAGGGTCCAAGTTGAAAGATATTGGGGTTCCTGAATAACAACCCAGCCGCTCGCTGAACACATCAGCATAGTCATTAAACAAGGTGTCCACTTCAGCATTTGTAATAGAGTGGATCCTGCTTATATGGAGGCCAAGGGTAGGGAACCAATCTAACCCCAACAGGCTAGGGAGGGCACCATCCACTACCACTAAAGACAAGTGACCTTTAAAATTTTGAAATTGTACAAAAAACTTGCCTTTTCCGATGACTGGGATGGTTTTGCCCTGGTAGTCACATAGGGTTAACTGGCAGCCGTGAAGTTTTTTCTTAGTCATTCTGGGAAGTAGTTGTTTCAAGGTGCTCCATGAGATGTTGGACAGCACTGAGCCTGTGTCAACCTCCATCCTGCAGTTTTCCTTCTATAGAAACAAAAACACTGATTTTGTTAGAGCCTTTGTTAGTCAGCTTGGCTTGATAGCAGGTAAAACAGTCTTCAACTTGTTTTTGGAAATGTTGGGCTGTCTGAGGCTTTTGGACAAAAGTCTTCCCTGCTTGACAGATCCAGGCTAAATGACCCTTCCTTTGGCATTTTAAACAAATGGCATTCCTGAATTTACAAGATGCCCTGAGGTAGTTCTCTCCACAGCTTAGGCAAATGGACTGAGACCATGGAGGTGGACTGGGGTTTGGCCTGTTCTCTCCTTGGCTGGCTCTTTGCTGCCTGAGGTGATTTACATCATTAGCCCCTTCAGAGCCTTCTTCTGAGGAGGCTTCATTGCAATGGATGGCTGAGCTGCTCTGGCTACTTGGATTTCCCTGAATTTCTGCTGCTGAAAACGTTGATAGTTCAGCAGCTTGAGATTCTTCAATTGTAACTTAAGGGTTAAATCCCCTTTAGCCAGTAAACGTCTTTGTAGCCTTAAATCCCTGACTCCACAAATTAGTTGGTCTAATAACATGCCTTCCAAATAGTCTCTAAACTCACAATGCAAGGCGGCTGTTCGTAGGGCATCCATGTACCCACTGATAGTCTCTCCCTCAGCCTGAATTCACTTTCTAAATGCATGACGCCTGGCAATTTGGGATGGCTTAGGGGAATAATGATAGGAAAGAATTTCCTGCAATTTTTGCCATGGGACAGTCTTAATTGAATGTGGGACCAATAATGCCATTGCAGTGTCAAATACTGTGGCTCTGCAAAAACTTAGAAAGTAGGACTTTTTCCTATGGTCGGAAATGTCAGCAAGGTCTATGGCGTCTAGGAAACACTCAAATTGGTTTCTGTAGGACTCCCATGTTTCCGCTGTCAGTCTGAAAGGCGGGAATGTAGGTTTCGAAGTCATCTCGACTCAGCGGTGCCGGATCTGTCGAAGAAAGTTGAAATTCGCACTCGCGAATAGTGACAGTAGCTCTTAAGGTGACATTCAGCTCAGTAGTGATTTTGGCTCTTTTTGTAGTGACCTCGGCTCTTTTTATAGTGACTTCACTCAGCGATTCTTTGCCCGGTTGCCTCTTATATGTATCTCGCCCTCATCGCCAGTGTTGTAGAGCAGCGGAATAACCTGAGGCAAACACGGAGTGAAACTTCAGCTTTTTTACTTTATTGAAGCAATAAAGGCTTGCCTCAGCTGCGGTGCTAACAAGGCAGCCAGCTGGCGACAACAGCTGATGCCGTTTGGCAGCTCTTTTTTTTTTTTTATATAAAAATTTTTATTAATTTTCTACAAACAGACAAACGTACAAAACATTAAAAACATCTACTCTCATATATACTTCCGGTGTATCGGTTGGTTCATCAGTTTTGTGCATTCATTTTATAGTGTCAATTACAGTTATATTGCATAACCACTCATATTGTCAATCCATATTCTAATATTACCAAAAAAAAAATAAAAAAAATCTTTTTCTGACTATACTTTTAATCATTCATGCTTTGTGAGATAACAATACTTCAAACAATTTATTCTATAACTTATCATATAATCATAACAAATCAATCCTAAAAACCCTTCATATATATAATACTAATGCTCTATTATTGTATTTTATCATCTAACCATTGATAAAAAAAAACCCAAATTTCATAAAATTGTTTATCTTCTTGTTCTCTAATTTCAAATGTCAATCTACTCATCTCAGCACATTCCAATATTTTCTTAATAATTTCTTCCTGCAATGGTATTTTCTCATTCTTCCAGTTTTTAGCAAATACAATCCTAGCCGCTGTTAATACATTTACAATCAAATATTTCAAGTCTTTATTATATATATCAGGTAAAATTCCCAATAAAAAGATCTCTGGTTTCAAGTCTATGTGTTTCTTTGTCATTTTTTCCAACCACATGTGAATTTTAGTCCAATATTTTCTGGCATTCTCACAAGTCCACCACATATGATAGTATGAGCCAGGTATCTGATGACATTTCCAACATTTTTCAGATTTATTCTTGAACATTCTTGCTATTCTTGTCGGGGGGAAGTGCCACCTGTAAAACATCTTATACAAGTTTTCTTTATATGCTATTGACATTGTCATTTTATAATTTTGAGACCACAATTTTTGCCATTGCTCTAAATCAATCCCATATCCAAAATTCTTCCCCCAAGCAATCATAGTTTCTTTAACTTGTTCTTCCTCTAGCTTAATTCCCAATAAATAACCATATAACTTTTTAATCACTTTCTCATCAGTACCCATCAATATCTTATCTAAATCCGTCTGTTTATCATAGAATCCTTCCGTTTTAAAATCTTCAAGATATCTTGAGTGTATTTGCGCATATGAAAACCAATTCATCCTTATACCTTGTTCCTCTAAGTTTTGGATCATTTTAAGTCCACCCTTTTCATCCAACAGTTCCCCATATCTAACTGTTTGTTCCTTTTTATAGATCATAGGATAGGAAAATGCTTCAATAGTCGATAACCAAATTGGAATTTTCAAATAACATTGTTTTTTTATCTTCTCCCAATTTAACCACAAAGACTCCCGTATATAATGTCTTCTGAAATACCCCTGTGTTTTAGTTCTGTTAAGCCTGGGTTCCCCAACCAGGGTTAGGTAGACAAGCTAAACAGAATGTGCAGCGTTAGTCAGATAGGCACACAGATAAATGAGTGAGCTAAGCTTGTATGTTTATTAACATACAGTAAAAATAACAGATACGCTTGTGCTATCAAGAATATATTTTATTCCAGTATAAGTTTATAGCATAGTCAAAAACAGTCCAATATTCATTTACCATGTAGTCAGTCCATTCAGGGATATTCAGTTAGCAAAGTCCATGTAGAATATCCTATTGTCAGTTCACATAAATCAGTCCGTTGTTGTCTCTCCCGTTCAAGCAATGCAGTCTTGCTTCCAAGCAGTAATCAGGGATCATCAAAGCCAGAGAGAGAGAGAGCAAGCTGTAGCCTTGCTACTTTTATATGGTTTTCATAACCACACCCACAATTGCAATTTTACAGTTAAAGCTGCATACACTAACTATGATTCATAGTTAGTATTTCACCTAAAACAGTTAGGGTGAACAATGTTATCCCTAACAAGTTCCCTTGTACCATAAAAAAGGATGCCAGCCCAACATTAAATCAAGTCCTTCTAATGTCAACAATCTATATTTTCTTAATGTTATCCATTCTTTGACCCACATCAAACTTGCAGCTTGATAATACAATTCCCAATTAGGCAGGCCAAAACCTCCTCTAATTCTAGCATCTTGCAAAAGCTTTAACTTTATTCTCACTTTTTTACCTTGCCATATAAACTTCAACATAGTTTTATTTAAATCTTCAAAATAGTCTTTTCCCAGTCTAATTGGTATTGTTTGAAAGAGAAATAAAATTCTAGGTAAAATATTCATCTTAATTGTTGAAATTCTCCCTATTAATGACAATTGTAAATTTTCCCATTTCTTCAAATCTGTAATTATCTGTTGTTTGAGTTTAATATAATTATTCTCTTTTAATGTGCTACATCTTGCTGTCAAGTATATCCCCAGATACTTAACCTTATTTGTAACTTGAATTTTCAAAAGATCTGTCAGTTCTTCTCTTTGTCTCAATAACATGTTTTTTGTCAAAATCTTTGTTTTATCTTTATTTATTTTCAAGCCAGCCATCTCACCATATGTCTCTATCTTTTCCAATAACTTTGGAACGGTTTCTAACGGGTCTTCCAGAATAAAAGCTAAGTCGTCAGCAAAAGCTTGTAGTTTAAATTCTTCCTTTTTAATTTTCATTCCTTTTATATTTTTGTCATCTCTAATATTTCTATTCAACACTTCCAAAGTTAATACGAATAACAAAGGAGATAGGGGACATCCTTGTCTTGTGCCTCTTCTTATATTAATAAGATCTGTAAATTCTCCCTCCATCATTACCTTTGCTGCCTGTTTATTATGTATGGCTTCTATTGCTTGAATAAATTTTCTGGCAAAGCCCATCTGTTCCAATAGTAATAACATAAATCTCCAGTTCACGTTGTCAAATGCCTTTTGAGCATCTAGGAATATCAAAGCCATTTGTTTTTCAGGATGAGCCTCATAATATTCCAAAGTATCCAGAATTACTCTCATATTGTCTCTAATTTGTCTCTTTGGCAGAAATCCATTTTGATCTGGATGAATAAAATTATTTCAATATTTTTTCAGTCTTTCTGCAAGGATTGAAGCAAAGATTTTATAATCTGCATTCAATAAGGAAATAGGTCTATAGTTCTTAATTTGCAACGGGTCAGCCTCTTCCTTTAAAATAAGTGTAATATAAGCCTCTGACCATGTTTTGGGTGTCATCTTCTTTAACATAACTTCATTCATAATTTCTAACAATGGGGTGTTCAGTGATTCTTGAAATTTTTTGTAGAATTCTGCCGGAAGCCCATCTGGACCTGGTGCTTTCCCATTATTTTGTCTTTTAAATGCTTCATTTAATTCCATCATTGTTATATTGCTTTCTAACATTTCTTCAGTCTCTTTAGGTATCTTCGGTAAGTTAACATTCTGTAAATACTGTTTAATTTTTTCCTCATCAATATTCTCTTGTTTATATAGTTGTCCATAATAATCTCGAATAATTTCCTTTTTCTCCTTATTACCACAACAAACTTGACCTTGATCATCTATTAGTTTCAATATTTTTCTTGATTCCTTCTCCTTTCTCAGTTTATATGCTAGCCATCTACCTGGTTTATTTGCATCTTCAAAATAATTCTGTTTAGAATTTCTAATTTTTTGTACCAGTTCTTCTTTCTCTATTAATTCCATTTTATGCTTAATTACATCCAGTTTCAATTTAATATCTTTTTTCTGTGGTATTTTCTGTAATTCTTTTTCAAGTCTTTTATATTCATCTTCCAAGGCCTTGGAGGTTTGTCTTTTCCTAATATTCTTTTTTCTTGTATAGTCTATTATCAAACCTCTTACATATGCCTTCATTGTATCCCAAACATTCTGTATTGAAGTATCTTCTTTTTTATTTTCTTTAAAAAAAAAAACCAATTCCTTCTCCATCCATTGTATAAAGTCTTTCTCCTTTAAAATAGTGTTGTTTAATGTCCATCTCGATCTTTTTTTTTTGTCCCTTCCATTTAATTGTCATTGGACTATGATCTGCCCAAGTACTTATTTCAATATTTGTTTCTTGAATAGTAGATATTAATTCTGTTGAGATCCAAATCATATCTAATCTGGACCATGATAAATGTCTATTAGAGTAAAAAGTATATTGTTTAGTTTTAACATTTCTTTCCCTCCAAATATCTTTTAAGGTTAATTCATCTGTCATTTTAAAAAAAGATTTAGGGAGAATCTTTCTATTTTGTTTTGTTGTTGTTGTTATATAGTCCAATTTATTGTCCACAATTCCATTAAAGTCTCCCATCATAATTATGTTAACATAGTCCAGTCTAATTATTTCCATATGTAGTTTTTTATAAAACTCTTCTTGTTTATCATTCGGAGGATAAATTGCAATCAAGAGTATTTTTTTATTATTATCCATTATTTCCACCATTAATACTCTTCCATCTTCATCCGTGTAGATCAGTTTTGCTGGAATATCTTCTTTAACGTAGAGAACCACTCCTCTTTTCTTACATTGAATCAAAGAAGTAAATATTTTCCCTAATTTTGGCTGTACTAACAATTGCTCATGTTGCTTTTTAATATGAACTTCTTGTAAGCAAATTATATCAAATTTTAATTTCTCTAATTTATGAAAGGTTTTCCTTCTTTTAACAGCTGAGTTAAGTCCATTTATATTCATTGTAATCAGTTTTTTTTCTTCCATGATTATGCTTTATATTTAGGTCTAACAGCTCTCGTAGCTCTCACTTCACGTTGTTCTTTACTGTCTACCTGTCCACCTACAACTCCTTTCTCTTTTTCAATCTCCAGTTGTTCCTCCTGAAACTCAATTAATGAGACCTCTTTCTCTGCCTCCTCTTTTTTTCTTCCAAAAAATTCTGCATAGAAAAGTTCTGCTTTTTCAATCGAGTCAATTCTATGTCTCTGCTCTTGCCACGTAAAAATTAGTCCTTCTGGTATCAGCCATCTATAGTTCACTTCATTTTCCAGTAGCATTTTGGTCAAAAATCGGTATTCTCTTCTCATCTCTCTCACTCTTCTAGGTATTTGTTTTAAAACCACAATCTCTTTGCCTCTCTTTTATAGCCTGCTGTCAAACGGCATCAGTCAATAGGAACACTCTGTGTTTCCGCTGGAAACACGGATTGGAGTGAAGACTTCGGCTTCGTCCATTGCGAGCGCTACAGTCTTCTCTTCTCTTCTCTTCTCTTCTCTTCTCTTCTCTTCTCTTCTATTCTATTCTATTCTATTCTATTCTATTCTATTCTTTCTGGCTAATCTAAATCTCCTGGCACAGTAGAACAGCTGATGGTCGGGGGAAGGAAAAATAGCAACTTACCAAAAGTAGGCCAAGTAAAGAGTGAGTGGGTGGAGAGGGGAAGGGAGGGGCCTGCCAGTGGCACGATTTGCCAGTTCTCCGAACTGAGCAGAATCGTAACAACTGGTTCTATAAAACTGATCCGACCAGGTAGAATCCCACTTCTGGAAGAGATCTAATAGCACCCATTTCAAGAACATCCTTGACCTTATCCAGAAGAGAGTGAGTCACTGTTTCATAATATATGAATCCTCTGCTAGTCTGGGTGGATCAGGTGAGAATTTATCCTTTCTATTCATGGACCTGTCAACAGAAATCGCCCAAAGGGTTACCACATTTTGCTCAACTGCTATCACTGCAAGGTGGTATCAGTTTAGTTCCAATTTGTTAACAAGAAAGATTTGTTGTTGTTGTTGTTGTTGTTGTTGTTGTTGTTGTTGTGATTCATAGCCTACCATTGTTAGAGTAATCCATTTTAATATTACTTTTACTTTTTATCTTGAATGAACTGTGCCTGATACAATTGGTCTTTGATCATAAATAAAATTAAAATAATAAAAAACAGCATATGGAGAATTGCAAATTCTCCACTTGTGATTATAGGTCAGTGCCAGGGAAGAAGATGGTTTGCCCATTATTCCTGCTTTTAAAATATTCCTTTTCCAAGTTGGTTTAAACAGCTTTTCATTGTTAAAGAACATGCACTGTTTTTTTTGTCTTGCTTCAGGCTCTAAGAAGCCACTCTGGCTTGCAAATTCTGGGAGCTGTAGTCCCTGCCTCTCTGCAAGATGCTAAATAAAGGAAGACTGCTGTAAAATCACCTCAATGAAATACTTTCTGGATGTGGGCAGAGTGGGAATGGCAAGCTCAACATTACTTGTGCCGGGGCACTTGTGGTGGCCTGAGCGCTCAGCCCTACCAGGCTCAGTTTTTGCTGGCAGAGGCACCATGGGGCAGCCCTTCACTGATTCCAGGGTGGTCCACCAGGCCAGATCTAAGTACCCCACAGGCTGAATTCAGCCCAAGGGCCTTGAGTTTGACACCCCTGTTCTAGAGCATTACAATCTTACATATCAAAACCCAATCCAAAGAGATCCTTGGTTTACCTTCTCCTTAGTTCCTTCAGTCGGAATTTGATTGAATAGGTGTCATCCAGTTGTTGATTCTTAGTGACCACATAGATATATTTTTTCCATAAAGTTCCTTCAGAGTAAGACAGTAATTCATTTGTAAATCATTAATGAACCAAGGAAAATCAAGGAACCAAGCAATGTCCCCTTTTGTTTCTCATCACTCTGTTTCTCATATCTTATAGTATTTTTATATTTGTTGAAATAGAATTTGAAGTAAATTATATCAAATACAAGCAATTTCAGATGTGACTGATATTGACATCCATTTAGGTTCATGGGAAGTTATTAAAATGGCAAATTAAAATGCCCATGGTACAATATAGAAATATAAAGCAATAAAATTACTGGAGAAAAAACATAAAACAAATGCAATATTCACAGTACACAACACAAACAGTAAAGTATGTCTTTATAGTAAAGCTCAAAACAGATTTTGATGCCAGCCAACCCTAAAACAATTGACAGGATGCCATTAACTTTGGAACCTCTGCAAACTTTCATCACATATGGCTAGATAAGTATTGCATTTTATACTGTATTATTACACCAACTATAGCAACACTTCCATTGGTGATATTATGCACAATAAACTGTTCGTTTTTTTAGGGAAATGTTTTTTTTAAAAAAAATACTTTATAACTGAGATCCAAATAAAAACTATTATAGTGGATTTTTTCAAGGATTCATCTCTAAGGGGAATGTGATTTCATCCTGCACTAATTTGATCAAACTGTTTTAACAATTGTGGAAAACTTTACAATTGTAGGCTGGTGACAAGATGCTGATCAGCCTATGCCCAAGTGCTGAAAAGGAATGTGGCAGAATGGTCAGTGACAGCAGCGTGAAGATCCTAGGAAAATAGGATGGCACTTTCAAATTGGGTAACATCTCTGCCAAAATACCTCACAAGGATACTGTTGCAAGAAAATATTAGATGAGATGATTGTCTGTAAAAGCACGGAGTTCCTCAGAAAAATGAGATGTAAGTTTAATAAATAAGCAAATAAATAAGAATAAGGAAGTCTAATTTTGCTGTCAAAGGAGTTATTTCCTCCTATTGTCATTTTTAAGTGCGGGGAGATGGGGACAGTGCTGATTAGGGACATAGCAGAGGTGATGGATTAAATCTATAATCCCACTCTGAGTCAAAAAATCCAATTTAAAACCTCAATACCACAAGTCATATAGGGCAAACCAAGTGACTAATACCACATCAAGCTTCACTTGCTTGTTGTTTTTTAAAGCGATGCAGGTGTTTCTGTGTTTTTAAAACGTTTGCTGTTGGAAAAGATGGCATTTCTCATATAGTGCTTTGTCTAGAGCTGCTGCAATATTTTAAAGGTCAAACGGCACAAAAAGGATCAGCTGAGGCTTGCTTTTGGCACATGTGGCTTAAAACTGATTCCTATCTGCAAAGACAAGCTTGAGAGAACTTTGAGTGATAGCACCAGAAGGAGAAGCCAGGTTCTTTTCAGCCTGTTGCTATGGCTCACAATGAAATCTCTGTAGAAAAGTCCCAAGGCTGATTTCTCACTTGAGTAGCCGATAGGCTGAAGCATTGGTGTCCGGGGATGGCAGTTGAAAAAACTAACTTATCCCTACCATTTAGAAACCTGGGGTTGCATTCAGACTGGGAAAACTGCAGTCCTGTGAAAGATAACATCTCTCACACAGAGCTGAAACTCAGGGCAGAAAAGTTCAATCAAGGGGAAAAGTCCAATAGATTCTGTGGTTTCAAAAGATGTAGAGATACGTTCGCAGTTGTTATACCTGCTACTATACACTACTTAAGCATTCAGATCCTCCTTACTTTATGTAATCAGTAAAGGAGCTAGAAAAACTCTTCCTCGCCTGTTCTTTTTGTGAATGCAATTTCATACAGGCAGTCCTCAACTTATGACTACAATTGAGCCCAGAATGTATGTTGTTCAGTGAGACATTTGTTAAGTGAATTGGGCCTCATTTTATGACTTTTCTCACCACATTTGTTCAATGTATCACGGCAGTTATCACATTGGTAACATGGTTATTAAGTTAAACTGGGGTCCTCATTGATTTTGCCCCCCCTTCTCTCTCTCTCCCTCTCTCTCTCTCTCTCCTCCCTCCCTCCTTCCAAAAGAAAGCAGGATACAGAAAAATGTTTAAAAAGTGGGAGAAAATGAAATTAAATACAGTTAATGATTACTATTTCAAATCAACTTAATTTTACTGTTAGAATCTGCTTACATTTGGTTTCTTCCCCAAACCCCAAGAACTTTAACCTTAGACTATCTACTATTGGCCTCAACCCTTTCCCTAAGAGGTCTATAGGGGGCGCGCATAAGTGCACCAATGTGCCTACTGTCCCTGTCCGATTGTTTCTTTTTTTTTATTCATATCCATTTCATGTATTCATAACTATGCTTATACCTGTTATCTAATACTTGCTTGACAAATAAATAAAATAAAATAAAACAAAACATTTTATCTGCAGACATCTGCAATTTAAAGTAGGGTACAGGAGTGATGGTGATGGAGGAAACCCTAGTGTGACTTTTGAAACCCCAAGATGAACACATATGGAAGATGTTCAATAACTATTTAGGAAAAATTCTGTTTCAAATATGTGGTTTCTGAAAAATGTCACCCGGATACTGAGCTTTTGCGACCTTCTGACAAGCAAAGTCAATGGGGAAGCCAGATTCACTTAACTGTGTGATTCACTTAACAACTACGGCAAGAAAGGTTGTAAAATGGAGCAAAATTCACTTAACAAAATGTCTCACTTAGCAACAAATTTTGGGCTCAATTGTGGCCGTAAGTCAAGAACTACCTGTACATAAAGGGAAATATGAATGCAGGTAGACCTTGACTTCCAAAAGTTCATTTTGTGACCATTCAAAGTTACAACAGCTCTGAAAAAATGACTTTTGACCATTTTTCACACTTACGACCATTGCAGCATCCTTGTGGCCATGTAATCAAAATTCAGATGCTTGGCAACTGGTTCATATTTAGGACAGTTGCCATGTCCTGGGATCATGGCATCAGCTTCTGCAAACTTCTGACAAGCAAAGCCAATGGGGAAACCAGATTCACTTACTTACTTAACAACTGCAGTGATTCTCTTAGCAACAATGGCAAGAAAGATGGCTAAAATGGAGCAAAACTCACATAACAACTGTTTCGTTTAATGTTGGGGTCAATTTAGTCGGAAACTGAGGACTACCTGTATGCCAAGAGGACTTAAAAAGTTCTGGCTGTCTGGATTTTTCAAATGAGCAGCTCGAAGAGCATGAAGTGATAATTAGCCAGAATGGAAGATAGAATGGTTGAAAATGTTGGAGAGATTTGGAGGGAGTAAGTGGCAGGACAAACTGAGAAAGAGACAATATGTAACAGCTTCTTGCTGAAAAATAAAAAATAAGGGGTGGGGGATTAGGCTGGTACTTGACCTCCTATGCTGCAACTGTACCTTTCCTCTGGTCAGAGATTGTTAATGAAAGGAAAATGGTTTGCACATAGTCATTAGTGCAGTCCAGTGAATAACAATTAGCAAAGTAACAATTAACTGTTTCATCACTCTGAGAGAAATGGAAGATTAAGGCAGGACTTTGCACAATCATTCCTATGCTGTTAATGGATATAGTAGTGAACACTGTCTAATCTATGGTAGATGTACAATCAACGGATGAATTAGGTGGAGATGTTTACATTCACATTTTCCCCTTCCAGGTAGCTGGATATTTCTTACAATTGTGGCAGGTTATCAGTCATTACAAATGCTTACTAAAGAATCTTTTAAAAACGGGAGTGCATAGGTGCACTATCCTGCCTCCCGTCTGTCCTATTGTCCCCATTTAATCGTACCTATTTTCTGTATTCTTATTCATGTTTATACTTATACCTATTATTTTGTAAGCAATTGACAAATCAAATAAATAAAATAAATAAACATCTGGAAGAGCCTCCTTGTTTCTGGGATCATGTAACCCAAGAATCAAGGAATAATAGAAGCAGCATAAAGTGAATGTACTTTGTGAAGGATTGAAGCGTGGATATCAGTAATAGAAACAAACAGCAGTCAAAGAGTAAAAAAAGAAAAAAAAATTCAAAAGCTGTTTCTATGCCAGTTGCCATGAAAGTAGTATTCTGCTATTTAATTAGCATGAATAACAGCTAGATAGGGACACAGTTTCCTCTTAGATCACTTTCCCTTTTAGTCATGATCACATGACATCCCATAGCAACTATGGAGAAATATGGAAAGCAATATTAAGGAAAGCATTAAGTCTAAGGCTTTTATAATGTTATGTGGCAGCTGAAAAGAGAAAGTAGAAATCACGTGATCAACTTAATCTCTAAAGACTGGTGACATTCTTTGAAAATTATTGCTTTTGATAATAATAAAAAAAATAATATACAAACAAATGTTGGGAAAATGTTGGGAAAATGTTTGAAACAAGGTTTCAAAGTCAAATATTTTCATGACCAAGTGGAAATATCAACCGGTAGATATTTTTTTTTACACTTTATAAGCTGACCATACGGGATATATAAAGCCTGTTTTTCCATTCACTTTGTGCATGCACAGAGTTTCACCAGTTTGCTGAAGAAAGATGAATCTATCTGAAAATGTGCAACAGTGTCAATCTCTGAATGATTGCCATGGCTCTCTAGGGCTGCTGTTAGTATTTCATTCCCACTTTCTGCAGCGAAAGAATAGTCTTTTCCCTCCAGCATCCTGTTTCTCACAATAAGCCGTCTGAAAGCTCTTGCTATTGTTGCTGTTGAGCAGTTCACATTGTGGCCTATTTGTACTTGAAGGTTGGATATACCTAGCGTGGCAATCAGTCATGACGGATTGTAAGGCATATTCAGAATTTCTGAGTTAGCCCTATTGTGAATGTTTCACAAAGGTCTGTTTATGAATTATAAGGTTATATGTTGGTAAATTATGAAGAAAAGATTGTAAATGAGATATTACTGCACAAGGGTTGTCATGCTAGGATAAAACAGAACTGAAAAATGAAACCTCCTGATCATATCACCTCTTTGGAATTTTGTGGATAGTTTGTAATTCAGAAGCAATGACCAATTCAGGAAAGAATAGAAGAGACATTTTTTTCCTGTCTTTTCTTATAAGAAGGAAGTCCTTCTTCCACTAGCAAGAAGCAAGCCAATGCTGTTAGTTCATAGACTCATCAACTCGAAAACAGCTGGGAGGTCACCGAGTCCAACCCCCTGCTGAATTCAGGATTCAGTAATTATCCAGACTTCAACATATGTCTCCAAAGAGATGTCTTCAAACTAGCTGTCTGGCCGTTCAGTCTGTTTTCTTTTTCTTAGTGAGAAGCAGTCAAATGTTCCCTATATTCCAAAATGGGAAAAAAATGAGAGGATCAGTGCAGCTTCTGTCTGGCAGCTTGCTTGATAATGATACTTGGAAAAGTTACAGAATAGATAACTGAAGTGTTCATTTGTAACCTAAGAAGGAGTTGCTCAAGAAAAAAAATGATGCTAAACTAAACCTATTTCTTTTCATAATGAAGTTATTGTAGTCCTTAAATTACAACCCTTCATTCAGTGACTGTTTGAAGTTATGTAGCATGGAACAACTGCTGCTTACACCTAGTCCCTGAAGTTGCAGTTGTTGCTGACATGATCAAAATACAGGCATTTGGCAATCCACCCACACTTATAACTACAGGGCATCTTACCCAGTGGTGGGATTCAAATTTTTTTACTACTGGTTCTGTGGGCATGGCTTGGTGAGTGTGGCTTGATGGATGTGGCAGGGGAAGGATACTGCAAAATCCCCAGCTCCATTCTCTTGTGCAGGGCAACAAAAGATCCAGCCAATCAGCTGGGACGAGGGAGGCAGAGAATAGATAGGTGTGGGGGCCAGTCAAAGGTTCTCCAAACTATTCAAAATTTCCACTACCAGTTCTCCAGAACTGGTCAGAACCTGCTTAATACCAACTACAATACTAACCCTAACCCTTACCTGCCCTCATCTATCTATTTCCCTCCCCAACTCTGCCCTTTTGGCTTCCTGCACTCTGGTGCCTCTTCTGCCCCATGCACAATCTTTTTTTTTTTTTTTGAAAATTTTATTTGGGTTTTCACAAAAAAAAAAAAAAAAAAACACCACACCATAATACAAATAAAACATCTTTTTTTGAAAATAGCTTGGTCCCTTGTGTCTTCATACAGACACAAATTCAATTTCATGCTCACTTTTATGTTCTATTCCATATCTTATTACTGTTTTATGTTTTCTACGTAGTTTTTCTCCTCTTTTAATTTTCTCAATTTTAGTTTGATTATCTCATCTCAATTCAAATCATTATATTTATACTTCTGTCTGTCCTGTTTCAATTTCATGTTATCTTTTCTCATTAAACAAATTTTCTCCTTTCATTACTAATTGGAGTATGACACCTTTATGTCTTTTAATTTTATCCATTCAACTCTTATTTAAGCTTCAATGTATACCTTAAGGTTATAACATTCAATATAATACATAACTTCCAATCGAATTCTGCTTGGTACATTCTTAAAATACACACTATATTCTTAAAAAGAGATGATAAACATATGGAATTAAGACACTCATTCCATTCCAGTTCAGTTCTATTATTAATATTCATTAAAATATTAACATCTTTAACATTTCTTTTTCAATTAAATATCATACTTCCTTGGGAACACTTACAAGTTTTCCATAATTAATTTTTCCCCTCTATTTCTCTTCACTTATATTTTTAAATAATTAAAATATTCCCATCCTTTCCTAATTCAGTTTTCTCATTTATTTTATTTCATTTATTTATCAACAAACATTTCACCAGATTACAATAACTATTTTATAGGTCATTTTAATCCTACTTTGTTTCATATTTTCTAAAATTATTTCTATTTCCAATATAACAATACTATCTTATGTATCTTTGCAGAATCCCTTTTTCAATTAAATTTTCACCCATTATCTCTAAATTGGCCCTGTTTCTCTATATCTTGTTTCTGTCCTTTATAACTTATTTTCCTTTCCTTCTTCCCTCTCTTCTTCTCCCTCCCTTTTTTACCCCCTTGTCTCTCTACTTCTAATTCTCTCTTCTGTATTCCCCTCTTCTGTTGCTTTCTAATATTATACTTATTTTTCAAACTATTCTTCTTTTTGGTTGTTTTTTCAAATCTTATGCTTTTCATTCTCTTTCCCCCTTTCCTTTTTTTCCCCACATAAAATTACTTGTTCATTAAAGATGGCTTCTTCTTTGTCCCAATTTTCTTGTTCTGCAGGCGTTTCTTGTTGTTTCTCATAATTCAGATCTCCATTTCTAAGAATTGAAATACGAAGCCAAAAGAAACTCTCCCTTCTTGTGCATCTTTTTTGTACTTTTTAAATTCCATTTTCAGTTATTCTAAAAGTGGTACCATTTTAGACAATCACCTGATTGATTTTAGTCATTCAAATGCAATAACCAAAAATCCAGAGATCACCAAGTAATCTAAATACTCCCAAGCTGTTTCTTCTTGCTTCTTTTTTCCACTTTCTCTTCCTGGGGTTCTACTGTTTTGTTGCCAAGTTTCAGTTAAAATGTATCTTTTAGAAGTCTTGTTCAGGTTTTACTGTAAATTTCTTTTAATTCCAGACAGTCTCCTCCCTTTTTTTCCAGATCCTGCCCTTTTGTTCTTTTTCTCTGCTTTCCTGCTTTTAAAAGCTTTTAAAAGCAGGAAAGATCCAAAAATCTTTATTATCCCTTTGACATTTTATTTTCAGCTTAAATGCCTATTGATGTCAAAGTGGATTTTTTTTTTCAATTTCTTGCTTGAATCTCTTAGCTGTCAGTATAGGGAAAGGGAGAGAAAAATAAAAACCAAATCCTTTCCCTTTTCTCTCTCCTTCGCTGCTTTAAAGTCTTCTTTGGGAACAATGTTACTTTTTTTTATAGTTTGAATTCCAGGGTACCTTAGTTATTGTTTTTGCAGATTAACCCAGTCAACCAAAACTTTCTCTTCTTATCTTCCTCCTGCACATTCTTTTCCGGTCGAGTTCTTCTCTGAAGTGGTCATTTCTGACCACCGCTGCAACTGCCTTCAGGAAAGGGAGTAATGGCCAGTTGAGGAGGAGAGATGCGGCTCTCCTCAACCCTGCAGGCAGTTTTCCCCCTCTTCACCACCTCTACGGGTGATATTAGCCCTGAAACCAGCTGGCTTGGGGCGCTCCAGCAGCGAGCACAGATCAAAACTGCGCATGATCGCAGTTTCGGTCTGTCCGCGAAGAGGCTCAAACTGGAAGTCCCCCCATACACAATCTTCTTGCTCCCACCATTGACCAAACAAGGGCAGCCTGGCCCTTTGTGCAGCAACTGCAAAAGGGAGCCATGCAAAGCTTCCTTCCCAAGGTTGTGTGAGGTGATTTCTTTGATACTGGGCTAGGGCAGCTGGGGTTTCCTGGGGCAACTGTGGTTTCACTCCATGTTGGTGGGTTGCGTTAGGGTATCTGAGCTTCCTGTGGTGGCTGCAGTTTTGGCGTGCTACATGTCTGGGACTGGGCTGGGCAGCTGAAGCTTTGCATAGGACTGCAGGTGAGGCGTTTCCTGCAGTTCCAGACCTGTAGCTCAAACAAAGTCCTTGAGCCACATTACAACAAATAGTTCCAGATACCCCATGTAGTTCTGGGGACTGCTTACTGTCTTACAAGGCAAGCATTCCCTTACCTTGGAAGAACCAAAGCTCAGGACTAGGAGGAAGCAAGCCGGAAATTACTTGGATCAGGGTAGGTCTTTGGCTAATGACTGGTGGGATTCAGTTAACAATGGCAAGAGCGGGTGCTGGGGTTGTCTTCACTAAGCAATATACTTATGTGGCATTGCACTATGTTTGGCGACGAAAATTCTGGCCCCAACTGCCAGCGTAAGAGTAGTACCCTGGCATCTCATAGAAATTCTGTACATAGAGCATACTATATATTGATAACAGCAAAACTATCTGTTCCTGTTGGCAAGCTGATGAAGATTGGATTGGATAATTCTGGGTTAAAAGGAATTGTTTGACCAATTTACAGATAGGGCTTGGTTAATGACAGTAATTGAGAATGAGAACTTATTGCTAAAGCCCATGTCACACTGAACCAATGGATGCAAAGAGGATGTAAAACGGACAAAAAACCTTGCCATCCGTTCAAAAACGCGATGTACTCACTGCCTCTGTTTGGCTTCCTCTCCATCCGTCCAGCATCCGTTTATGGATGTTTCATCTGCTCCAAAAGTTTTGGGCTGCCCAAAACTTTTGCGTGGAAAATGTATCCAGTTCGTCCATTCTGCATCTGCTACGCATCCATTACGCATCCGCTATGCATCCGTTATGCATCCGCTATATCCGCTAGGCGTCTGCTACGCATCCACAGAACTCCATCCGCCCAGACGCAGGGAGGAAGCGGAACGGACGCAGAACGGATGCAGAACGGATGCAGCACAGAAACAAAGCGTTTAAAACAGAAAAAACATTCGCAGAGGGGACCTATCTCGGATATTAAGGACGTCTAGAAGATGCCTAGTGGATGCAAAAGGACACACAGTGGAAAACCTATACTGCCTATAAAAAGGGGGAGCAACTCGCCTGCATCTCACTTTCAGAATAGCAGCCCAGTGGTGCAGACATCTGCAGCCTTCATCTGGCTCTTCCTCTTCCACAGCATCCAGTCATGTCCACCGTGGATTGTAACAAAGTCCTTTCGGCAGCCACCATCGTTCTGCAACAGTGCGAAGCCATCTGCAGGCTCTGTGAACTCCACTGCGAGAAGAAAAGGAGCCACCCAAAAAGAGTCTGGATCCGAAGATGGTTCGCCAGAAGAGCAGAGGACGGACTGTACAACAAGCTGATGGTGGAGCTCAGGAATGATGACACTCAGGCGTTCCAGAACTTCATGAGGAAGCCTCCAGCCATGTTTGACGAAGTTGTGCAGTGGCTGACACCCAGGTTGACCAAGGCAAACACCAGCTTCCGGCCCAGCCTGGAACCAGGGCTCAAGGTGGCATTCACTCTGTGCCACCTGGCCTCAGGGACCTCCTACAGGAGCATGCAGTATGGCTGGAGGTGCCATCCAACACCATCAGCAAAGTGGTCAGAGAAGTGGTACAGGCCATCATCGAAGAATACATGGAGGAGCTCCTCCAGTACCCCTCCACTGAAGAAGGCTGGAAGAAAGTTGCAGAGCAGTGGTATCAGAAGTGGAACTTACCACACACCGTTGGAGCCATCGATGGCAAGCACGTGGCCTGCAAATCTCCAGCCAAGTCGGGGTCCACTTATTTCAACTCCAAGGGCTTCTTCAGCATCATCCTCTTCGCCATGGTTGATGCTCACTACAAGTTCATGTACATCGATGCTTCAGGCAACGGCTCATCTTTAGATGCCCAGGTATACAACGCCAGTCACCTCAAGGAGGAGCTGGAAGGCAACCTCATCGTGGGCTTCCCAGATCCAGAACCCCTGCCCAACGACACACAAGATGTGCCCTACTTCATCGTGGGGGATGACGCCTTCTCCCTCACAACCTACCTCATGAAGCTCTACACTTCCAGACTCCTCACCCGTGAAGAGAGGATCTTCAACTACAGGCTGTCCAGGGCAAGGCGGGTGGTGGAAAACGCCTTTGGCATCCTGGCCAAAAGGTTCCAGGTACTTCTCACCACCATGCAGCATTGCCCAGAGACCGTGAGGAGGATTATGGAAGCTTGCTGCATCCTGCACAATCTCATGCGCACCCGCTACCCAGTCTTGTAGAACAGGCTCGTGGACCTCCAGCAAGGCAATGGGGACATGGAGCCTGGGGAATGGAGGCAAGGGCAAAACCTGATCAACACTGAGGATGTGCAAGGCCCCAGCAGAGCCTCACGTGAAGCGAAGAAGCAGCGCAACCTCCTGAGACACTGGTGCAACTCCCCAGCTGGAGCAGTGGAGTGGCAAGACAGGATGGTAGATGCTTAATGGATGCTTCCTTCAGCCTGTCTCATCACACGGAGGAGATTGGGCCATGTATGTTTGGTTGGCCTACAATGAACAGGGCGTTTAATAAAGAGTTGTGTTTATGTTGACATGTGTGGATAATTATTACATTATTATTGATAATAAAGGGCCGTAGGTGTAGCACCTGGGAGGGTGGACCATACAGTCCCACTATGCTTGCACTGGAGGTTTATCTATCCCACAGCTATTACCCATTCCACAGGTATCCCTGCCCATCCCACAGCTATCTCAACCCATCCCACAGCTATCTTAACCCATCCCACAAGTATGCAAAGGCTTAAATCATTTCTAAAAGTTTCCACCAAGACTTTATTAAAAAAAAGAAATGAAGCAAGTGTGTGAATCAAAAATAGACTTTATTAACAACAAGTTATAAGACAAAGATGAGTCTCTGGCACTCCTCTTGGTCACTCAGTCTCAGGGGTGAAGGGTCCAGGAGCTGTGGAGGTGGCCTGTGCTGGAGTGCTTGTCATCAGCTCCTCCAGAAGCAGAAGCAGCAGAAGCCCCAGCCCCAGAAGAGCGAGCCCATGTTGCAGAATCCCCAGGAGAACCAGAGTGAGGGCCAGGGGGCAGGATGGTAGCCCTGTCCCTCTTGCCAGCAGATGGCTGAGATGGCTGAGGCTTGCTGTGCTTCTGCATGGTTGTGGGGTTGCTGGCTGGCAGGGAGGCTGGCAGGAACCAAGGCTGGCAGGAAGGCTGGCAGGGAGACTGGCACCAAGGCAGGCACCAAGGCTGGCAGGGAGGCAGGCACCAAGGCTGGCAGGAAGGCTGGCAGGCAGGCAGGCAGGCAGGCAGGCACCAAGGCTGGCAAGGAGGCAGGCACCAAGGCTGGCAGGAAGGCTGGCAGGCAGGCAGGCACCAAGGCTGGCAGGCAGACTGGCTGGCAGCAAGGCTGGCAGGCTGGCTGGCAGCAAGGCTGGCAGGGAGGCTGGCAGCAAGACTGGTAGCAAGGCTGGCAGCAAGGCTGGCAGGCAGACATGCAGGCAGACCAGGCAAGGCAGCCAATCCATCCGGCAGCAAGTCTTTCCTCTGAATGGCGACCTGCTTCCGAGCTGCTTCCGTTATATCCGCGGGGCTGATGCAATGCATCCTCCCCGCATGCGCAATTAATGCCAGGCATCCATTAGGCTTCTGCTGTGCATCCGCTGTGCATCCGCTGTGCATCCACTTCATCCGTCCGGTGTCCGCTCTGCATCTGCTGTATCCGTTCCGCGTCCACTTTGCTGAGGTCCCCCGGAAGCCTAGTGGACGTGCCATCCGCTCCCATCCGCTTCCATCCGCTGGGCTTCCGTTCCGCATCTGCTTTGCATCTGTCCTGAGTCCTCCCCGCATCCGTGTTATCCGCTCCGGTTATGCAAATTTTTGCCCCTTTTGAGAGCGGATAACAACGGATGGAACATTTTGCTCGTCCGCTGTGTCCTTTTTGCATCCGTTGGGCAGTGTGACATGGGCTTAAGCAAGGTCATTGTAAACTATAATGTTACGTGACTGCACTGAGCTGCAATGGCAGTTCTGGCAATTCCAGTTGTGGTCATTAAATAATTCCCACACATTGCTCTGTCCCATAATCATGTGATCACATCTGCGAATCTGGCTTCCCTGTTAACTTTCCTCATCAGAAGCTGGGTGGATGGATGGATGGATAGATAGACAGGCAGACAGACAGACAGACAGACAGACAGACAGACAAACTGACTGACCTCCAAAAGAATGTGGCCATCAGAAAAGCTTCATTCCAACCTTTTCCAAAACGCAGAAATTGGAGTCCCATGGGAATTGTTCATGAAATAAGCCCCCCCCCATCTTTAGATGCCAAATGCTTTCCAATGATATCTTGCCATAAGATGTCCATAAGATCTAGAAGTCTCCAAGAAACATCTGATGGAATCAAGTTTTCTACAGGGAAGTGTCAAAAAGTCTCAAGAAGCTGCTGTGATGACACAACTGAGGCCCTTGCAGCACATATAAAAGAGGACACAGTTTCATTTGCATAGTCACAACCATCTCTTGACTTTTTTGCCCCACTTCTGTAGATGGCCCTGTTCAGCCACTAGAGAATGACAGATCATTGAGATCCAATTTTTTTAAGCAGTAATCTAGATCAACACCATTTTTTTACTTGTGGTTCAGCTTTTCCTAAAAGCTCTGTCCTGTAGCTTTCCAAAGCAAAATTGTTTTAATTGAAGTATGTTCAGTGTATCATTTGTTCAGTCATGTTTTTTTTACTTTGCAAAATAGTAGGAAGTATTTTCTCCTTTTGAAAGTTCTTTTCAAACTTTAACTTAAGTGACTCAACTTGTGACACAGAATTTCTGCATGACTCAGGAGGGAAGTGAGGTCTATCCTTTAAGGGAAACATTATTTTCTACTAATATTTTACCTTGTTCTCTGTTTTTATTTCAAGACTAAAACTGTTTTAGTTTTGGTACAGTTAACCATATAGAATATATTATGTATAAAATGAGTGGGCTAAATAAAATGAAAATATAGGATAGGCTGCTCTATCTGGGTTTGGAAAAAAATTGTTAATGAGCACCAAGAGAGCAGCAAGAGTTAGAGTTTTTTTATCTCCTCACTGCCATGTCTGAAAGTTGTCTGGATTTTGCAAGCCAAGCACAGAAGTTGTCACATGTGAAAGGGAGGACACAGCCATTACCACCACTATCATCTCCTCTTCTGCTATGACTCTCGAATTAGCCACTGCTTCAACAGTAATTGTATGTGCTGGAAATGGATCTCTCAGTTATCCCTTTCTTTGTCTTTTTGCTTTCCCTTTCTCACTCCTACTTTTGAAGAAATGAGGTGGAAGACAATAGGAGTACCATATTCAGTTTGCAAACATCCAGACAACCAAATAAAGGCTACCACCTAATGACTATCGAGATTTATGCAACCCAGATTACATCTTCACTTTCTCTGGTCTATCTTCAATTGCCATATCTATAAAAGTAACTTTTTCGCTATATCATGACTTTAATGAATATCAAGTTTTTCCACAGACTCTTAATTAAGCAAGTTCAAGCAGTAAAAAAATGCAATAGAGGACAAATGAAGCTAGAGTTCAAAGCATATCAATAACTCTGCTACATACCACTTCTTTTCTGGTTTATTTGCCTTTGCCTGATTAAGTTTTGAAAACTACATAGTTTGTTATTATTTTGTAAATTATCCATTGGCTTAATCAAATTATTGCCTGTAAACCTCAGAGGAACATTACGGGCTCATAGGGTAACAGACTTCAGGATTCAAAAGTCCTCACCCAGATGGCCATTGGTTCTAATACCCTAGGCTCACCACATATTCTGGTATAGTTCTTTAGTAGTTATTGTTGCTACCACCTATTTTTAAGATGTGTTTCACTTTGCTACCTTCCTTTAATCTGTGTTTGTGAGAGTTTTCTCCTACTTGTACTGCTTTCCAACATGCATTTTCCGTCTGGAAAGAAGCGTGTGAGACCGGGTTCCAAACAACAACTCTTTATTTCAAACCGCTAGGTAAAGAAACAGAACACAGCCCAAGCTGCGGCAGCCCTTTATATAGCGGCTAGCCTGCCGGCTTGTGACCAATGACAGTTATTTAATTCTTCCCACCGTTTGGCAGCTTCCCGGATTGGTTCCTAGTGAACCAATCCGTAAGTGTCCCTTTTCGGCCAATCAGAATGAAGTACTTGGAACCTACCAAGTTCCATACAGAACACATTCTGTTTATAATTTTCAGCTGGGCAAGGTGGTGCATTATAGGGCAACAATTATTGAATTAAGATACCTTAAATGAGCTTATAGAATGCAAGGACTTAGTACTTTCACGGGAATGAAATTTGAAAAAGTTGTGGCTGCTTCAGCACCTTCACATTACTGTTACTTCAACGCCACTACTCAGCCATGGACCCATGATCGTCATTTCCAGTGCTTCTTAATAGCTTTCCACAAGGAAATTTGATGGGGAACCAGTGAAAAGTTGGAAGCTGCTCCTGTTCATACTGCTCTTTTGCCTACTCATTGTAACTCTGTTTCTCTGTTTAGGTAAGGAAATATATTTGAAACATTGACCCAACAGATGGCAGGTTAGCTAGTAAAATATAAAAAATGGAAAAAATACTTCTCTAATTTAATCTCTTGTGCTTGTAGTATAAAAACATGTAACAAATTGTTTTTCAAACATTCCTCCAGTTTGAAAATAATAAATCTTACAAAAGATAAACAAAATCAAAAATTTTTTAAAGTTGCTTAAAAGATGTGAAGTTTTGTTTTCAAAAATGCATATAGTGCTCTCAGCATTTCACAAGATGGTGTTTGCCTGCTATAATTAGTAATGTTAGAAGATGGTTTCCAAGTTACATATCAGTTCTCAATAAATTAATAAAAAGGAAAGTAAGTCTTGGACTCATTCTGAAATTACACAGAATACTATTCTTCAGCAGAAAAATAAGGTTAAGAATTCTAACACAGACTGACAAGAGAAACTCAAACTAATTGCAATATCTGACTAGAACAGTTGTTTATTCCATACAGATACTTTCATCCTGAAGCAAAGACCTCTGATTCTGAATGCCTGGATCTTCCCCAGATTTGTGAGGTAGTTCCAACTGTTCACCAGAGCTCTGATAAAATGGTCTTTGCTAATTGTTTTCCTTGTTCAGGCCCAAAAACTTCCATCTCTGTGTCCCTCGAGTTCTACCGTTGTCTTTTAAAATAACAACCTTTTTTCTCTACTGAGGAAGGAAAGCGTTGAAGAAATCTCCTGAGCGTAAATGTTAAATCCTTTTGAGAAGATATAAAAATATATGTATTCAAATTCAGACATTTTCTGATACTGTATTTAGATTGGAAAGGAAACTGCAGTATTGTGAATACTGACTGGCTATCTAAAATAGTTGTGTTCTATAATGGGATCTAATGTTTTCACTGTTTAACACACTGAAAAGTTTGTGTTAAGTTTCTGCCAACTTCTCCTCTATTATTCCTTAACCCAATCAACAGTCATTTTATTGTACGTCACTTCTCCAAGTGTATTAAGATATATCCTATGCATGGTTACTCAGAAATAAGACTTATTATCATATTCAATAGCCTAGAGTCATTCGAAAGATGGTTTGAAATGGCAGTTAAAGAGTGTATCTAAAGAAGCAGGTTTGGAGGAATATTGTTAATTGTTAGTACTATTAACAAAGTCATTTGTGACTTTGGCCTTTACAATTGAAAGATGGTAGTAACACTTTACCTGCTCCTGAACAATGGCATAGGAATATAATCATACAAACATACATTATTATATATCAAAATAATTTCCAAACTTACTCTGAGTTTGAAAAGACTGTTATCTTATTCAGATCAATTGCTGTGTCTGTGACATCTTCTTTTATGAACAGAATCATAATATGTCTTAGGCTGTCAACCCTTCACTTGTTAGAAGACAGAGAGTCTCTTGGAGGAATCTATAACTCTTAAAGTTTCATTTGATATGATCATGTGGGCAAACCTACGTCCAAAGGGAACAGTTCTAATTGGCCATTAGTCTTAGGCTCTGCTTTGAAATCTGTTCATATATGTCAAGGCATATCCATTTATTGCTCCAAACCAGATTTAGTGACCAGCCTTGTGTCAGTTTCATCAGAGGGGATTTAGAAAAATACAACAGAGTTCTTTGACACTGAGTCTACAAGAACCCTGAAGAAACAGCTGTGTTTTAGTTCAATTCCCAGAGTGTTCAATTCATCCATTTTCTTCTCTGTAATTGACATAGTGAAGCCTATAACCAACTTGCCTGTGACATTTTATTTTCCCCTTCTCCAAAATATCTTGGAGAGTCATGCTAATGTGACAACTAGGGAGAAAAGGACTGAAAAGGTGCCATTGGAGGGCCATATGGTAATGGATGTTACATCTACCATCACAGGTGATGACTGAATTATTATCTAGGTGGATTTTAATAGGAAGCCCTTCAACCAATGAAAAAGTTTACTTGTGTAGAATGTTGCAACCATAATAAATTTATATTTAAAATTACTACTAATTCTTAGCAGTGATCTAAAGTAGGGGAGGGGGTATAAGTACAGGTATCATTGTGTGATCTCACACTAATTGGTTGACAGTACTTCTTAATTAGAATAATTTTTTTCAATGCCCATAAGCTTATCAAATCATTAAATTTCATGAGAATATAATGATCTCACTATGAAATTTTTTGACATTTAAAAATCTATTTTGCTCCAAGGATCTATAAATGATACTTGATCTACAATTTTACATTCAATTTACTATAATAGTGCTCTCAAACTTTTTTTAAGTCCTGCCATCAATATATCAAAGATACTGACTCCCATCTAAATAAAAAAAAAAAGGTCTGCTTTTCCACAAAGGGTATTTTACACATTTATATGCGCCCCATTTCTATATTTATGGTACATTTTAGGTACATAAAATTTACAGGAATAGAGTACTTCTGCCAATCATTTTATTGTTATAACTGTAAAGTTCAAAGATAAGAATTAATTTTATCACTGCAAAATATATGTCAATAGTAGAAACCTCACGTACGAGAGTATCAAATCTCTTTCTACATAGAATGCAATGAAAAGTGTGCTTGCCTCAGCCAACAGGAAAAAACAATCTATACATCTCTCACTAAATAACTACTCAAGCACACATTGCACCCAATGGCAACCAGCACTTCTATATAGGTACTTGCTTACCACTCCCAAGTGTTTCCCTCCCTCTTGTGTTTCCTTTATTTAATATGCACCAAAAGGAGGTAGCATGGTTGAATCATCTTTTTCAGAAACTATAGTAGCAAAGCACGCCTCCCCTTCCCCCCTTTTTTTTCTTTTCTGATAGACTTAGGCCATTTACCAGGGCCATAAAGAAGTCAAACTGCCTTTGTGCACTGAGCTGAAGACTAGTTGCTCTTCTGTGCTGTTATCTATTGCTCTTCTGTGCTGTTATCTATCTCTCTTTCCCATATAGAGATTGGGGAAAGTATGCCATATCTAACCTAGGATTCTTCTCTGTACAGTTGCACCATCACCATCAGTAGGGAAGCACTGGTCTCTAATACCAGAAGTTACTAGTGACTCAAAACACAGGACTATCTAGCTATTTTGGTTGCAGTAGTACTGTAGTAGCAGACAAAATATTGTTTTGGGCTGTTAGTACTAGTCTTCCATCATTTTTAAGTGGAATGTTGCTTTGAGATACATATCATCATCTATCATATATTTTACTGATTTATTAGACACCAATGAACAATAGTAACCAATTCAAAGGAAATCAAATAAAGGTGGAATATGCTGAAATTCTGATAGCAACCAAGGTACCTTGGGGTCTCCTTCCTTGGCAACTTTACGACTTGTGGACTTCAACTCCCAGAATTCTTCAGCCAGCCATGCTGATGAATGTAAGACTATGCTGGCTGAAGAATTCTGGGAGTTGAAGTCCAGAAGTCATAACATTGCCAAGGTTGGAGACCCTTGCCTTAGAAGATATTCCTTATTTACAAAAACTTCTAGTAGTAGAAGGTGAAGTTAGATAAGTACTCATTTCCAAGTCAGGAGATTATAGGAACTGATGATATACTCACAGCAAAATGACAATAAGTAAAGATTCTAGCAAAACTATGCCAACAATCTCTAAAAATGACCCAGTGCTCAACCAATGTAGAGGTCAGTCTACATTCCAATACCAAAAAAAGGAGAGTTAATAAGTGTACAAACTATTAATTTCACAGGCTAGCAAAATAATGCTTGGGTCATCCAACATAGATCAGATGGAAAAAGAGGTAGCAGATGTTCAAGAGATGCCAGCTGTTTTAGAAAAGTCTGAGGAACAAGATATTTTATTCCTGATGCATGCTCTATAACTGAGAAGGCCTCCTTGGTTTGATCTAGTGCCCAAACAAGAGAATAATCTTCAGCATCCTCTGAATGGATATGTTCCCCAAACTCATCGACTTAGATTTAGAGTCTTATAGCAAAAACAAATAATCTTGAAGGCATGCAGTAGCAAAATAAAATTAGAAGATGGAGAAAAGAATTTAGAGAACAAGGCATCATCCCAGAAAAGAACATGAGCTGAGGGATCTAATTTACCCTATGTTACTTGGAGAGACATTGAATAGGTTGAGGATGGAAGTGTCTAAATGTAAATCTATATGCTCATGTGGGGGTTACTGGTGGAAAACAACATGCTGACAAACTGTGGAGAGATACGGAGTCCAACCCATTGTTGGCCTGTCAATTATTTCCAGTAGAATACATTGAAAGTGATTTGTTTCTGACCAACGATACAACCAAAAAGGTGGCCTCCTTTTGGCAGTTTAAGGTTTGATCTGGACACAAAATAAATTAAAAAAATCTGATAAAGCCAAAGAATACCAAAAGAAATCTGAATCCAAAGCAAAAAACCTTTGGGTTCTAAGAAAGCATATCAGACTTGACTCTTCCTAGTTCTCTTGAACATAAAGACAGGGAAGGGAAAGGCACATTCAGAATTGCGAGTTTCTGTTAATGTAACTTTATAATCAAAGTAATATTAGCATTCATAACCTTGGTTTCCCAGTCTGGAGTACCTTGAAGACTAACATCTCCCCTTATTTATTCAACCTGCAGTATATGCTGAAAATATATGAAGGGAAGCTGGATTGAAAGAAGAGGAGAGGTTTTAAAATTGGCGCCAAACCTATCCATTTCCTGCAATGTGCGTATGACACTACCCAATAGGCAAAAAATGCAAAGGACCTGCAAACCCAAGTAATAAAATTCAAAGATTACCGTGAAAAAAATGGAGCTAACATTAAATATAAAAAAGACCAAACTAAGGACAAAAAGATTTAAAAGTGACAATAAGGCTATAGAAGCTATGGATAGCTTTTGTCTTTTAGAATCAACTATCAGCGATAAAGGAACAAGCAGTCAAGAAATACTTCATAGACAAGAAGTTAATAGAGCAGCCATGAAGGTCTCGGGAGAAAAATATTCAAATGTTGTGATGTGTCTATACCTACAAAAATCAGAATTGTGTAAGTGGTTGGTATTGTTTGTGACACTCTTTGAAAGCAAAAGCTGAAGAAACAGGATAAAAAGCATATTCATGTTTTTAAACTTTGTTATTGGAAAAGACTCTTAAGAACACCAAGGAGAGCCAAGAAAAAAAGCATGATTCATTGAACAAATCAACCCAGAGTTCTCCTCCAAGGCACAAAGGATAGGGATCAATTTATCTTACTTTGGACCAGAGGTGGTATTCAGCAGGTTCTGACCAGTTCTGGAGAACCGGTAGCAGAAATTTTGAGTAGTTCGGAGAACCAGCAAATCCCACCTCTGACTGGAGATTTTACAGTATCTTCCCCTGCCACGCCCACCAAGCCACACCCACAGAACTGGTAGTAAAAAAAATTGAATCCCATCACTGCTTTGGGCTCATTATGAGAAGACCTAATTCTCTGGAGAAGGTTCTAATGCTGGAGAAATTGGAAGGAAAGAGAAGAGGACAACAGCAGCAAAGTGAATCGGCTTGGTTACAATGGTGCTGACTGCAGTTAAAAGATATGAAAGCCTAGATTAGGGACAGATCATTCTGAAGAAAATCTATTTAAGTGTTGCTGAGAGTCAATACCAGATTGATGGCACATAATCAAGCAACAAAAAATCTGCAAAAAGTATGCAGGAGGAAGTTATTAAGAAAATAATGGAATGTGCTGAAATGAGTAGATTGTCATTTGAAATTAGAGAACAAGAAGATAAACAATTTTGTAAGATTTGGGATTTATTTTATCAATGGTTAGACAATAAAACATGGTAATGAAATATGTAGATTTTTAGAATATAAAGAATATATAAAGATGTATTATTTTTAGCATAATCATAATATAATTATAGGATAGATTTAGGATGGTAATATGAATTGTCATAAAATAAATCAATTAAAATATGGATTATCTTGCAAAACGTGAATAATAGTATAGTCAAATGATTGATTAATAATGATATCAATGTATTTAGGAATATTTGATAGATAATGTGAGAACATATACAAATAATTATGATGACTATGAAGTGGAGGCACAAAACAATTTGTAAACCAACCGATACACTGTATGTCCATATTAGGAAGATGTTTTTATGTTTTTATGTTGTGTTTGTTTATGTTTGTCTAAAAAAATAATAAAACTTTTTCAAAAAAAAATTGCAAAAAGTAGTCAGTTTAAAAATTGCACTGTGGTAAACTTTATAAAGAAATACATATTTCTACTCATTTGCATTTTGGCAATGCATGTTTACAGATGAAGAATAAAACTGTATATTGCCATTAAAAACCATATTTGTCTAGAAATTTGCCATCTCCTACAGGATATTCTGTAGCAATTGAAATAATAATCAATAAACATTAAACATTTGACTATAAAAGAATAAATGATTTTTAACTCCAGAACAGATAAGAATTCATGGAGGTATGTTGTTTTGAAAAAACAAATATGTATATTTTCAGTGGGAGAACAAAGTAATTGATTTTCCCAAGAAGCCTTTGATGCAAATATTTTTGTATTACTCATATGTATTTACTAGACATTTTGGACTATAACCGTTACCCCCAACCCCAGGCATGATGGCATTCTGATTGGAAACCATACAATGACAGAATTGTTGATTTGGAAAAGACCACAAGAACTATCTAGTCAATCCTCTGCAACTTGTAGAAAAAACTCAGAACTTATCCTCAGAAGTCATTTATCCAGCTTCCTTTTCTCCAGAAATGGAGAATCCATTGTTGTGTCAACTTTGCAAATATTGTTTCATGATTGTAAAAAACATTTTCATTATATTTAAATGAAATCTAGGGAACTATAAGCTATACCCGAGGTGGTATTCAGCAGGTTCTGACCAGTTCTGGAGAATCGGTAGCGGAAATTTTGAGTAGTTCGGAGAACCGGCAAATACCACCTCTGACTGGACCCGTCCCCATCTATTATCTGCCTCCCAAGTGCCAGATGATCGGCTGGGTCTTCTTTTGTTGCCCTGCACAGGAGATTGGAGCTGGAAAGCAGGTTAGTGGGGTGGGGAGGGAATAGAATTTTGCAGTAACCTTCCTCTGAAGTGGAGTGGGAATGGAGATTTTACAGTATCCTTCCCCTGCCACTCCCACCATACCACGCCCACCAAGTCACGCTCAACAAGCCACGCCCACAGAACCGGTAGTAAAAATAATTGAATCCACCACTGAGCTATACCCCTTATTTTTGGTCCTAATTTCTATGTCAATGGAAAAAAGTTCCATCTTTTTTATAATCACTTGTTAAGTTCTTGAACACTGATATCATGACTTCCCTCATTTTGTTTTCCCAAGTTCCATCAGACTGTGCTCATCGGTCACATCTCTGTATCATCTTTTTTTGCATCTCTAGAGAGTGCATTAGCCTTTCTAGCAGCAGCAGCTCTTTCATACTTCTAGCTTATTTCCATCATGGCATGCTTCCAAGTAAAGAATATTTCATCTTTTATTTCAGACCTATATTTTTCCTCCCTAAATGTTATACTTCACATTTCTTTATTTTGAAGGACATTTTGTTTGTTTGGTCTGTCAAATGATATAACCACCCATCCCACCAGAAGTGACTCTGGGCAGTGTTATAACAATCACATAAAACTATAAAATAAAAGCAGTCATAAAAATGATAGACAATTATTATTACAAATATTTTAAAAATTACACTATACAAAATTACACTATACACTAATGGACAGAGAAGTACAACAACTGCATATCAGATGTTGGTCACACCTCCTAATCTAATGTCATCTACAAATTTGATCAGCAAGCCCCTCAATCCTGTTATTCAGCTTATTAGTAAAACTGTTTCATAATATGGGCCCCAAGAAAGATTTGAATACACTCTATTGATTACTGCTTTCCAATTTGACGTAGATGTAATGCTGAGCCTCTGAATCTGGTTAACCAATTCGTTGTGACCCAGCATACTATAATGTCATCCAACTACATAGTAACAGCTTGTCCATGAGAAATGTCAAAATCTTTGCTGAAGTTGAAATACATTATTTCAGCAGCACTAAAATAATGATCTTGTCAAATCAGGAGACAAAATTTGTTTTACATAACCTATCTTTGAGAAAGCTATGCTGACATTTAGCACTCATAGTATTCAAAAAGCTTACACATGTTCTGATTTATTATCTGCTCTAACATCTTTCCACATATTGAAATCCACTGGTCAATCACTTCTGGAACTCTCCTTTTTTTTTCCTTAAAGAGGTTAGGAATACATTTATTCTTCTTCATTTGTCTGGCACTTCTCCAATTTTCCAAGACTCCTGAAAGATAATTGTCAGGTGTCCCCAGAATTCTTCACCGCATTCCTTTCATGTTTGAAACTACATTAGCTTTAATTTCCTTTTCAAGAACTCCTAGATTGCTACAATTTCTTTGCCACTAAGATGTTCTTCCTATGGTGTCTATCTTGTTATTTCTCTTATTTTATTAAAATCAACATTTCTGAAATCCATAATGTGGATCTCACTAATTTTTTAACCAAGCTTTTCATTAATATCAACAGTCTTTTAAAATGTATGAATACTTACAATCCAAAATATCCACCACCTTAATCACTTCAAAGTTCTCTCTCCATTCCCCTCCCTCGCATTAATAGCGACCAAATTGAAAATAATATGCCCTCAAATACTGCCCTCAACTTTTGGAAAAAGGAAATTATCAGCAAAAATTATGATCATGCATGAACTCCAGTCCAAACACAAATGTAGAGCATCCAAGTGGGGAAGGAAGCTTTGATATGTTCAACAGTCCTCCACAACTTTAACAACTGTAGACTGGAGATGTCAGCCTTCAAGATCTTCTACTATTGCTTTGCATCTTTCGACTGCCATAAGTAACGGGGGGAGGAAGAGAAAGTCTGGGAAGTGAGCTGGAGTTGTTAAATTCTTCTGTTGTGTAAATGGGGGGGGGGGGAGGAAGCATACAATAGAGTTAGGTTTCTATTTCTTGCTTAGCTTTCTTTTCTCTGCGCAACTGCAACCCGTTATCAAAATATGCCAAGGTCAACAGACAGAGGCCTCATCATCACCTGAAGATGCCCACATGATCATATTCACAACTTCTAATTGGAAGTGTCATCTGAACTATTGGGGGTGGGAACATTTCCATCACTTTGTATATGTGAATTGTGCGCCTAATTTCTCAGATTCAGAATTCTTTGGTTGCTACCACTTCACTTTGAGTAAAAGATGTCTTTTCTCTAAACTAAAGAGTCTAAGTATTTCTTTCCTGGATTTTGAATGGAGCTCCGCCTGACATTATTCTGAATCTCCCACCAGCCCACCCGGAGAGAATACCCAATTTTCTTCTGAGGGGGCCTGGACATCATGTCATCTTCAAATAGTGACCACGAGGATCCGGGAGCCATTGGAGGGCAAGATTCTGTGCTGGTGCAGGAGGCCCAATCGCTAGCAGAGCTCAGTTTGCAAGAGGATCCAGTGGTGAAGCCCAGATGGTCAGTGGGAGTTGGTTGGAAAGATCCGGAGGAGGACCCCCCCCCCGGGGTCACAACTACCCGCCGGCGTGGAAAAGAGGAGCCTTGGCAAGAGAAGGAAAAGAGGGAACTCTTGCTGGATCAAGCCAGGAGACTCCTTAATGAAGCCTTTGAACAACCTCAAGCTGCACAAAGGTATGAAGGGGGAGGGGAAGTAGCCCCAGCCAGAAGAAGCAGAGCAACTCCCTCTCCCATAAATCAACCCGATCCAGCAGCAGCCCCGGGGCTTTCAGCGGGAGGTGTGATTCCTAGAAGGTGTAGAGCTCCTAGGCTGCCTCCGTTAGAAGTAAAATACGGGGGGGATCCCAAAACCTTGGGATTTTTCCTAGCTCAAGTTTGGAGCCATATGCAAGAATATGGGGAGGATTTTCCCTCAGAAGCAGCCAAAGTGAGGTGTGTTACCAGGGCTCTGGAGGGAATAGCGGCAGAGTGGATGGTGACCTTGCATAATGATAATGCTCCTCAGCTGCTGAATTACAACCTATTCATGGCTGCACTGCGGGCTAGGTTTGAGGACCCATTGGCAGAGCGCAAGGCCCGAATTAGGATGAAAGCCATAAAACAGGGGCGGAGGTCTGTGGCTGACTACACCCAAGAATTTAGACAGTTAGCCGGCCATTTCCGAGGCTGGCCCCAAGAAGCCCTGATAGAACTGTTTAAAGATGGTTTAAATGAAGATGTGTACCAGAGATGCACTGCTAGAAGAGACCCCACTGACTTGCAGATGTGTTACTTGCTGGCAGAAGAAGTGGAGATTGATTTAATCCGAAGTAAACGGTGGGGAGGTTATGGGTGGAGCAAGTTTTCCCCCCCACGTCCTCAAGAGGCTCCTAAACCTCAGAAGGGAGGAGTGGCAGCAAGACCCAACCCCTCGGCCTGCTTTCGATGCGGGAAGGAAGGTCACCGGGCTGTGAACTGCAGAGTCAAGTTGGAGCCAAAGGGGGCGCCAAAGGAAGGAAAGAAACCTAAAAAGTCCCCAGCGAAGCCTCGTGAAACAGCACTAAAGTTGAAAGAGACAGCAGAGGTCGCCCCTCCCGCAGGAGAGGAATCAGAAGCCCCAGTGACCCCTGAAGAGGAGGATTCTGACTCAGAAGACGACTTCCTGGTAAGTCCAAGAGTGGGCCCTATGACCATTCCGGTGAAGTTGAGGGTACCCAATTCAGGGGTCGAAGGGGAAATGCTAGCCCTGTTAGATTCTGGGTGCACAAGGTGTATAATCAACACGGAAGTAGTGAAGAAAGTGGGCCTAAAGCTAAAACCTTTGAAGATGCCCATTTCCTTTTGCCAACTAGATGGATCAGTGGCTGGAGGTTGCCCCGCACGTTTTGTCACGGAACCTATAGAAATGATCATGAGAGAGCATGATGAGACCCTGCGTTTTATTGTGGTCCCTGGGATGGAGCAACCATTAATACTGGGATTGCCCTGGCTCTGGAAATGGAACCCCCAGGTTAACTGGAGAAAGGGGTTGTTGCACATACGCACAAAGCAGCGACCAAGAGGAGGGGCCAGATCCCAGCCGAAGCCTGAGGACCTAATTGAAATAGCTTCCACAGGTACTGAGCCTTTGAAAGATGAGGAGAAAATTCCCAAAGAGTATTGGGATTTAAAAGAAGTGTTCAGTGAGAAGGCCTCGGATGAGCTTCCGCCTCATCGGCCAACAGACTGTGCTATGAAGATTTTGCCTGGGGTGAAGCTCCCGAAACCAAAGTTGTACTCAATGACCCCACGGGAATTGGAAGAGCTAAGATTGTTTAGAGATAAAAATCTGGAACGTGGTTTCATTCAACCTGCTAGACCCCGAGTAGCGGCCCCAGTGTTGTTCCGGGAAAAGAAAGATGGTTCCAAACACTTGGTGGTGGATTACAGAAATTTGAACGCTATTTCTGTGGAAAATGTGTACCCCCTTCCTTTGATGAAGGACATGTTGGCCCATTTAGCAAAGGGAAAGATTTTCACGAAGTTGGATTTGAGAGAAGCATACTACCAAATTCGAATTAAGGAAGGGGAAGAGTGGAAGACCGCTTTTAACTGCCCGATGGGTTGCTTCCAATTCAACGTTCTTCCTTTTGGTTTACAAGGGGCCCCAGCTGTATTCATGCAAATGATCAATCAAGTGTTACATGAAGATTTATACAGGGGTGTTCTGTTTTATCTTCATGTTATCCTTATCTACACGGAAACTCTGGATGAACATGTGAAGTCAGTGCGGTCGGTTCTACAAAAACTGTGTGCCACTAAGTTGTATGCTAAATTGTCAAAGTGTGAATTCCACCAAGACAAAATTGACTATTTGGGATATCGCATTTCATCTGAAGGCATAGAGATGGATCCAGAGAAGGTGTGTGCCGTTCTGGAATGGACTCCACCACGCACCAGAAAACAATTTCAAAGCTTTTTGGGATTTGCAAATTTTTACCGGCAATTCATCCCGACGTTTGCTAAGATAGCAATACCCATCACAAATCTCTTGAAAACAAAAGGGGAGGTGAAGCCAAGGCCAGGAAAGCCGCTGGAGTGGTCCATGGAGTGCCAAGCCGCTTTTGAAAAGCTAAAACGACTGTTTGCTGCAGAACCAGTGCTGAAGCACCCGGATATGGAAACTCCTTTCGTGATTCAAGCCGATGCAAGTGATGTGGCTATTGGAGCAGTATTACTTCAAGCCAACGAGAAAGGGACCTTACAGCCTTGTGCGTATACCTCCCGTAAGCTGTCTGAAACAGAGAGAAGATGGGCTGTCTGGGAGAAAGAAGCTTTTGCAGCTCGTTGGGCCTTGCTGACCTGGAGACATTTCCTGGAAGGAGCAAAACACCCATTTGAGGTATGGACTGATCATAAGAATTTGGAAGCCTTAAAAACGCCCCGGAAACTGTCCCCTAAACAAGTTCGCTGGGCCCAGTACTTCAAGCGATTCAATTTCTCCTTGAAGTACATTCCAGGTGGGAAGAACTTCATGGCGGATGCTCTCTCTAGACTACCCCAATATAATAGTATGCGCCAGGAGGTGATAAGCCCAATTGTCTCAGCCAAACATCTAGCCGCCCCAGTGATTACCAGAGCCCAAAGGAAGAACCAAGAAGTGGTTTTATCGAATGACCTAACCGAACAATTAAAAGAAGCTTTAAAACTGGATGAATGGTTCCTGGCTCATTCAAGTGACTATACAGTTAGAGATGGTTTGGCTTGGGTGGGGGCCAAGTTGTATGTGCCACAGGTGCTGAGGGGCCAAATACTACAACAGGCTCATGATTCTAAAGCAGCTGGCCACTTCGGATTTGTGAAGACCTTACATCTGGTTAAGCGGCAATTCTTGTGGTGTACTTTAAAGAAGGACATTGAAGCTTATGTAGCTAGCTGTCCAATTTGTGCTTCGGCAAAGAGACCTCCTGGTAAGCCAGTAGGATTGTTACAAAATGTAGCTAGACCAACGACTCCCTGGAAAGAAATCTCTATGGACTTTATAGTAGAATTACCCAAAAGTGGTGGAAACACGGTCATCTGGGTAGTGACTGATTTGTTTTCCAAACAAGTACATTGCATACCTTGTTCCAAGATTCCCTCTGCTAAGACACTGGCTAAACTGCTTATTTCACATATCTATAGGTTACATGGCGTTCCAGAACGCATAATCTCTGACAAAGGGGTCCAGTTTACCTGAAATTTTTGGAAAGAGTTCCTGAAGTTAATAGGCTCCGCCCAGGGGTTAAGCTCCACCCATCACCCCCAAACTAATGGGTCCTGTGAGAGGACTAACGCAGTGTTAGAACAATATCTTAGATGTTACATAAATTATCAACAAGATAACTGGTCCGAATTATTACCATTTGCTGAAGTGGCATATAACAACTCCGTACACAGTAGTACTGGATTTACTCCATTTAAAGTGGCTTCGGGACAAGATTTCTTTCCCATACCTGAACTTCCTCGTGAAAAACCTAACATCCATTCGTTGGATGAATGGATAACTCAACTCCAACTTAACTGGCCAGTGACACGCAAAGCATTAGATGAGGCCCATCAAGCTCATAAGAAATTTGCAGACAAGAAAAGATCCCCACAGAAAGAATAAAAAGTGGGCGACAAGGTTTTCCTGTCCACCAGATACCTGCAGACCACTCAAAAGTCAAAGAATCTTGGTCCTAAGTATGTTGGTCCTTTCACGATTGAACGGATTATAAATCCTGTAACAGTCCAGCTGAACTTACCCAAAACTCTTCGACGAATTCATCCGGTATTCCATGTTAGTTTGCTAAAACCTGAACGTACTTCTGATCTAAGACCCATCCAAGCTGACCCTCCCATACCAATTCTGATTGAAGGTGAACAGCATTTTGAAATTAAAGATATTCTGGACTCTCGCAAATGGAGGGGTCGACTCCAGTATCTTGTAGCCTGGAAACATTTCCCTTCTTCGCAAGCCGAATGGGTTAACGAAACCGACGTTAAAGCCCCTAAGTTGATCAAAGCATTTCGTTCCAAGTATCCTGATAAGCCTTAGGAGTGTATTGTTTTGTAATTGCTGAATGATTAATAATTGTCTTTATATTTTCTCCTCTCTCTCCTCTAGGACTGATGGTTTTCCTTTTTCTAGGAGGGCCGAATGTCAGCCTTCGAGATCTTCTACTATTACTTTGCATCTTTTGACTGCCATAAGTAACGGGGGGAGGAAGGGAAAGTCTGGGAAGTGAGCTGGAGGTGTTAAATTCTTCTGTTGTGTAAATGGGGGGGGGAAGCATACAATAGCGTTAGGTTTCTATTTCTTGCTTAGCTTTCTTTTCTCTGCGCAACTGCAACCCGTTATCAAAATATGCCAAGGTCAACGGACAGAGGCCTCATCATCACCTGAAGATGCCCACATGATCATATTCACAACTTCTAATTGGAAGTGTCATCTGAACTATTGGGGGTGGGAACATTTCCATCACTTTGTATATGTGAATTGCGCGCCTAATTTCTCAGATTCAGAATTCTTTGATTGCTACCACTTCACTTTGAGTAAAAGATGTCTTTTCTCTAAACTAAAGAGTCTAAGTATTTCTTTCCTGGATTTTGAATGGAGCTCCGCCTGACAGGAGATTTGCCACAGTGTCCAAGAACATTGTTTTCATTGCATCACATTTTATTTCATGGTTTATTCAATACTTTACTTAAATGAGAGTTCCAGGATATTAAAATCTTGCTCAGTGATTTGTAATGAAGAAAGTAACATCAGTGGACCCCTCCTTACAAGTCCTTACTTAATTTTAGTTACTGCCTATAAAACAATAAACATCTAGGTAGTCAGCTTTTCTGACCACCTGAAGTGTTTGCATGGGAATGGAGAACTCCCACTCTTGCTGAACTACAATATAATCCTTATCAGTTCAGCCGACAATCACCCTTGGAATTGTAGTTCAATAACATTTTCAACCGATACTGTACTCTGAAGCTGAAATTTTATATTAGAGCTTAATATTTTATTAAGGCTATGCATGTTTCAAAAAATAATTGTAAGTGTTTCAGATCTTGAACAGTCACACTAACTCTCCACTATTAAAACAGATTGCCTTTTTCCACGCCACCTTGTACAGACTGCAAAAGTTGTGGCTGATTTAAGGAATTGATTCATTAAAGTTAATGCCACTGCTACAGGGGAACTAGGAAGACACTATGTCCAACTTGACCAAAGACAACATTCTGTTTGAAAAGCTGCCAGTCCACATCAGGATTAAAGATGAAGAAAGGGAAATCCTTGAAAATTATCCAATCATAATTCCACCTACCTTACAGACTGAATAGACACAAGTGCTCTAATATTGTTTCCATACAGTCTTCTGAATCTTTTCTTCTATGTGAGATGGACTGTATCTCTGCTTAAAGAGATAAACATTTAAGCATTAAAAGTACACATTTATTTGGCTGATGTGCAAATTTGTGCTGAAGAGAAAATGGCTACAATCAAAGGAGTGAAGCAGAGAGAGTGCATATGGCAAATAGATAAATGATAACCGGTACTTCCTGATTTATAGTTTATTGAATACTCTTCACAAACTCTTAATAAGTATATTCATAGTTCTTCCAACTTGAGTCTCAAGAAAGCATGGTTTCCAGTTCACAGTATATTGGAGGAATTGAAAACCTGTAGGTCAACAAAGTGTACCCGTCATGTGTAGGACAAGAGATATATAACACATCTCCTAAAGCTGACTTAATCATTCAGCTGGTAATCCTCCAAGAACTTTGTTCCAAGATCCACTTTGTCATTAAACAAAAGCAATTGTTGCTGTTTTTTTGTCCTCATATTGCTTAAAGTTTTGTTTCAGTCATGTGACTCTTGAGATGCCATTTCAAAATAAACACCTGACTTCATATTTGAATTAGTTTCCAGCAGATAAACTTGGAAATGGATTTGTTCCAAGTGAATAGTGATCTGATCTACTAAAAGTTCCATGTACTAATAGTACTAATAGTTCCATGATCAGAAAATAGTGATCTGATCTACTGAAAATGTACTGCAGATGTGCGAAAATGATGTCTTCTTCTTACAGTTTTTGAGCCTCAAATTACAGAAGACAAAAGCAGCAGTCACCATAACCACATCACAGCAACTAGTAAAAGGCCTGGTTCTCACTGAGGTCAGAAATGTGACTAGATGAATATTTTAGATTGTTTTATGAAAAAATGATTGATTACTTCATCAGGCAGAAAATCTTGACAGACCTAGATATCAAGAAAAGGTAGTAAAATCTAGCATTCAGTTGGACATGTTACTTTTTGCCGTATGCACTTAGATAACCATTTGTGCACAGAAGATGCTAAAAGATGCAGTGGATGACATCTAATTACCTACAAATTTTAGCCATTTCTATCTTTATAATATCTAAAATGTTGAAATCTTCAGAAAACCAAAGCAATCACAATGAAGATGAAACCACAAAGAGATCAGCAAATTCAAAGAAATTCAGCACAAAGCAATTTTTATTCTTTGCTATAGCTTTAGGAAAACAAGTAGGGGAAGGGATATAAATGGCCATGTTTCATTCCATGTTTCACCCACCTACCAACATTGTTCACTATTTCCTAAGTTCAAAACTTTGGATCAATTACAATCTCTCAGCCCAAACTGTCATAGGAATTTTTATTTTTAAATTTATATTATTTTACTGCAGAAGAATGGAGCAGACTGGCTGCGGAATCTGGAAGTTAAAGTCCAGACAAGTTTCTGAAACTTGCTGAGGTTGAGAAACACTGGTCTAATCCCAGAATCCCTAGCTGTTATCCTTTGTACTTCCTGCAAAGAGTTCAAGGAAGTACAGATGGTTCTAACAATCATTAGATCATAAATACATACCTGTTGCCAATGGCCCAAATTTTGATCATGTGACTGTGGTGATGCTGAAACAGCTATTAAATGTGAAGATGAGTTGTAAGTCACTTTTTAAGTGCTATTGTAACTTTGAATGTTTGCTAAATGAAGGGTTGTACGTCGAGGACTACATGTATTTGAATGGGAGAGCATCATGAAATCCCAGGACTCCGACGAAGGCAGAAAGTTATAAAAGCAGCTTAGATAGAGACTTTTTGTCAGGAAAACATGTCACGAGAAATGAAACTCAGCTAAACTTTTTATAGTTAAGGTCTTTTCTTCTATTGTGTATCCTTGCAGGAATATCCTCCAGATATATGACTTATGCAAAAAATATAATTCTTTTGGCACCCAATTGTGATGCAGTTTTCGACTCGGTTATTTTGAAGGTTGATGTTGCTTCAGTCAAGAAAGTCATTGTCATGTAATAGTTAGGATGCTAAATGGGGATTGAGGAGTTCCAGGTTCTAGTCTTCCTTAGGCACAGAAGCCAGTTGGGTGACCTTGGGTTGTCAGGCTTCTCAGCTCTAATTAGCATCAGAGTATGCGACAAGCCAAAAGAAAAACAAAAGCCCTTGTCACGTGGTGCATTGATAAGCCTCACTGTAAGAACTAGGCAAGCACAGGGCAGAGCAAGCAGAATTTCCAATTGTGTGGGGCAAATGTTAAAAACAACAACCCCAGTGTATTGCTTCCATCATCTTGTAGCTTTTTATAATCGTCTGTCATTTCTTAATTGCAAAATTATGTGCTTGTTTTTTTTGGAATTTTTGTTCTCTCTAGGTTTTATTGTATGCTGTTTTTACAGTACTTTGGAGCCTTGAATGAAGGGAGATCTAAAAACACAGCACATAACTAAATATTCCAGTATGCTAACATGACGCTATGCTGGTTCTGTTGGAGTAAAATCCACCTTTGTTTCACCTTTTTGTCATACAGTCAGTGAAATATGTTTCTAAGCAACAGAAGATAAAACATAGGGACTGTATAAACATTCACACTGCAAATGGTTGACTTCATCCTCCTACATCTGAAAAACTATTTTCAAATACCAATTGTATTTCCACTTTATTGTAAATAAAATTTATATTTCTATAAACTATTACTGTATTTCCATTTCCTCACTGATAACATGGCTTTCTGTAAGGAAGTTATGTAGTTTTTCTCCTTTACCCTTGACAATACAGTTAAAATGCAAATATTTAAATTTTAATTTATAAAGGACACTCTGTTCTGTGCTCACAAAACATTTACCCCATAACATTTTGGCTCACATGAGCCACCCACACAAAAACCAGAATAAGCTGGAAGGAAAAAAAAAATAAAGCTTTCAGCTGTTATCTTATTTACATTCCCCCCCCCCCAAAAAAAAAGAATATGTTTCTTTGCAATCTAGATTTGGCCCAATATGGGGAAGATATGGCAAGGTCTGAGAGTGGTCTAAAAGTTTAAGAAATATGGAAATGTGTTCATGTTTTCTCACACTACAAGAAAAGAAGTGGAATTGTGAATAGTGTGGGAGGCTTCTGAAACTAAGGAGGGGGGAGTAAGACTTTAAAGTTGCTGGGAGTGCCAGGAAAACAACCACAACAGGATATAAACATTATTTTAATGGCAATATTTAGTAAATAATGCAAAATACTCTAATTTACTTGACGGGAGGATCTTTAACTACACATATAAAGTTGCCTTAGGCTGAACATTGACCAGGTAAGTTCCCGTTTGCACTGAATGACAGCAATTTTCCTGGATTTCAGACAGATAATTTTTTCCCATGCCTTACTTGGAGATGATATGGATTGAATCTGAGTTCTTGGATTTGCAATGTTCTTTTCCATTACTGAAGAATACTTCTGTGATATGTCCATGGTAGAGAGCACAGAGCTGACATTGCCAATGTACAATATCTTATTCCTTATTTGTCATTTTGTGACTTGCAAGATATACTGAGCCACAAACTGGCCATAATCTAATGTATTGTGCAAATTGTGCAAAGACCCAGGTCTCTGGAAAATGTTTTAATGTTGGAAAAGGTATATATGTCTGTGCTCTTCCAGAATTTAAACTTCAGGCTTCTCTTCTCACCTTTCAGAGTTAATGGATACTTGTAGTTCAGTTGTGGCCTTGGTGGCTCAAACATATATTGTATCTAAAGATCCTTTTTAGTCTGCAAAACCACTTACAAAGTGGAGTTTCTTCTTCAACTCTTCTACTCAACAAGCTTGAAAAAGTCTCAGCACATTTGGTGGTTAGTTGCTATAATCACTTCTAAAACAAAATATTAAAGATAGCTATTATGAATTAATTCTAGTTCCTCCTCAAGAAATTTTTCTGTAAAACGTTGCTGGGACCAGGCTATTACTTTCCTAAAAGTTGGAGACAAAACTTCCTCCTTAAGCTTTTAATCTAAGTTTTGATAGGCAGAAAGAAAGCCTATGGTCAAATGAGAGTTCCAATACTTTGGAATCATGGCAATTAAAACTTTGATGCCTGATTTTCTACAGTAAAGTTTCCCCAAATAGTAGAAACATACTACATAGTGCACCTTTGTTAGCATTAATCATGAGAAATATGTACAAAACCAAAATGTGGTTGGGCCTTGATTTTGGGGAAGGACTTCATGCAACTTTTGGTCTTTTTGTAATAATTTTATTAGAATTTACAAAGATGAGAGACTAATATAAGCTAAGAAAAATATGGAAAAAGAAGCACAAATAGAAAAAAATAAAAAAATGAAAAAATATAAAAAGGATATCTGTTCTCCCCTATAAATAAGTTTAAAAAACTTTAGTATCTTAACACTTTTTCTTATATTTTGCAGCTTTTGGATCCTGATGAGAAATTGGAATTATATTTTGCAAACAAGCTTATTTTGCAAGCCCCTATTTTTCTGAACAACATCCCAGAGCAATAGGAAGCTGTCTTAATGTCAGACCACAAAGTTAGACAGCGGAGATAACTAAATGACAAATATCCATAGCTGAGGTTATGTTTTGTTTTATCATGTGAGAGACACATTTTTAAGGACTCAGATGCAAATTCTTACTACAGTAACTTCAAAGTTATATTTTAAAGTCTGATTAAGAGATTTATTTAAAAAGTTTGATCATCCTAAGTAGAAAAATGAGGCAGTTGTTTCATCAAAGTTTCAAATGGCAAAAACTGAAGCTGAAAACAAAATTAAAATTATTACATGATATTGCCGCTAGGTCCTCTTGCGAATTTGGGCAGAGTACGAGATTTTGCTACTAAAGGATTCAAAACAAGAAAAGAAAAATGCATGACAATCTGAAGTTAAAGACAGAATAAATTAACTTAATGTTATAAGACTATTTTCTAGCCTCCTGCACAAGTAGGGATTTTGTTCCTTTATTTGTTGGATTTATATCCTGCCTTTCTTCCAAGGACAAAAAGGGACATATACAACAGTCCCTCCTCCAAGTTTTCTCTTGACTGCAGAAGGAAGGGATCCAGCTACCTGGAAATCTCCAATTTGGCTACCATAAGAAGAATCCTGCTGAATGGTCCTTCTGTTTGCCAAGCAGTTCAGCCTGATATCCAGAGAAGTCACCTGAATTCAGCAGTCCTTCTCTGTTGCTTTCATCTTTCTCACCTCAAACATTCCAATTATTTCCCATCATTTTAGGCATGTGTAGTATTCATCACTGATATTTGGGGGAGCAATTCCTGTACTGATTCAAAACATTTCACCATACTCCAAATGACTGCATCTCTTAGACTTCCATTTGTAACCTTCCTTTGTTTTGCTTCTAATCCTTCCAATATTTTGCTTCCATACAAATCCAGATCCAACCCAGAAAAGGAAGTAGCTGTAAAATGCCTTAAAGCCATCTATCTGGAAGCAATTCTGCCTTTCCCATATATTTTTCATTTCTTTTCAGAGCCATCTAAATGAGAAAGCTTCTTTGCAAATTGTAGCGGCAAATGGTACATTGTGTGAAGAATGTTTTTTCCCCCCAACTATTTTGAATCTAAAAGTCATCAGTTTAATTGGCCAATGTGAAATTCGTCTTATAACCAGGAAAACTACTCTGGGTACTCCAGCCAATCCATAACTCTACCTGAGTTCTTATTTTGCTGATATAGCAGAGATCTACCTCATTCCCTGAGATACCTCTTGTTTCTGGTCTTGTGGCTGGATGTAGACTGTCAACTTGTCAGAAGTTAAATACAATGAGCAATATTGTTATGGAACTCGGGCTGGATGATTTCCTGGAGCTCTTTCCATCTTTATGATTCTGTTGATTTAAGACTGGGTTTGGCTCAGGGAGAATTAATGCTGGAAAGGATTTAATGACTCTGGCAAGTGTCTCCTTGTTATGGAAATTTTTACATTAATAGCCCACAATGTTTCTGAAATGGCCAGACACTTTTCTGGAAGGAGCACAGACATTTGGAAGAAAGGGGTCTGCCTTTTTTGCCACCTCCTGACCTTTTCTTTTGGCTTGTTAAAATGTCCTGAAGGATGGATGGGTGTGTGTATGGAGAGGGAGGGATAAAGGAGAGTTTGGAAGAAGGAAGGCTGCAAATAAGGGGGTTGAGTTTGGGAAATATTTTACAGTATTGGATGTCCTTTGAAATATAGTGAGGTAATAGTCAATTTTGGATGTTCAGTGAGGTTCTAACGCTATGCCTTTACTTTTAGCTTGAATATCTGTAAATAAATATGAAATGCCAATCAGGATACAGTGGGAAATCAATGCTGGATAAGTGCTGCATCTTAATGTAAGTTCATATCATAGCAGCTTTTGTTGTGCTGTTAAAAAGAAAAAAAATCTCAGCCTGGAGTCTTTTTCTTGCCCTGATTCTCTCTCTCTCTCCTTCCCTCCCTCCCTCTCTTTCACAGACTATCTATAAAAGTTCTAGGAAGCCACGGATGACCCTGCCTTTTTCTTCTACCATTGGCCTGGCCTCTCTGATGTCATAAAAGCACACAGTCAAGATTTAAAGGGATTTGAAGGCCAAGCCCCATAGCAACAGTTCTTAAATTAAATACTACAGGAATAGTTGTCATGTGTTTTCAAACAAAACATTTGCCAATCGGATGAGCAGCTGTAGATCTTTCATTGGCCTAGCTGCATAGACAAATACTTGCTATTTATATGATTACATATATATTGGACTTGTTTTACTCTTTCCAGATACTTCTCTTTCTCTTTTACCAAAATAAAAAAGATCATTTCTAAACGAGCGCGCACCTTATTAATGAAGGAATGTTACTTAAATAAAATTATTCTTTTGGGCCTGTAACATTTTAAATTGCTTTTGTGGAAAACCAGACTTGCAAAATAAAAGCACATTTATCACTGCTGAATTCTTCCCTTCTACAAGGATAAATTTGTCACTGATGAGTAGGAGGGCTGTTGGTTAATTAGCACAACTACTGTCTCTCAGTTTTGGGTATGACAGGAAAGTGGGTGTAAACAGTATGAACAGGGAATGAAGATAATTCTCAAGAGATCTCAGTGGGTTCTTTATTTAAATTTATCTGACATTAGCTTGATTACTGGACAGTATTAATACCCAACCAGGTTTCCTGTCTCCTACTCTGGGCTGGTCCAAGATATGTTGTTGTTGCTTAAGGCACAGCCAGATCACCTACCCCTTAAGTTAAAATTTACAGTACATAAGGCCTCTGGCATCTGAAGCAGAAACTACCATAGAAACCTTGTTATTCCAGTAGTAAAAATGCAACAATATAAATTAAACAACTAACACTATGCAGTCCTTTCATGAAAATCTAGATTATTAGCCTACCTACTTTCAGTGCAAAAATATTGAAGGAGAAACTATACCTTACACCCAACCATATGTAATGTTATCCAATACTTGCTGCTTCACTTCATAGTACAGGCAGTCCACAAATTATAGCAGTTCGTTCAGTGACTGTTTGAAGTAAAATGGCACTGAAAAAAGTGACTTATGACTGTTTTTCACACTTACGACTGTTGCAACATCCTCATGGTCACATGATCAAAATTCAGACACTTGGCAGCTAACTCATATTTCTGATGGTTGAAGTGTCCTAGGATTATCTGATCACCTTTTGCGACCTTCTGATAAGCAAAGTAATAGGGAAGTCAGATTTACTTAACAACCATATTACTAACTTAAAAAACTGCAATGATTCACTGAAAAACTGTGGCAAGTAAGGTTGTAAAATGGGAAATTCACGTAACAAATGTCTCACTTAGCAACAGAAAGTTTGGGCTCAATTGTGATCGTAACTCTACCCGTGTCCTGTCAGACAGGCGTGATGTGCAACACAAAACCTGCTAAGAAAACTGTTGGGAGGACTTTTTAAATCAACCAAGTTAAAGAATAAAGGCCCGGTCCCACTGCATTTATGGATGCAAAGAGGATTTAAGACATTAAAAAAAGCTTGCCATCCGTTGGAAAACGCTATGCATCCGTTGTGTAGTCATTGCATACGTGTTTCATACGCTCTATCTGTCGAGCATCCGTTCACTGCAATTTCATCCGCGCAAGAGGTTTTGAGCTGCACAAAACTTTGTGAACGGATGAACTTTCCGCCGCGTACGATGTACATCTGCGACATATACGGGCAACAAAGGTTCTATATCCGTTATCATCCATTAAACGTCTGCTGTATCCTCTCTGCATCCTCTGGCCATCCCCTCAACTCACATCCGCTGCAGCTGAAAACAGAAAGAGGGAGGAAACAAAAGGTACATGGAACATCTACACAGCGTTAGTAGCACAGAAATAGAAAGGATGTAAGCGCATGCATCTTGTATATAAAGTATTCAAAACGGACAAAATGATTGTATCTGGGATGTATCTCGTATATTTAGGATGTCTGCAGTATGTCGAGAGTATGTAGAAGGACACCTAGCGGACAACCGATATTTTCTATAAAAAGGGGGAGAAAATCATCTGGATCACTGGGATGGTGGTCCATACAGTCCCACTATGGTTGCACTGGAGATTTATCTATCCCACAACTATCCTTATCTATCCCACAAGCATGCAAAGGTTTAACCATTTTTTCAAAGTTTTCACCAACACTTTATTAAGTAAAAAAAATGAACCAAGTAAACTAAGTGTCTTAAGCAAAGATAAACTTTCTTAGGTAAACTTTATGACTGTATTAAATAAGCAAAATGAACCAAGTCAAGTGTCTTAAGCAAAGATAAACTTAACAAGTAAACAACTCAGTCTCTGACACTCTTCTCAGTCACTCTGAGTCATGTCCATGGTCTCAGCTGTTAAGCGGGCAGGGACTGTGGAGGTGGCTGTGGCTTGAGTGCTGGTCTGAGGCACCATTGGGGTGCTTGGCACCGAGGGTACAACAGGTGGTGGTGTGTTCAGGAAGCTATCCGAGAGCTGACTCAGTCCCTTGAGGTTGAGAGGCCCTTCATCAAGGACTTGAGATGTCAGGCCCAATACTGATGACAGATTGTCCATTGACGGGCTTGGCTGTGGGGTGGAGGAAGGAGGAGTGTAGTGGGGCTGTCTGGTCTGCAGCTGGGTGAGGACTGGCAACTGTGGCATCCGATGAACCTGGGCCTGGACTGGGAAGTTCTGCTTCTGCTGTGGGAAGTCCTGGTAATCGTAGCCTTGGTAGGTGAGGGGCTGTTGAAAGCCGTGGAAGGGCTGTGACATCGCCTGGGGTGGAGGAGCAGACCTGGACTGGGTAGGAGCAGCTTCAGCTGGGCCTTGAGGGTTGTGCAGAAGTGCTGTGATCTTCTGCTTCATCACCTGGTACTGGGCCTCGGGCAGGTCCCTCAGGGTCTGGCTCATGTAGGTGATGAAGGTGTTCCAGCCCGAGGATGCTCTGTCCAAGTGGATCAGTTTGAGAGAGAAGTTCTGTGCTGGTCTTCATTGTGTCCCTGATCTCCAACAGCACACTGTGGTCCTGGCCCTCCAAGTCTGCCTCTCTGCCTGCATTCTCTGGAGCTGGAGCTGGGGGTGGGGGTGGGGGTGGGGGCGGGTTGGCCTCTGGTGGCTGCTGCTTCTTCCTCCATTTGTGACAGCAAGGGCATCATCCTCCACGGGATCCTCCAAGTCTGCCGGCATGGGGAGTGCAGCTGTCGGGGGGGTCTCTGCTGTGGGGCCCTCTGAAGACACCTGCCTGGACAGGGCAGCTGGCTCCTGGCTGGAAGAGGAGTGGCTGTCTGTGAGCTGTCTGAAGAAGAGGGTTGACAGAGGGGCTGCTCCTCGGTGGCGGACCTCACCCTCCAGGAAGCTGCACTTGGCCATGATGTACATCTCCCAGTCAGTGAGCTTGACAGCAGCCTGCCCGGATTTCTTGAGGTGTAGCTTGCCATACCAGGTGTGCATGTGCTTCCACCATCCAAGGAGTACTTCTGCAGTGTACCCCAGGTTCTCTGCTTTGTCTCTCCAAGCTGCCTGCTTCTTCTTGGTGTTCCAATACAGTCTGTGGCCCTTTCTCCACAGGTACTCGTTCTCCATCAGCCATTCCAGCACCTCATCCTCATGCTCCTTGGAAATGGTGTACTGTTTCCTCTCTCCCTTCTCCTTCCCTTGCCTCTTCCTCCCTCTGGCAGGGGCTTCAGCAGGGCCTTCAGGGGCTTGAGCAGCAGGGCCTTCAGGGGCTTGAGCAGCAGGGCCTTCAGGGGCTTGAGCAGCAGGGCCTTCAGCAGCAGGGCTTTGAGGGCCTTGGGGCTGGTTCACCACAGCAGCAGCAGCTTCAGAGTCAGTGCCAGGGGGTGGGATGCTGGTTCTGGCCTTCTTCACCTTGCCAGGGCTTGAACAAGTAGGCACGGGCTTCCTCTTCTTGCCTGACCGACGAACCATGGTGTTCCTGCAAGATGTATGTGGCAGCACATCTTTCCCCTATATGCTGACTGCGTACGTGCCGCATACTTTTATATCCGCGTAGCTGATGCAATTCTTATTCCCCACATGTGCAGTGAACGCTTTGCATCCAATATACATCCACACAGCATCCCCTTTGTTTCCTATAAGCGTCTGTGATGCATCCGCTTCATCCGCTATGCATCTGCCCCTTTCGCTATGCGTCCGCTTCGAAATTCTCCCCCGGAACCCCTTCGGAGGTGTCATCCACTTCCATCCTCTTTCATCCGCTAGGCTTCCTATGAACATCCGTTTAATATCCCCGCTACATACTACGCACATCCGTTCTTTTCTGTTCTGTTTATGCAAATTTTCACCACTTTTTGGAACAGATGACAACGGATGGAGCCACCCCCGAAATTTTGCTCGTCCACTGTGTCCTTTATGCATATGTTTTGCATCCGTCGGCCAGTGGGACCGGGCCTTAAGACATTCTACTGCAAGCCAGAGTATTCTCAATACTCTGAAATACTCTCAATCCAGAGTATTTTGCCTACAGCAGTAGCCACTGGCTAGCATTGCGTATAGTTTGAAATCAATGGCTATGTAGCGATAAGATTGAAGGAGAGTTAAGGGAAAAGTGAAATGAAGAGGGTGAAGTCTATGGTCTTCTATCATCATTTCTGTACTGCAATCTTTTTTCTCTATTATGGCTTTTTTTCTGAAGCATGTGTCATTACTGATTAATTGTTCTAATTGAATATTGTTTTTAATCACTCATTGTTTCCTCAGTTTGACGCTCCTTGAAGAGGAGTATAAAATAAAATAAAATAAATTGCAATAATAATGTTGCTGCTTTGTAAAAATTATTTAATATTGAATGCATTTGATAATAACCAAAAAAGATTTTAATTTACCAATATTTTTGCTGGCTGAAGGTGACTTTTTTTACTTTTGAAAGCATGGTCAGATTTAGCAGAAAGAAAATATAAAGCAGATAGGATAATTTCCCACATGTAGAATAGGAGGAGGTTTTTTAAAAAAAATTGTTATGTTTTTTCAAGGCTGAGGAAGACAATTGGATTTGCTTCACCAACTCCATTCTTCCAAATATGTCACAACTCCAGCTCCAACTTGACTGAAGAAAGTCCTGTTGCTTTGCTGATTTGAGGCAGATGTCAGTTTGGAGAAAGTTGTTTTGTTGCAGAAAAAAAAAACAGGCTGGCAATATTTTCTTGCTTATACACATGGAAAAGAGATGCTTCCCCAATTTGTTATCCTAATGTTATTGCTCCCTCAATATATACTAATTACGCTCTTATGACTATTTTTGATGGTAGTTTTATAGGTGACTTGACATTTGTGTATATCAGTTCATCTATATTAAGACTCTCACTTCTGGAAGCATTTTCAAAGCTATAGAACCTGTTCTACAACATTTTCCTCATTTTCACCTTTAGTGGGGGGGTGGACAGAGATCTTTAACCAGGAAATTAATGTTTGTCCTCATTTGCCTTTCCATTGACCATGATAGCAGATTATCAGTCATATTTTTAAGGCATTTTTAGTGAAGGCCAGAGCATCTGCACAAGTGTATTTTATCACACAAGCTTTTTTTTTACTTTAAAATATACTATTATGTATAGCTGTGCAGATCAGATGCACTTATTGACTTAAAAAAAGATACCTGAAACAACCCACATGACTTCCACTTCTCCCACAATTTCAACTCTTGTGGCTTGCAGCATGTGCTCTTGCTATGAACACAAATGATAAAGCATATGCAACCTTTCAAATTGTTTCTGCTGCCAATACAGCACTACATACTGGTACATGATGCTTAATCATATTATAAATACAGTTAATGCAGTAATATATTAATGAATGTGCCTATCAATTTTTTTTAATATGAAATAAGACTGACACAAGGCTAAAAAATAAAGGGAGTTTCAGTTGTGATTCTATAGCAAGAATGATAAACTTTCTTCGATAACCAATGTCACATGTGTCAAATGTGACACGCAATGATGTTTTACAATACATGCCAGCATTCACTAATACCCTACAGCTATTCTAGAAAGCATATCCTATTCTCACACATTTTTAGAGGCTGCAGTGGCAAAGAGAGAATGGGGTATGCTCTTGTATGGTCTCCAGATTCACCAGAAGTTACATAAGAGGGCATTGCACAAGAGTAGGGCATGCTTTCATGCAGTATTCAGAGTCTGCAGTGGCCATAGCATTCTCTAAAGCTGCTTCTAGAACAAAGGCCTCATGCAACCTGGACAATCTTGGATAGGCCACATATGGGCCCGCCAACAAAAAGACAAAACTGCCTGGAGATAAACAGGTTGTAGGGTGCGTTGGGTCACAGGGTCAATTATGTCTTGGGGAACAGTGCAAGGCAGGCTTTTTGAGTGACAGTGGTGGTGCTAGTGCTGAAGCTTAGGCCCCTGGACCACTATGTCAGATTGTACTTTGTTCCCAGAGAAAAGATAAAATGTTAGCAAATAAATCATCTATTACAGAGCCCTATACATTTCCAATCTAGTATTGGAATTCAATTCTTCTTCAACCCACAAAAATATGTAACACACTGAAAATGCAAGTTAACAATAATAAACAAAATGCTGACACTAAAATTTAATTTTAGATTCCAGCAGTACTATACATAGTTACAGTTGTTTGTTCAGGAAAAATCTGTATTTTCAGAAAAAAAAATCTGAGGTTTTTTTTCCTATTTAATGTGGCACTTACATCTGAAAATTTTGCAGAAATGTGAAATAAGTCATTACAGAGGAGCAGAAGAGTCATGCAAAAAGTAGTGACACATACTTCAATTTAGAAAAGCATAATCAGATATCTAACCCTAATAATTACTTCTACACAATAAACATTTGGAGAGTTTCACATTACTGTATTATAATCTGTTCAAGAATCTTGTAAAGTTAGCAATATTATCCTTGTATCAAAAAAGGATCACAAAAAGGTTTCTCTAAATTCATCTAATAACTTTTAAATCAATAGTAAGGTAAAAATTCACTGTTGTTCCTTGTGGTGAGAAAAATGGAACTTAAGGCTAGGTCACACTGGCCGATGGATGCAAAACATATGCAAAAAGGACACAGCGGACGAGCAAAATTTCAGGGGTGGCTCCATCTGTTGTTATCTGCTCTCAAAAGTGGCCCAAATTTGCATAAACAGAACGGAAAACGACGGAAAAGAATGGACGTGGGTAGTACGTAGCGAGGATGGTAAGCGGATGTTCGTAGGAAGCCTAGCGGATGGAAGCGGATGGAAGCGGATGACACATCCGCAGGGCTTCCGGGGGAGAATAGCGAAGCGGACGCATAGCGGAAGGAGTGGATGCATAGCGGACGATGCAGATGCATAGCGGATGACGCAAATGCATCACGGACACCTATAGGATGCATAGCGGATGCATAGTGGATGTGTAGCGGATGCAAAGTGGTCACTGCGCATGTGGGGAGGATGAATTGTGTCAGCTCCACAGATATAAAAGGATGCAGCTCGCAAGCAGTCAGCATTCAGAGGAAAGACCTGCTGCCAGAGACATCTTGAAAGAACACCATGGTTTGACAGTCAGGGAAGAAGAGAAAGCCTGTGCCTACTCCTGCCAGCCCTCGCAAGAAGGACAGAACCACCATCCCACTCCCTGGTGCTGACTCTGAAGCTGCTGGTGCTTCTGCTGGTGGTGGTGGTGGTGGTGGTGCTCCTGGTGTTGCTGCTGTTGGTGCTTCTCCTGCTGCTGGTGCTTCACCTGCTGGTGCTGTTGGTGCTTCTCCTGCTGGTGCTGCTGGTGCTGCTGCTGTGATGGACCAGCCCCAAGGCCCTCAAAGCCCTGCTGCTGAAGGTCCTGAAGCCTCTGCCTGAGGGAGGAAGAGGCAAGGCAAGGAGAAGGGAGAGAGGAAACAGTACTCCATTTCCGAGGACCATGAGGAGGAGGTGCTGGAATGGCTGAGGGAGAACGAGTACCTCTGGAGAAAGGACCACAGGCTCTATCGTGACACCAAGAGGAAGCAGGCAGCGTGGAGAGACAAGGCAGAGAGCCTGGGCTACACTTCAGACGTACTCCTGGGAGGGTGGAAGCACATGCACACCTGGTATGGCAAGCTGCACCTGAAGAAATCTGGCCAGGCCGCTGTCAAGCTCACTGACCGGGAGATGTACGTCATGGCCAAGTGCAGCTTCCTGGAGGGTGAGATCTGCCACTGAGGAACAGCCCCTCTGTCAACCCTCTCCCTCAGACAGCCCACAGAGAGCCACTCCTCTTCCAGCCAGGAGACAGCTGCCATGTCCAAGCAGGTGTCTTTGGAGGGCCCCACGGCAGAGACCACCCTGACAGCTGCACTCCCGATGCCAGAGGACGTGGAGGATCCCCTGTCTCAAATGGAGCAAGAAGAAGCAGCAGCCAGAGACCAACCCACACCTACACCCAGCTCCACCTCCACAGAAAGCAGGCAGAGAGGCAGAGTGGAGGGCCAGAGCCACACTGTCCTGCTGGAGATCAGGGACACCATCAAGACCAGCACAGATCTTCTCTCTCAGCTGGTCCACAGCGATATGCCATCCTCTAACCGCAAGCCCTTCATCACGTACGTGAGCCAGACCCTCATGGACCTGCCCGAGGCCCAGTACCAGGTGATGAAGGAGAAAATCACAGCACTGCTGCACCCCCCTCCAGGCCCAGCTGAACCAGCTCCGACCCACTCCAGGTCTGCTCCTCCACCCCAGGCAATGTCACAGCCCTTCCATGGCTTTCAACAGCCCCTCACCTACCAAGGCTATGAGTACCAGGACTTCCCACACCAGAGGCAGCCCTTCCCAGTCCTGGCCCAGGTACATCGCACGCCACAGATGCCTCACCTTGCCCAGCTACAGACCAGACAGCCCCACTACACTCCTCCTTCCTCCACCCCACAGCCAAGCCCCTCAACAGAAAATCTGTCTTCAGTACTGTGCCTGACATCCCAGGTCCTTGAGGAAGGGCCTCTCCACCTCACCGGACTGAGCCAGCTCTCTGAGAGCTTCCTGAACACACCATCTCCTGTTGTACTCTCGGGGCCAGGCACCCCAATGGCACCTCAGACCAGCATTCAAGCCACAGCCACCTCCACAGTCCCTGGCCGCTCGACAGCTGAGACCATAGACATGCCTCAGAGTGACTGAGAATAGTGCCAGAGACTGAGTTGTTACCTGTTCACCTTATCTTTGCTTAAAGACACTTTACTTGGTTCATTTTGCTTTTTTAATAAAGTCATACAGTTTACTTAAGACAGTTGTTAATAAAGGTTATCTTTGCTTCACACACTTGGTTCATTTTGTTTATTTAATAAAGTATTGGTGAAAACTTAGAAAAAAGGGTTAAGCCTTTGCATGCTTGTGGGATAGGTAAGGATAATTGTGGGATGGGTAAGGATAGCTGTGGGATGGGTAAGGATAGTTGTGGGATTGATAAACCTCCAGTGCAAGCATAGTGGGACTGTATGGTCCACCCTCCCAACTGCCACACATATGGCCCTTTATTATCAGTAACAATTTATTCATTGATCAACACATTTCAAAATAAATAAAGCTCTTTATTAATGCCCTATTCATTGTAAGGCCACTCAACATACATGGCACAATCTCATCAGTGTGATGAAACAGGCTCAAGGAAGCATTCATTAAGCATCTACCACCCTGTCTTGCCACTCCACTGCTCCAGCTGGGGAGTTGCACCAGTGTTTCAGGAGGTTGCGCTGTTTCTTCCCTTCATGTGAAGCTCTGTTGGGGCTTTGTACATCCACAGTGTCTATCAGGTTACGTCCTTGCCTCCATTCACCAGGCTCCATGTCCCCATTGCCTTGTTGACAGTCCACAAGCCTGTTCTGCAACACTGGGTAGCGGGTGCGCATGAGATTGTGCAGGATGCAGCAAGCTTCCACGATGCTCCTCACAGTCTATGGGTGATGCTGCATGGTGGTGAGAAGTACCTGGAACCTGTTGGCCAGGATGCCAAAAGCGTTCTCCACCACCCGTCTTGCCCTGGACAGCCTGTAGTTGAAGATCCTCTCTTCATGGGTGAGGTATCTGGAACTGTAGGGCTTCATGAGGTAGGTTCTGAGGGAGAAGGCGTCATCACCCACAATTAAGTAGGGCACATCTTGTGTGTCGTTGGGTAGGGGGTCTGGATCTGGAAAACCCATGATGAGGTTGCGTTGCAGCCCATCCTTGAGGTCACTGGCGTTGTATACCTGGGCATCTGAAGCTGACCCGTTGCCTGAAGCATTGATGTACATGAACTTGTAGTCAGCATCAACCGTGGCAAAGAGGATGATACTGAAGAAGCCCTTGTAGTTGTGATAAGAGGACCCTGAATTGGCTGGAGCTTTGCAGGCCACATGCTTCCCATCTATGGCTCCAATGATGTGGGGAAAATTTCACCTCTGATACCACTGTTCTGCAACTTTCCTCCAGTCTTCTTCAGTGGTGGGGCACTGGAGGAGCTCCTCCACGTATTCTCCGATGATGGCCTGCACCACTTCTCTGACCACTTTGCTGATGGTGTTGTGTGGCATCCTCCAAGCATACTGCATGTTTCTGTACATGGTTCCAGAGGCCAGGTGGTGCAGAGTCAGTGCCACCTTCAGTCCAGGGTCCAGGCTGGGACGGAAGTTGGTGCTCGGCTTGGTCAACCTGGGTCTCAGACGCTCAACAAGTTCGTCAAACATGGTTGGTGGCATCCTCATGAAGTGCTGGAATGCACGAGTGTCTTCATTCCTCAGCTCCACCATCAGCTTGTCATAGAGTCCAAACTCCACTCTTCTCCGGATCCATCTTCGGACCCACACAGCTCTTAGACGTCTCCTTCTTCTCCTTGCGTAGAAAAGGTGAAACAGTCTGAAGAGGGCTTGGTTCTGGTGTTGAATGATGGCAGCTACCATGAGGAGTGTGTGATGATCCATGGTGGAGATCAGTGGATGATGTGGAAGAGCAAGACCAAGGGTGAAGAGGTCTGTACACCACGGCTGCTGGACTGATAGTGAGATCCAGGTGATTTCTTCCCCCTTTTTATAGGAAATGTCGGTTTTCCACTAGGTGTCCTTCTACATACTCTAGGCATACTCCAGACATCATAAATATCTGAGATACGTCCCATATACGAACGTTTTGTACGTTTTAATGCTTTATATATGAGATGCATCCGCTTACATCCTTTCTATTTCCGTGCTACTAATGCTGTGTGGATGTTCCGTGTACCTTTCGCTTCCTCCCTTTCCGCTTTCAGCTGCAGCGGATGTGAGTTGAGGGGATGTCCAGAGGATGCCGAGAGGATACAACGGACGTTTAACGGATGACAACGGACGTAGAACGTTTGTTGCCCGTATGTGTCGTGGATGTAGATCGTATGTGGCGGAAAGTTCATCCGCTCAAAAAGTTTTGTCCAGCTCAAAACTTTTTGAGCAGATGAAATAGCAGTAGACGGATGTTTGATGGATAGAGCGTATGAAACATGTATGCAGTGAGTACACAATGGATGCATCGCTTTTTCCAATGGATGGCAAGCTTTTTTGTCCATTTTACATCCTCTTTGCATCCGTTGGTGCAGTGGGACATGGGCTTTAAGTAATGTTCATGATTTTAGAAGTTGACATTTCATCCCATTCTTCCATAAGCAGTTTTATAGTCAAAACAACAAAGAGTCTTGGTGGACTATTTATTGAACTGTGTTGGCTTTTTTGGCAGCTGTAGCATACTGTTAGCTTATATTCAAATGATTGTCCCCTAGGACTCCAAGCTCTTTCTCACAATTACTACTATTCAGGTACCAATTTTACTGTACCTATGCATTTGGTTTTTCTTGCCTAAATGTAGAATTTCACCATTGAATTTCATGAATTTCACCATTGAATTTCATTTTGCTAGATAGTGGCCAATGTTCAAATCTGTCAAGATCCTTCTGAATCTTAAACCTATCTTCTGGAGTATTGGCTATTCCTGACAGCTTTGTGTCGTTTGCAAATGTAATGAGTTCCCCATCTATCCCCTCATCCAACTCTCAGTGAGATGAATTGAGTTGAATTGATGATGTTGAAAAGTACTGGACCTAAAACAGAAACTTGGGGCATCTAATACTTACTTCCTTACTTCATGTAGATGCAGTTTCATTGAGGATTACTTGTTGAGTGCAGTTGGTCAGCCTGTTATAAATCCATCTGGTGGTGATAATGTCTAACCCACATTTTTCTATCTTATCAAATAGTAGATTGTGGTCTACTTTGTCAAATGCCTTGCTGAAATCCAAGTAAATTATATCCATAGCATTCCTCTGGCCCACTAATTTTGTCACCTTGTCAAAGAAAACAATAAGATTTGTTTGGCATAATCTGTTTTTGACAAACCCATGTTGGCTTTTGATTATGACTTTGTTTGCCTTTAGGTGTTCACTGATTCATTGCTTGATAATCTTTTCCAAAATCTTCCCAGGTATTGAGGTCAGGCTGATAGGTCTGCAGTTTTCTGGATCTATTTTTTTCCCCTTTTTTGAAGATGGGAACTACATCAGCTCTTTTTCAGTCCTCTGGTAGTTCCTCAATTCTCCAGGATCTTAGCAAGATATAGTTCAGTGATTCTGAGATCACATTTGCCAGTTCCTTCCGAACCTTGGGGTGTAATCCATCTGGTCCTGGTGATTAAAACTCATCTAGGGTGGACAGGTACTCATTTACCATTTTCTTGTCTATTTTAACTTGTTTCTAATCTGTTTTTTTACAGTACAGTTTTTGATAGGTTGGACTGTTTTTTCTCTTTGTGTAAAAACTGATGCAAAAAATGAGTTAAATAGTTCTGCTTTCTCTCTGTTTCTCTCTCACCTTCTTGCCATATTCTCCCACCAGTGGACCAGTGTTTTCCTTGATTTTTTTCTTGTTTTTTACATGTTCAAAGAAGCTCTCTTTTTTTGGTTATTTTTGACTTTTGTCTCAAGTCTTAGTTAATTTTGAGCTTTAGATTTCCCCCCCTTCATCTTTGCAGGCTCAGGTTATTTGCTGATATTCTGCCTTAGTTATGTGCCCCTCTTTCCACATATAAAAATCCTCGGCCTTGTCATCTTTCAAAATACATGGGAAAATTCTATATCAATGAAAATTGGATAACGATAAAAATAGGGTTAGGATTGTGTCTCCTTGTAATCTGGACTGAAAACTGATGTCAGGGAAAGGTTCTTAGAGGTTCGCTAATGAAAGTAAAGGTGACAGTTCTTTGGACTTTTTAGAGCACCATAGTAAAATATGTGGGGAAATCCCACTGCCAATAAAAATTAAACTAGGGTTAGCGTTAGGGTTAAGGTTAGGTCTCCCTGGAGTCTGGGCTGAAAATTGGCATCAAGGTAAATTCTTAGAGGTTCTCTAAGGAAAATACAGGTGACAGCTTTTTATTTGGACTTATTTGTGGATCATAGTAAAATACATGGGAAAATCCCATTGCCAATTAAAATTAACTTTAACATTAATCCTAACCCTAATCCAACATTCATTTTCATTGGCAATGGGATTTTCACATGCCTTTTATGGTGGTCCACAATTCTGAACTAAAAGCTGCTAAGGTCTCTGCCGAGAAAACTGCTAAATATCTGTCCCTAGCTTTAGTTTTCAGTGATGTCTCCAAATAGTTAACCCTAATCTTACCTCTAACCCTAATCTTAACCCTAATCCTACATTCATTTTCATTGGCAATGGGATATTCCCATGTATTTTGCTGTGCTCCACAAACAACTCCTAATGAAAAGCTATCAATGTAGCATTCCTTAGAAAACTTCTAAGAATCTATTCCTAGTGTTAGTTTTTGGCCATGACTCCAAGTAGATTTAACCATAAGCCTAACCATAGCCCTAAACCTAGATTCATGTTCATTGGCAATTGGATTTTCCCATGTACAGGTATTTTACTGTGCTCAACAAACTATTCTGAATGAAAAGCTGTCAACATCTCTTTTCTTAGAAAACTGCTAAGAATCTATCCCTAGCAAGTAGACCTAACCCTGATTTCAGTAATAGATTCTTAGAGGTTTTCTAAGGAAACCGTAAGTGACAACTTTTCTTTCAGACATATTTTTGGACCACAGTAAAATAAATGGAAAAATCCCATTGCTAATGAAAATTAAAGTAGGTTTAGGGTTTGGGTTAGATCTCTAGAATCAGGGTTAAAAACTGACACCTGCAATATATATTTAGAGGTTCACTAAGTAAAGCAATGGTGAAATCTATTTCTTTAAACTTGTTAATGAACCATAGTCAAATACATGGGAAAATCCCACTGCAATTTAAAATTAAACTAGCTTAATTAGTTTAGGTATCCATGGAGTCAGG
>BLBF01000018.1:52169117-52184181 GCA_015471245.1 Laticauda colubrina | reverse complement strand
TTTAAAAGTGTAGGTGATAACTTTTCTTTCTTACTTGTTTTTGGACCACAGTAAAATACATAAGAAAATCCCATTGACAATGAAAATTAAACAATAGTTTGAATTAATGTAAGGTCTAGGGTTAGGTTACCTTAGTGTCAGGGCTGAAAAATGATGTCAGAAATACATTCTTAGAGGTTGTCAAAGAAAGCGACTGTGAAATCCACTACTTCAGACTTATTTGTGAACCACAGCAAAATGCATTGGAAAATCCCAATTGCCTATGAAAATTAAACTAGGGGTAGAGTTAGAGGTAGGTCTCCTTAGAATTATAGCCATAAACTGATGTCAGGGGTATATTCTAGTACGTTCTCTAAGGAAAACTGAGGTGACAGCTTTTTGTTTGGAATTGTTTTTGGATCACAGTAAAATATATTAGGTTTAGCATGAGACCTTAAAAGATAAACAGATAGAAATAGAACAGCTGTTACAAAAGAATGCAAAGAGAGTACCTACTAGAGTAATAGGCATTTCAACTACAATCCCCAAAAAGTGGAGTACCATTTGATCACCAGGAGTATTGACAAAATCATCATCAGTCAATTTCAGAAGGCAGCTTTAGTTGGAACAGCTTACATTGTGCAGTAGTATCTTTAATACTATCAAACAATATCCGCCTATCTCAGGTCCTCAGGAAAGACTTGATAGGTGGATAAACTCCTGGCTGACTGCTACCAATCATAATTATAGAGGAAGAGGAGGGGAGGGAGGGAGGGAGTCAACTTCCTTGGATATGATCAACATATATTCAATACTAACAGACAAATAAGTTGGAAAAAGAAGATTCTTCTGCAAGGCAAGGTCATGATATGATTACTAAAACAAACCTTTGTTTATTCTTACACCTTTGTTTGAATGATGATTCTCTTGGTAATTAACCTGAATGACATTTAGCACCATCTTAGCAATTTCTCAATATACTTTGCAAGGCCAGACCTGACTATTTGGACAGAACAGGCCTCAGGAAACCCAGAAATTGAAAAGAAATCATAAAAAGGTAACAATGAGAAACACTTTATATACAGATGACAGAGAAACTACATGTTTCTGCTCCTGTAGTCACTGGGGGCCAAACTTTACACTGAATCTCAAGGGCATGCTAAACATGACACTTAACATGTTTAAGTATTAACAACAGATGTTTTTAAATGCAAATAGTTATCAGCAGCACACTGATAGGTCTAGAAAGAGAAGTGAATTTTCTCCCCTGCTGTGCTCCTGAAAGGAATAGTAGGAAATTCCCATGGCAAAAATATTAGATAAGACATGTCCAGGAAAGGAATCTTCTCTGTGCGGCGAGAGAAATGGGAAGGCTTTGGTGCTTTCTTCCCAAGATGATCAAATTGAGAACAAAGCTAGTTGGATAGGTGAATCATAGTTTCATTTGTTTTGAAAGCCAACTATATATGAAAATATCACCTCAGGTAGTCCAAAGAGAAAACAAAAGCTTGGATTAATGTAGCTAATATGATCCGGATGGTCTCCCAGAAAAGTGCAAAAAACCTTAAGCTAGCAAGTATCCCTTACCAGTTTTTTTTTTTTTTTACTTCTGTTGCAAATGAGCACAGTTACATCCACAATCAAACAGCAACAATTTCACATCACTATTACTTATATCACAACTGAATTTTCCAGTCATGTGTTTTTTTGTTTTAATGGTTAAATAGACCTGAACAACTGTTTCAACATAAGACCCTCACACTATGTTAAAAATGAAGCAGGTTTTTTACCAAATGTTTGCAATGCCTGACATCAAGTTTGACTGCCTCCCTCCAGAAAAAATCTTACTTGGCATTAATCAGATTTACCAAATAACTGAAGTGATAATTCTTCTTTCGGCACAGATTTAACTGGATTTTAAAGTTGCTGTAATGTAAAAAATGTTGCATTTATAAGCAAGGCCAGTTTGTAAAGAAAAGAAATGGCACCTTTGAATTTTTAGTTTTGAATTAAAATTATTACAAATGAACAGGTATATTTCATTAGTGGACAAAGCCCTCTAAACTGCCTTTTTTGAATTAAAACAAATGATTGTGCTAAGAGGATAAACTGTTTCTTTTCTAGATCATCATATGTATTCCACAAGACAAATTTTGTACATTAGAATTGTTGTGGAGAACAAGAATAAAATAGAATAGAATAGAATAAATTCTTTATCGGCCAAGTGTGGTTGGACACACAAGGAATTTGTCTTTGGTACACATATGCTCTCAGTGTACAGAAAGGGAAAAAATACATTCATCAAGAATCATAAGATACAACACTTAGTGGAAGTCATAGGTTACTAATAAGCAATCAAATAAAACTAGGAAACAAATAAAACAATATAAATTGTAAAGATACAAACAACACAGTCATAGTCATAAGTGGGAAGAGATATGCACTAGGAAGTGTTATTATAATCTAGTAGAGGAACAATAGTAATATAGTTTTAGTAAATAAGTTGACAGTGTCGTGGGAATTAGTTGTTTAGCAGATTGATGACATTCGGGGAAAAACTGTCCTTGTGTCTAGTTGTTCTGGTGTGCAGTACCCTATAGCATCGTTTTGAGGGTAGAACTTGAAACAATTTATGTCCAGGATGTGAGGGTCTGTAGATATTTTCATAGCCTTCTTTTTGACTCGTGCAGTATACAGGTCCTCAATGGAAGGCAGGTTGGTAGCAATTGTTTTTTCTGCAGATCTAATTATCTGTTGAAGTCTGTCTGTCATGTTTGGTTGCAAAGCCAAACCAGACCGTTATAGAGGTGCAGATGACAGTCTCAATAATTCCCCTGTGGAACTGAATCAGCAGCTCTTTGGGCAGTTTGAGCTTTCTGAGTTGGTGCAGAAATAACATTCTTTGTTGTGCTTTTTTGATGAGGTTTTTGATATAAGATATCCATTTTATGTCTTGAGATACCATAGAACCTAGAAACTTGAAGGTCTCTACTCTTGATACTGTGTTGTCTTGTATTGTAAGAAGTAGTTGTATAGGAGGGTTTCTTCTGAAATCTACCACCATTTCTACGGTTTTGGGTGTATTTAGTTCAAGATTGTTCTGGTTGCACAAGACCTTTACATATCACACTAAATCATAAACCATGTTTCACACTGGATTATGCCACAGTTCACTTGATGCATAGTTCCAATTTTGGATTTCAGTTTTCCTTGAAAAAGAAATATTAACCTAACTTTCTCAGTTTTAAAGAAAATAACCTTTGACCTAATATAGGTCAGGATATAGAGTAATTGGGGGGAGAAATCTATAGGGAAATAATACGGCAAGATGGAAGAGTTCCGTGATGTGAGCTCCACCCATGTGTACTTTCAAACAAGTGCCATATTGTCTGTTTTGATACAGTACATACACCACAACTTGTTCTCAAAATTACAAATTTTCATTGGTATCAGTGGGATCTATGCTCCCTTAATCACAGAGTTTCATAATCTTTGGACACTTTTGAAGTGATATCTGTGTCATCAGCAGATGACTGGTAGTCAGTTACTTTTCTCTAGATCTATTTGGCCTCCGAATGAGATGGGTGGCACATAGATAGGTAGACAGACAGACAGACAGACAGAGGCTTGCCAGCATTCATCCAATTGTTTTCATAACTTTTGTTATCTATTTTATAAGGAACAACCACAGAACAGCTGTGCTTCATTTCTAAGAGTATGCAATTTTGCTTCAACTTTTCTATTTATTACAATATCTAATTGTGTCTGAATCAGCACTGTTTCTTTATTCTCTTATTCATTTATGCAAACTTAAGTTTATGCACTGTGAAGAATCTACTGGTTTCAGAGCTTACGCTCACTGTGAATATTAACCAAATACATAAATCATTGGAGGAGAGTGTATGATATATAACTCCATTAATTTTTTTGAATAACAAATTCAAGGATTTGGAATTAACAGGTAGTAAAACATCATTTCAAAAGCCAAACTAGGTGGTCAGGTATTTTAAGGCACTACCTCAGGTTACACTGTTAATATTCTTCCCATTGATGTGGATCTGAACTGGTTTCTAATTGGGCAAACATTACCAGACCACTTTTTAGAAATAAAGCAACAACAAAAATGTTAAACATCTGCATTTTTATTGGAATGTTTGCCTATATTAGAATCAGTGGTGGAGAGAATAAAGGGACAATAAGTTAGAATTTTCATCATATTTCATGTACCAATCCACCTTTACACAATAGAGTAATCCTGCAAACATAGTGCTGATAAGCAAGTTACTAGCCAGTGATAAGAATTCTACAAATAGTGGTCATCTTTTTTATGGTTAGTTTTATCCCATAATCATTTATTTGAATGTCCGCAAACAGGATAAAACCTATGTTTCTATACAATTTACTGTATAGCAAGAAAAATAGCTTGACTAGTCAAAGATTCTATAGTACTTGGTGAAACAAGATTTAGACCATTAGCTAAAGTTATGAATCCAATTATTAGTTTGAATTTGGCTCAAAATAATATTGTCTATGTTCTGATATAGCAAAGAAACTGATAGTAATCAGGTATTTTGGAATTGTTCCTTACACGTCACAAATTATGTGTTGTATACTATCACCATTCATGACTTTTTAAGATTCTGAGAGATTAGCTAGGTCACACTCTCATTTGAGCCACTTCAATGTTGCCAGATCCAAGATGCAAAAACCTGGATAACAGGGAGCAGACACAACACTTTGCACAGCATCTTTTAGTGATGTAACTTTTTCCCCCAATAGTTTTTCTCTCTTGAAATCAATAAAAATTAGGTAGAGAGAAGAGAAGCAAGGCTGATATCATTGTAAGTATTTTTAATTAATGCTACTTTACAGGAAATGTTTCCAGCAAGCTGATAATTCCAGATACTAAATCATGCTTTGGATGTGTCCTCATCTTTGTGGAGCCTAGAGCCTTGCTGCATCCCATTTACCATCTTTTATATTTGCATCTTTAATCTCTCTTTGTGGTAATCCTGGAAGTACAATACTATTCTTTTCAGCCAACAGTTGTTATTTAATGCTGTGTTTTATGGCATGGTCTTTTTTTACTTCAGCTGACTATTCTAATTTATCTGTTCATTTGTACTCACTGGTAAGAAGAAGCAACTCTTAAATCAGGGGTGCACAACTTTTGTCTTCACAAGAACTATAGTCAGTATTATGTGACATATTAAAAGCTCTAGACATCTCTTTTGTCCATTAATCTCCTCAAATCACCAAAAATGCACTCTAGAGGGTTTTCAGAGACCACCACAAGAAAGGTTAAGGGCTGCAAGTGGTCTACTCTCAATACTTTTTGCACCCTGCATTCATAAAATACTTTTCTGTAAATAAGACAGAAGTGCAGCTTATTTTTTCAAATAAATCAGTCCAGTCCCTTTCTTTAGTCTTTGTTAATCAGCTTCACTCTTATTGTTGCATTGCCAATGACAATGGTAATTGCTATCTGTAGGATCAATCTCTAGGGAAAATAAAAGGTTTAGAACACTGATGTTATCCCAAAGGCCCCAGAGTAAAGCTGCAAATGGAGCAGTTTGTGTCTTGATATTTGGGGCCCAACTCTTTTGGGTAGTAAATGCTCAACTCTCTTGGGAGCAGAAAAGACAAAGAAGCATGCAGTAAAGCTATCTCGGTGTGAATTTTCTCAGTGTACCAAGAGCCCATAGCAGTCATGTGAGCTTTGTTCATTGGCTCTTTTCTCTTTTCAGTTGTCAATATTAACACCAGAAATGACTTTTGACTTCATGGGAACCAGAAGGAGAACTGGTGAATCATTGCTCTTTTGAGCCATGTAAGCTCTCTCTCTCATGGCAGGACTTGAAAAGAAAACACAGACACAAGAATGGATATGTAGGTTCTCATCCCAGCTAGATACTGAACATCTTAACAGAGGAAGCTGACCATGCTTATTATCAGATATCAGCCAGCATATATAATTCAAGCTCTGAGAAAAATATTCAATATATATTTTCTAAATCATCAAAAATAAAATGAAGTAATTAAATTAATTCAACATAGTAAGATACAACTTATTCAAGTATTATAGCATTAGGACAATATATTAGTACAAAATTCAAAGTAGGTGTTTTGAATGGCAACATATGAGGGCATAGACAAAGCATAGGTGTTTTAGTTCTTAAAACACCCATGATCTTTGAAAAGCTCAAACAGCTGCTTCAGGACCTCTTTTTGGGATGCACAGAAGCTGAAATTAGCCTCTGAAGAAGCCACACCCATCCCTAATTAATATTTTGTCAATAACATTATTAGATTACCCTTATTCTAATTTCACTTCCATTGGATAAGAGGTAGCCCTGGAGTTTTAAACTTCATTTTTGTAGTCTTTGGTTTGTTTATAAAAAACAGTGCTTTTCTAAGAGTATGGTTACCATACTCTTACCTTCCATCAGATCAACTGCAGATGCTCAGCAACCAATTGATAATGATCAAGACTAAAAAGGGGTTCCCTCCTGATTATTTTTGTTTTGGCATTTGTAAGATTAAATTGTTCTCCATTCACACTCCCCTTGTTTCGTGCTATGGATACTAGTTGCTCATTGTGTGTGATGGAATTTACAAATTGTAGAAGAAAGATGCAGACAAAAAATTGATCAAAATAACTTATTTGTGCTGGCACTGGTTTCCACCTCTATATAAGAATTACAATCTTGTTGACAATTACTTGAGAATAAACCTAATTAAAAACAGTTGAATTTACTTTTGAAGAAATGTGCATATTATTGCAAGATACTTTGGATAAAATAATATGGTGAGATACTTATTTTGTTTCAAGCTAAAGTATTAAATGTTCATTTGGAATAGAAAGTTGTCTAGAAGAGAGAAATAAGAGTGGCAATGTTAGACAACAGAACAAAACCAAACAATCCCTCATATTTTTCATTGTTAGTGCTATTCTGCAAGAAACAAATGTTGACTCATTAGTTGTAACTTATTCCAAGTAACTGAATTACTTCCGTTGCTTTTTACATTCGGATTGTTATCAGGCATAGGGATCCAAAAAACCAAAACATACTTAAAGAAGCCCATTGTTAAATACTCATTTTTATCCACTCTTTGCCTATGTTTGTATGTTTTAATAATATTTATTTTTAATGTTTTATTTTTAATTTTAATTTTTTATTTTTAATATTATAAAAATATTTTATAATATTTATTTTTAATTTAATATTTTTTACATTTGTTGTTGCATTCAATTGTTGTATGCTGCTCAGGATTGCTTTTTGTGAGATGGGTAGGTAAATTTGACATAGTGAGGTAGGTAGGTAGGTAGATAGATAGATAGATAGATAGATAGATAGAAAGAACATATACTCCGAGTTGTTAAGTGTTTGGAGATTCCAGAAAAAGGTGGCTTGAAGGGGATTACATTTTATTCATTGTGTTCATTTCTCTGTAGGATTGAATTATTTGGCCGTAACAGATTTTTTTTTGTTCTCCTTTATACTCATTCCTCATTCCAGAGATGCATGATTTATTTCCACTCACCCTCACCTTAATGACATAAAATGAATAAGACCTATTCTTTAGTAAATATTGTTCAAGATGAAAAACAGTTGGATTAGAAGAATACTCAGAAACTAAAAATTGGATTATATAACAGACTATTGTTTTAGTTAACTACTAAAACAATGAAGAAATCATTACATCTGTGAAAAATAAAAACTTCCATGACTTTGAATACCTTTGTAAGAAACCTCCCAGAAAGGCTAATTTATTGATTGATTTCATTTCTGTGACCACACATCTCAGTCAGTGACTGTGGGTGGCTTGCAAGTCAAAAATATATCACAATTAAAATACTAAAAACATTTAAAAACAAAATTGAAATGTCCAAAATGAATATCCATAACAGGTGAAAAACCTGGCCAGTTAGCAATACAGCCAGGAAATGGGGCCCTTAACACATTCAACATCTCAGGCTTGGGAAGATAGCCAAGTTTATAGGTCTTTAAGAAAGGCTAACAGGATTAGGGCCATTATAATCTCAAAAGAAGGATGTTCAGTATAACATGGGGCCAATATGGAAAAAGGCCATCTTGTGGTCCCTGCCTGCTGACACTCTTTCACTGGTGGGATCTGCAGCATGCCCACTCTGCTAGATTGGGTTGGAATGAGACTTTTGGGAAAAGGCAGTCCCTCAGGTATCCCAGTTCTAAGCCATGTAGGGATTTAAGGATAAGGTAATTGTTCTCCCAAGAGATTAATTCAGTAATTAAGATTCTATCCCAATTCTGGAGATAAAAATTGATTTCCCTTCTTTTAGCATAGGGTCAATTTATCAGATGCTTTACAATACCAAACTAGGGGCTTTTCAAACTGGACTACTCACTCCAAGCTACTGGGGAATTAAAGAGAGAAGTGGATTGATCTTACCTGTTACATCACCTTAAAAAAATCTTCCCAGAGCAATTGGGAACAAAAGTGGAAAAAATGGATTGCTCACAAGATATACTGAACTTGACCATTGCAGAAAAAAAGATGTTTAACAACCTGAATTATATTACCTTCAAGCTGGAAATGAAGTTCAGCTGACACTTTACTACTTTCAAACCTATAGAACCCCAGTTATTCTTCCTGGTAGATTCTTGATATTTTTATATATATTTTAATCACGGTTATTCATTCTTTGCAGCCCGGTACAAAATGATCCACGGACCGGTCCCGGTCCGGGGCCTGGTGGTTGGGGACCCCGAACTATGAGAATATTTTTTATAACATTACAATATTACAAAACCAGTTTTTAACTTTCTTTAAAATGTACATCTCTATAAACACATTCATTTTTAGCATTTTTGGTTTGTGCTCTTCAGTTTACTCAAACATCCTGCAGGAATTTAAATTCATAACTTAGAAATAAGAAGGCCCCACAAAGGCAGGCGGTATTTGCACTTATTAGCTCACAGTTGTCACCCTTACTTAAGAAGGTCCTTCCTCAAGAAGAGATTGTCTGAAATGATGTAGGGACTCCTGCTTCAGCAAGGGGTTAAGCTAGATTCTAGAAGACCTCCAAGATCCCTTCCAACTGTGTTATTCTGTTATCCTCAAGTCACCTCCTTCGGCAAAAAAGAATTCTATTCCGTCCCTCGTGCGTGCCTATTTGTGTGTATCCGCACGTGCGTTTTTACACGCCAGTCCTTCCGTTCGGGCATACAGAAAGCACCGCCTCGGGCAAGAACTTTTCTTGTCTCGACGAAGCAACAATTTACTAATTACTTAGCTCGTTACGCTTGCATTGTCCTACGAGGGAAGTGAGATTCCTGCCTCAGGTGAGAGGAGCACCTTGACCGGGGTGGGGGTGAGAGGGGTCACTGCCGCTTATTAGCCAGCGGCAAGTCCCGGGTCAGACTTTTCGACTCTCCAAACCGAAAGCCCGACCATGCCAGGGAGAAACACCGCAACCCCCCCCCCCCCCCCGAAAAGGACGACTTCTTCTCGCGAAGAACCAGTGGGGGAACGAGGTAAGGCAAAAGCCGGAGCGCCTCGGCGGAAACTTTGGCGCGAATGTCTCCCGAAGCCTTGTTACTCCCCGCCACAGACTCGGCTCATCCGCCCTCGCTCCCCCCCCCCCCTCTCTCTCTCTCTCTCGCGCGCGCGCCAGACGAGGCTGTTCGCTTCAAATGATTGGCTACCGAGGCCGGGAGCCAGGCAGGCGGGCAAGTCTCGACCGCAGCTTTTTGTTGCTGTTGTTGTTTTGCGCGCGCGGCGAGGGCTGGGAACAGAGCCAAGCAAGCTCTGCAGTTGGGAGTCCCGGCGGCTTGGAAGCCAGGATCTCTCCCCCACCCTCCGCTCCTCCCCCTCCCAGTCCCAAATCCCAAGCAAGGATTGGCCACATTGGGATTGGAAGCGAGCAGCGAGGAGAGCTGGTCTGTCTCTCCCTCCCTCCCTCCCTCTCGCCGGCTGCTGAGGCTCGCGGTGGCGACTTCCCTGCTAGGCGCAGTCGGGCCGAAGCGGAGGAGGGTCAGGGCCTGGCATTACAACGGATGGCGGAGACTTTCAGGAGTGTGCGGATGGACTGTAGCTCTCCGGGTGTTGCTAACGTTCAGCATTTGCCTTGCCGTGCCGGCCGCGGGATCGATGCTGAGTGAGAGGCGCTGGCATTTCTCCTTGGTCAGAATGTGGTGAATCCCAGATTGCCCAGCTCTCGAAGGGAGGAAGTTAAAACGATTTGGTAGGTGGACTGATTCTGTCGGTAAAGGTGGGGGCGGAGTGCAGAAATTTAAGTTCGTTTAAACTTTAACGGCACGTGTGCTGTCCCTGTACGGAACTTCCCTACGATCTTCAAAGCAGGGGGTGGGGGGGAATAAAGTTGGGTGGAGACCCAAGACCTTTCTTCAAAAGATTGCGTGTGAGACACAGAGGGAGAGTGAGGGTTATCTTCTCTGTGCTGCTTTATGTAGCACTGTGGAAATGTTGGGGTGGAAAGCCTTTCTATTTCAGTTACATGAACCTGTACTTTTATTGGCAACAATGCAGAAATAATTTGCCATTTCCTTGTAGGATTTTTAAAATTCTTAGCTCAATCTACCTCCTTGTATTTTCTTGATAGTCTCCCATCCAAATATCCAAGTTTGACCTGGCTTGGCTTTTTTGACATGAACCAAGCAAGTTCGTCTAGGTGCTGCCATCTGCTGTGACAACAAGATGTAATAATGGGGACTAATTTAAATTATTTCAAGAAAGGATTAAACAAATTCATGAAAAAGAAGGATTCTACCTGTATATTCCAATTGCTGGAAAGCGGTAGTTGAGAAGGACTATTCGTGAACCAGCCAGATATATTGGATTGACCCTGTGTGAGACAGAATGCTGGAGTAGACTTTTTATCTTGCACTTCTTCCAAAGACCTTGTAACAGTACAATTCCAACTGGAAGGTTAGGCCGAGAAATATTTGAAGCCAACCCTCAAGTTTGTAGTTGAATGAGGGGGTTAACCTGAGTTTCTTATATTGAGAAATAGCACTTGGTGTAATCAAGTCAAGAGAATCCATTTTAAGTAAGTTGAAGCAAGACATGTTTTGGTAAGATCGGCATAGCTTGATTTTGTGTGAAAACTAAGTGTGGGGTTCATATTAGAGGAATTTGTGGAATACTGTTGTGAACTGAAGTTTGTACTCTTAGTTGTGATGAGAATGAAATGCAAGACTGATGAAGAGGCTTTCTGATAAGTGGTGGGATTTAAAAAAATTTTTACTACCCATTCTGTGGGCGTGGCAGGGGAAGAATACTGTAAAATTTGCCAGTTCTCAGAACTACTCAAAATTTCCATTACTGGTTCTCCAGAACTGGTCAGAACCTGCTGAATACCATCTCTGTTGTAAAAGCAAAAGGATTGGAAAAAGGTAAGATGTCACAGCATGGCTTGTCACAAGTCTTTGGAGAGCTTAAATTGGACAGGATGGGAAAAAAGGACACTTTCTGAAGTACTGTATGGCTGAATCTGGACAAGACAATGTTAGCTGTAGAGGAATGAATGAATGGATTATATAGATCAGTAAACCACTGTTGACTGTGTTAACTTGTTATGTGAATCCAGCTACCATGTAGTGTAATCAATATGCCAAATTGCTGAGATCCTGTTTGGAGATATGAGATGGCTATTGCTGGTGTCAATGCCACCAATTCCAAACAGTCATTTTACTTTTACAATTGATATAATTTATGATTTATATAATATTAAAAATATTAAAGTAGGAAATAATTAAAAATAAACATTTTAGAATGTAAATCAACATTATTTAAGATCTATAAATTTCCACATATAGAGAACCTTAAGACAAGGAATATAGGACAAGGATTTGCTTTGAGGAAAACTGGATTTCTTCTCTCCCCCATTTTTTGATGAAGTATGTTTGCTGATAGATGGAGTGATATCATTTTGGTAAGAATATTAAGATGAATCGAGCTGGAGAGGTTCACAGTATATGTTAAGACAGAGAACAGTAATGACAGATGTACTGTATTGGGAGGGGAAAGAATTGGATTGGTCTTAGATCATTTCAATCTAACCTAAAACTATCTCAGCTAATTTGCTGGATGATTTCTGCTGGGAAAAGGAAGGAAGAGTGTGGCCTTTTGATTATTAGTTCTGAGTTATTTTTGAAAATATTAATTGTAGTATCTTCCAGGAGTGACTTTAAGTGAGAATTTGTAGCACTGTAATAAAGGGATTACAGTCTTTTCTGTCAGGCAGCTTCCAAAATAGCAGTAGAATACTGTTCCTCAGCTTATGGCATTTAGGAATACTGCAGGGATCTGTCTGTTGGGAAAGTCAGTCAAAGATTTAGGACACAATACTGTGTCATACATATTCTGATGACCATCTTTATATTCCCTCTGAATTGGCTAAGGCAGAGCAGGGATCCAGAAAGCATGTTGCAGTACTAATGATGAAACATTTCCAGGCTCATGGGTGAGAATATACTCTATCTGCTCTGGAGGATCTGCAGTGTCCCAGGAAAAACAAAGAATTTATTGCCATCCAGCAGCCTGGTTTAAGGTGACCTAGACCCTGTTCAGTAGGGAGGGCCTCTTAGAATATTTGTGGGCTGCTGTGAGGATTATTCAGGCTTTCTAGTAAATAAAACGAAATTCACTCCAACTGGATACTGACTGGGCCAGCTGAGGGAAGCTGAGCAGACTGAGGTGCATGCAGCACAATCTGGAAGTATGATCTCGGATGAGTTTGAACTGATGACTATTGAGGTTCTATAGGGTTCTCTGTGCTATCAGCTTGGCCACCTGTTTACTGAATCCAGACCTCTCTGGGTCATATAGATGGCCATGGAGATGACCTGCCATTGGATCCATTCTATGGTATTGCCCTCTTTGTTGAAGGTAGTGTCCCTCATGGCTTGAAAGCAGAAGTGGTATGCCCCCTCCTTAAGAGGTTATCCAACAAATTTTCAACAAATTTCAAACTTTTGACCGGTTTACAACTTTCCCCCTGGAGAGGGCACTTATTGAGAAGATGGTCTGTCTTCAGCTGAAGAGAACCTTGGAGGAAATGGATAATCTAAACCTATTTCAGTTGGGTTTCAGATCAGGAATTATTACAGAGACAAACTTGGTTTCACTTGTTGATATCCTGTGACAAAGTTAGGATGGAGGTGGCATATCCATCCAATGTGCTCTTGGGCTTGTAAATCACTTTCAATACCATTGATCACAGTTTCCTTTTGAACCAGTTCTATGTTGGTTCTCTTCCTTTCTCTGGAACCAGTTCCAGTCTTGGTTTGAGGGATGAGATCACTTCCTAAGCTCCTTATGGGTAGGCTGCCTCAGTGCTTTATTCTCTGTCTCTGCTCCTTTTGTATGAAACCTTTGGGTGAGGTCAGCTGTTGATTTGGAATCATCAGTACACTGATAATACCTCACTATATACAGTATTTCAACCATGGGCTGGCCAAACGAGGCTGTCACAGTTCTGTTCCAGTGCCTGAAGGCTGTGAGTTTTGGATGAGGAGGTACTGTCTCCAACTGAATCCTAGCAAGACCAGGTGTCTGTAGGAGTTTGGATTGCCTAGATCTGGGGTTATTCCATTTTGCACAATAGGTTGCACTTTCCCATTTAAGAACAGTGCAAAATCTGGGGGCTGGCCTGGGCTGATATTTTACACAATGAGCAGGTGCCTAGGAAGGCCTTTATACAACTTAATCTTGTACCATTTCTTAGATTGGAGACTTTTCAGACAGTTACTCTCGCTCTAGTCACCTCATGGCTAGATTACTACAATGCATTCTGCATAGGGCTGTTCTTGAAGAACACTCAGAGGCTCCAGCTGGTCCAGATCGCAGTAGTAGCACATTGATATGCCTATAACACCCCTGTTTTGTGACCCATATTGGTTGTCAGTTTGTTTCTGAGTATGATTAAAGGTACTGGTCATACTCTTTAAAGACCTGCATGGCACAAGGCCTGGTTATTTGCGGGACCACTGTCTCCCATCATACTACTGGTCAGTTCAGTTGAGTAGGATTGGCATGCTTCAAGTTCCTTTGCTTAGCAATGCCATCTATAAGAATTTCTTCTTTGTAGCAATGCCTACCTTGTGAAGCGAGGCTACCCTGATATCCAGATAGCCCCTGCTCTTCTGGTGTTTAGAAGGATTGTGAAGATATTTTTTTTTTAACCCAGGCCTTTGGCAAGGGAGAGTGAGACTTTGCTTTGTTTCTGTTCAGTCTGTTGTTCTTGCTTTCCTTTATGTTTCCCTCCTCTTCTTTTTAATTGTAATTTCCTTGTCTTGGTTGTGGTAAGCTTCCCAGAGTCATTGGGAGTCAGGCAGCATAGAAATTTGATAAATACATAAATACTCAGTCCTGCTTGGTTATGGGGCACTCTTGGGGATTTAGCTGGGAATAATATATTTATTATATTATTATGCATTCTGGAATGGTTTGGAGGCTTCAGCTAGTACAGAACGCCTGGTTATGGTTTGGTACTGCAGCGACAAAATCACATTCTCAGTGATCTGCCTCTGATGTCTATTTGGGAACTTACTGCAAAATACTGATGCCAATATGTAATGCCCTAAAAGCATCATCAGATCTAGGTTGGAGTTTTTTTTCCAATATATTCTGCAATGAAGGTTATGGTATTGAGAAGTGTGGAAGAAACAAAAATCCCGGTGTTGGGTTTAGCTGAAGGTGAGGGGCCTATTTGGTGATCATTAATGCTCAACTTCTCTGTCGAACTCCTCCTGCTTCGACCCTCAGTATGACTTTTAGTTTTTTTCAAAGTCTGCACCTCATTACCCAGATTTATCATATTTTTGGCCTGTGATGCCTTTGCTCCTGACTATTTTGCATTGTGTTTTTATTGTGACAAGCTCTTCTCAATGTTGCGGTGATAGTCATCTAAATTTAAATCATGTTCATTGGTCATGTCTACTCTTCCACAGGGCTAGAATTCTCTCTCTGGACAGAATGAATCATCTTGGGGTGTGAAGCTTCTAAACCAGGGAGGAGGTGGAGTCTAGTGGTATTATTATTATTATTATTATTATTATTATTATTATTATTATTATTA
>BLBF01000018.1:52119055-52169107 GCA_015471245.1 Laticauda colubrina | reverse complement strand
TATTATTATTATTATTATTATTATTATTATTATTATTATTATTATTATTATTATTATTGAAGCTTGTGGGGGGGGGGGGAGAACGGCGAATAACAAATATTACGGGGTGCGGCTGCATCTCTGCTTTTGTCAAGCGAAAACGTATTTCTCTACGGAAAACGGATTGCTAGTTGCCAGACTCGGATTCTTCTTCGCTGTTGCTGGCATGTTTTAAGAAGAGAACTGAAAGGTGGGCCTCCGTAGAGAACGCAAAGCAGAGCTCAGCGTGGCTGCTGCAACTCGGCAGCCTTTCTCGATCTCGACTGCCGTCGTCACCGCGGCGGCTTCAGGAAGCTCCTGAGGACATCATGAGGGAAAGAGCAGGGCGGGCCGCGGCGCGGCGCAGGGGTTGTGGCGGGCCGCGCGCGCGCGCGCTCGCGCGCGTGTGTGTATGCGTGCCTCCCCCCCCTCCCCCCCCTTCCCAGCATATAAATGTAAACAGTGCCCTCGCGCTGTGGGCGGAGCCGGGCTGCCTCGAACGCGCCCGGATTGGCCCCGCTTGCCTTATTTATTTATTTATTTATTTTTATGGGCGACGGGGAGGGCTTTCTCTCCCTCTCCCCCGGAGAGGCAGTCAGAGCGCGGGGATCTCGCTTGGTTGGCTGCTGCTCGGTCCGCGCGGCCGGACGCCAGCAATCTCCGGAACGCGCGCGAGCTTGTGGCTCCCCGGCCGCCCTCGGCGCCCGGGGAAGAGTCCGGCTTGCCTCTGTGATGATTCAGAGACCCTGACGCGTAAGTACGGCCGGCGGGCGGGCGGGCGGTGGGCGGGATTGGGGGCCGGGGGTATCTTGGTGTGCGCCCGTGTCTCCACCCTCTCCTCTTGCTCTCCCCACCCCCTTTGCGTGTCTCTTTCTGGCTCTGTTATTCTGCTGCCTTGCACTCGCGCTCCCTTTGTTGGGTTTTCGGTGGGAAGCGACCTGTCTCTCGCGGCTCCGACCGCAGCTCCCCCCCCGGTGTCGTTCAGCAGCGAGGGAGGGAGGGGCTTTCCCGAGGCGACTGGGGTGATTTGGCCTTGGGTTTCTTTTCAAGTCTCGGCGCGGGGCTGTTCCCACCCCACCCCTCGCCACTTCCCGCACCCTCACCTTTTTTTGTTCCCTGCTTGGCGATGGTTCCCCAACTTAGTGGTGGGTAGCTTGGCCCGTGCGCCGGCCTCTCCTACAACCTGTTGTTGTTGCTGCTTTGCGGGAGCGCCTAATCCAGGCGCGGGACACGGGCGTTTGAACGAAAGTGAATAAAAGGTGAGTTGGAGCGCGGTCGGTGGGTGGGAGGCAGGCTGCGACCCTTGCCTTGCCTTGCGGCTGCGGCGGGTGGGGGGGGGGGGGGGGCGGGCGGCGTCGGCTTCGTTTCTCGCCCGTGCCTTTTCTGCTCTGGATTTCGCCGCCGCTTGAACGACCAGCTCTTCTTTCAAGAGTGTGGGTTTTTCTGGGTGCCAAGTGAGATGTTTTCCTCCCCGCGTGTAGCGCGTAGAGAAGGATTTGATCGCAGCCCTAGAAGGATGAAGGGGAGGTGGAGTGAGCAGAGGAGCACTTTGCAATGTACAAACCATTGTGACGCACTTTTACAACTGATTGCTCTTGCCAAACGTTCCAGACTTGCTGTGATCAGCATATTCGATAGAACAATGGAGCGAGAGCCTGGCCGACTTCCCCGTCCTGCACAATCACCGCATCTAACATTTCAACACTGTATCTGATCCTCCTGTATAGAACTTGGAGGGTGCGGATCCTGAGTTTAAATATTTCACCAGAACCACCTTTTTTTTTTTTTTTAAGAAAAAAAGAAAAGTCAGTTGGTTCCTTTGCCCTCCCAAAAGATCAGACCTGGAATATTGCTGAGTTGGCTCCCAGGTTTTGTCCTGAAAAACTTTTCTTACTGTTTTCTTTTCAGTAAGCCTTTTTACCCCCTGAGAGATATTGGATTGGATATATGCTTTTATCCCTTATTCTTCTTTTATTTTTCAAGTTTGATACGCAAGAAATCAAGATCGATTAATAGATTTGAAATCCCCTGGTGAATGTAAAATGTCATGGAATTTGCATTGCTAATATGTTGGTAGTGATTTCTATTCACTGCAAGTCATCACTGTTATCAAGTTTGAATGAACTTTGTGTAATTTGAGATGTTTTTCTCTTCTCTCTTCCCCCCCCCCCCCCTTTTTTTTTTTTTCTTCCAGGATTGGGGGAAAAAGAAAGACCAAATGGCAAAACAATCTCCTGATTTAAATTCTGAGTGTGAGAGAGAAGGTGGACAATTGCAGCCTGCTGAAAGGCCAGCTCAGCCTCATCACCTTCGGCCTGGGGCCCCTACCTCCTTACAAACTGAATATCAAGGTAATCATTTGGGTGAACGGGACAGTTCATCACCCGGTAGCCCTCAGGGACCACTGGCACCACCCTCCAGTCCCAGTCCATTTGCAACCAGATCCCCGTTGTTCATGTTTGTAAGAAGATCCCCACTGCTGTCCAGATCCTCCAGTGGGTATTTCTCTTTTGACATCGACAGGAGTCCTGCACCTATGAATTGTGACAAAGCAACACAGACTCCAAGTCCACCCTGTCAAGCTATCAATCATTATCTAAGTGCAATGGGTAAGCAAGAGCATGGTAAGAAACTTTTACACTCATCTTTGAAATATAGTCAACACTTCCTATTCCCCTTTGAAGCTGTGTTTGTGGTTTGAAGTTTAGGTTTAAGAAATAATTTGCCTTATGTAGTACTAGAACTCCAGTTCAAGGTGAGCTATACTGATTAAAATGTTGGAAAGAGGAGATCCAGGTTTAAATCACAAAGTTCAAGCTCATTGGGTGATCCTGATTTTATCGTTTTCTTTCAATTTAAGCTTACTTTATAGGCATAAGAATAGGGGAATTTAAAAAAGAGAGAACATGAAGCTTTTTGAAGGAAAGGTGGATATAAATGTAATGTTCACATTTGAAAATTTTGCAGCTAACCCTCATAATGATGACTAAGGATAAGAGTACTGACTAATGTATGGAGTTCTTTATAAAAGTCACCAGATAAAATGTGAATATTTTGACCAAATGAAAATAGAATGAAAATAAACACATTTTCACAAGGATAACTTTTTGCGATATAGAAGAAAAATGAGAAAATCCAAATGAACCAGAAATTGGTGTATAGCTTGTTGAAAATATAATAGTGTCCTTTGTTTTGGAAAGTGTTTTAAATGTGTGTGGCTTTGGAAGAAGTAAAATCTAAATTGTATCACTGCATGTAAATGTCATTTTCAATGTGCGTGTTTGAAAATGACACAGTAGAATGGAGATGATGGTCAAGGATTGGGACCAGAGTATACTCAGAAGTTGATTTTAAACCTTTATTCTTTTATTACCAGCGAAGATCACAGTCTCACAGTTATTATCCCCAGGATGGGAGTTTCCATTGATGTCCAAAAGCACTTCCATCTAAGTGCATATAGTGTTGAGTGTCAGTGCTATTATCCAGAGTAGGCCTTCTGTGCCACTTCATTCCCTTAGTGAAAATTGGAAGAAATGGGAAGCAATGTGTTTATGGTCCCTATAGTTTGGCCTTTGATGAGGATTCTAACCAAAATGTCCAATAAGCTTCTTGGTCCTTTCTTTGAATCATTTAGAAACATAGGAAGATATCTCTGCCTTATTCCATGTGGAGATTTTGAATTCCACTCATCCCACTTTATACCATGCTTATCCAATGGATTTGTGCTCGTTAAAACGGGCTTTATTTGGCTTCTGAATGAATAATTGGTTTTCAGAACATTTTTGCATAACTTTAATAGAGGTGTGTGGTGTAGCAGTTCTAAATTTTCTTTTAGTATAATGGAGGTGGTTTTTTTTAAAGTATGTAGTGATCAAGAGCTCTGTACTTCTTTTTCCTGAAAAAGAATGGTGAATGTGTACTTTCAGATAACTACAATATACAATTTTTGTACAAAATACAGAATGGGATGCTGAATCATTGTTGCTTTGAACTGCACCAATCTTCCTCTCCCTTTGAAATAAATAAATTGGTTATATTTTTTTGAAAATGAAAATGTTTATTTTTGTTTGCTAAATATCTTTATGCCGTGTAATAACCTCCCATAAGGCACAAAAACTCTTCGTGGAAAAAGAGCATGTTTGTTAAGATGTCTAGTCCAAAAGTCTTTTCAGAAGAGGCCTTGCCTAATGAAAAAAATAAAAGGTTAACACTAATTAGATGTTTTGCAAATTGATTCAAGTATAATCCTACTTGATTCCCATTTGGGGTATATATGCACGAGAGGTGTTGTAGCGCATCCTGTTCCCTGTGCTTCAGCCTAGGTGATTTCCTGCTTTGAGTGCAGTGTTTATATAGCACTAAACTAGGAGTAAGAGAAGCTACTTTGCACAGATATGCACTTAAGCCAGTATACTCCCAAGAGCATATATCCTTTTTAAAGTGGCTTAGGCATCTTCGCCTTATATTGCAGGCATGTTTACCTTCCACTTTTTACCATGGAAACTGAAGGTACTTCCTGAAAATTCCACCAATCAGAATCTAGAGAAGAAGAAAAAATCCCTTGGTTTTTAAAATAGATTCTGTTGGGGCTTAATTTGCCTGGCATAGCTGAAAGAATGGAATATTGAATGCATCTCAGGAAATTTTACAGCTGATTGATTAGGTGGTAGATGGTGATAATTTTGTGTGTGTGTGTGTATATGTACATATGTACACACACAATATATATATATATATAAACTGTAAAATGAGTGTTTTTTTTTTCTATTGAAGATAACAAGTAGTGCGAGCAGTTGTTACCTTTAATTATAGAGGTTTTGTAGCATTTTTTAAAATACTGCTTTTTCTGGTGAGGAAGTGCAGTAATAGGGAAAATTACCCCAACTGAATCTCTGCCTACAGCTGTTAAAACAGAGGAGCTTTGTTTGGGGAGAGATGGCAACAGTAGTAAAGAATGAAGTTAACAAGTAGAAAAGGGGCATTGCATGTTATTGGAGGTCAAATATGTACATTACTGAGTATTTTCAGCAGCTTGTCTGTATTGAATTAGTTAAGCCAGTGGTTCTACTAGAAATGATTGTTTTATTTCATTTGTTGCCCTGTTCCTAGGAGTTGGGACTTTATGTAATATGTGACAGTAACAAAAGAAAATATAATGTATCATCTTAAATTCTGCTATTAATTGAAATTATATTTAGAAGTATTTGTGTAGAAAATAGATTTATCCAACCTCTTAAGGAGAAAAATCCAATTTTAGAGCAGCTGTCATTGATGCTATATTATCTTCTTTGTTGCTTAAATGATATAGCTATTCTCCAGTTTTGTTCAGGTACATAAAAAGGTACCATATAGAAGATGGTCAGGAATTAGTTTTCATTCTCACAGAAACTAGATCCAGAAGTAATGGGCATAAATTGTAGATATTTAGCCTTATTTTAATACAAAGAAAAAGCTTTCTGGTGGTGAAATAGTATAAATGTGGAAGTTACTTTGGACAGCCAGTTTAGTCTGGCGATTAAGGCACCAGGCTAGAAATCAGGCAGCTGTGAATTCTAGTTCCGCCTTTGGTGTGAAAGCTATTTGGGTGATTTGGGATCAGTCCCTGCAGTACTCTATGTCTGCCTCAGGTGACAAGCTGGTCTGTCACTTCCTTTCTCAGTTGATCGATCAGCACTCAATTATTCTGAAAAAAGTGGACTCTGCCAAGAACAAAGAAGTATGGTGTTGTGGGTTCTTCATCTCTGGATGAACCACTCATGGGCGGTTTAATTGGTTTTCCACCACATTAGGGAGTGTTGAACCACATGAACTTTTTGAACTCCACAGTTCTATGATTGTACTGTGCAGATGGGCTCAAATTTTGTTCAGTGAAAAATGATCTTAAATATTGTACAGATGCTAGGGTTGTTAAGTTCAATAAGATGTATGCTGTGGACAGTACACATAAGATTTTTAAGGATGTAAGAGTTTATTTTCTAAGTTTGATATTCTTGATAAATTAAGTTTCTACAGAACATAAACAGTTTCAGATAATTATTTGGGAGACATAAGGACTTCCGTGATGTCAAGCCCACCTTCTGCAGATATTCTAGAAATAGTTTAGGAGAACAAAAATTAGTGTGTGTTGAAGTTCAGAAGACCAGGAAAATGGCTTTCTATCAATATACGATATATAGAGTATGTAAGAAAGACATAGTCTGAATGGATCTTGGCAATCAACAATTATTCTTCAGATGGATGTTTTAGTTTACAAATTTCTTTAAAAATGAATATATGCAAATGAGTTTTGAAAACATTAATTGAAAACTAATGGCATCTTTTTCTGAAATTCAAAAACTAACTCTAAATAATTTCAAACCAATGATTGCTATAAGCCGTGCAAACTCACTAGTGATTTGTGAAGATTGTCAAGTCTTACAGTGTGATTTTTAAAAACTTCAAAGGAGATAGCTTAGAAGTACAAAATGATAGATTTGATCTTGTCCTAGCTTTTATATGTACCTGTAGTTTTATTACTAGGAGCCAGTTCTTAGGATCTCTTTCTGCCTTTAAATCTACAACTTGATTTTTTGTTTTAATGTAAAGTTTTTTAAAAAGTTATCTGTGCTAAAAAATTTTTTTACAGAAGACCTCTAACAAATGACTTTTGATACCTTAAACATAGTTTATTATTTGTTACCTATATATGAGAAATTATGCAGAATAAACCATTTAGAATAACTAGTCAAGTTAAGTGCACATCTTTCACTTAAGTAACAGGGATTATGAATTTTAATTATGTTCATTTATGATGAGTTTAAATTTTTTATTCTTGTGTCATTTGTTTTAAAAGTTCTGAATATCATCTTTTTTTTGCAACTTCAGGCAAAGTTTACATCTGAGTTTAAAATGATGAAGGTGGAGGTTTATTTGCATTGTGCAATTTATGTAATCTTTTCTTTATATTTCAGGTTAAACTGATACTGTGTTTGAAATGTTTTAAATATAAAACACATTGTTTTCCTATTTTCAATAGGAAATAGTGCTTCAAATGATGATACTAATTGAGATACAAATATACTATGAATCAATTGAATATTGAAAAGTCTTTTGAAATGACGAAAGAATAAGTAATTACACTAAACTATACAATTACGCTGAAGGTGTAATTAATTGAGACAAAAAGGAAGTTTCTTTTTATACTGCTGCCCATTTAGTTTGTTTTCTGAGATTATTGCAAGTTTAACAGGCTCACTAAAAAGAATGCCTACTTTCACAGAAGGAGCAGTCGTCACATCAAGATGACATACTGTTTATGCCAAATTATATTGATCACTTTGTACGTGATGAACAAGGGAAAAGATAATTTATTTAAAAAAAAACAGCTATGAGGTGCACACTATTTATATGTTCTTATTTCTGTAGATTGCCTAAATAATACCTGGTGAACACAGATTATATTCTTTTAAAAATTGGCACTAAACCTTTTATTATACAAGTGCCATGAAAAACATGAATGATATTATATTCTTCTATATATTTATTCAGCATTCTGTTCTGTGGACATCCTTGATCAATAGCTGAACTATTGGCATAGATTTCAAGTTGGTAAAAAATGTACACCGAAATGGTTTTTGCATTATAGATAATCCTTTTGTAATATGTGTTTTTTTTCTCACAGTTCTGCTTCTATTAAAAAAAATCATTTTTGCAGTTAGAAGTAACTGCTTCTGGTTTGAATTGGTTATAGCTTGCATAAGGAAACTTCTGGCAGGGTTTTCTTTTTATTCCCGGGTTGCTGTTGCTACACTTCCTGAAATTCACTAGAGGTCCTTCTGACTCCAATCCAGTCTGTGTTGACAATTGGAAGCACAAACGTACTTGCTTTGTGGATAGTAGCTGAAGTACCTCTGTGCCAACTCTGTTTCTTGAATTGTTTTGTAGAGGTGAAAAATGAGACTGGATAAAAGAAAAAGTTGGTAATTTATTTTACCTGTTTTATCTCAGCTGCTCTACTGTGACTAATTGACTTGCAAAACTATATAATTAGATTCTTACTAGGATTTTCATCCTGTAAAGAAGATGATGCTCCAGTTTCTCAAGTGTTTGAAATGACTGGCATTGTATGTGATTTAGATGTTTAATAATGATTTTGAAGTGAACAAAAAGTAAACAGTTATATCTAGCATTAGTGCTTGATTATGGAAATCTATGCTTTGTACAATGTAATTTTCAAATTCAGTATAATAATTAGCTATTTGCTACACCAACAGTGTTTCATAGTAAAATATTTCAAACATTCCAGCCAACTATTCAAAAATTGAATAGTTGAAGAGTTTAATGCACCCAGTGCTTTTATGATTACTAGACAATTTGTGACCCTTAGGTCATCATTCCAGAGATATTTCCTTATCAGATTCCTCAATGCCTTCAACAGTGGCAGAGCTTATCATGTATTTGAAAATTTCTTAAAAGTTGAGGGAGATATTTAGAAATATATCTGTCTTGAAAAATATCCCATGTTGAATTGTATAGCACAGTCAAACTTAAGGAGTTGACTTTACGAAATATATTATTTTTAATTATGTCATAAAATGTTTAATAAAATTTGCCAAATTTCTATTGCATCGGAATTAAGGATCCTGGATTTTGAACACATTCTGTTAAGTTAACCCATCTGAGATAACCTTGGTTTAAAACTCTATGATGTACTGTTTCACCCAGTTAAAAATTACATACATGAGAGTTTTAGTAGTATATAGATTAATATGAAACGAAGTACATGGGCCATGCCTTTAATAAAAGAATCCTGGCAAAGAAACAAAAGAACAATATTTGAACAAATAATACTTTGCTGGTTATAATTTTTATCTCTTCGCATTATGTTTATATTTGTGATAAAGAATCTTTCAAATACAGTAGTGCCGTAGGAGATGCTAATTCCTAATGCTCTGATGAGAAATATGAGCTTTTAGTTGTATTTCCTGGAGTTTCAAAATATGTACATTTTCAGAATCAGTGTAACATTTATGAGGGGGAGAATGTAAGCAAAAAAAAATTTCTCAGAGCAGCTGAAGACCAGGAAGCTGTTGTATGAACATTTTGCTTTCTTAAGACATTGATTCATTCACAATATTGTTCAAACAGATCACTTTATCACATAGATATCTTCTAAGAATTTTATCTCTTAGTCCTACATGGTATAAAGGGCTTTCTAGTATAGTAAACTAGTTTCATATTGATTCTGTGCTTTTCATACTGTCTTTGAAATGAGTCAAACGTGTTTAAAATACTTTTTACATTTAGTTTCCTGTGTTTCTAAATCACTCCACCATATTTTTGGCTCTTAGCGTGTGATTTGGTTGAATGAAAGAATCTCCCTTTCCTAATAGGAACTTTAAAGCAAAATTTATTATATATTAATATTTTGTGAATATTTTAAAAAAAATTCTTTTAATGTCCTCTATATTTTGATTGAAGTATATTTATGAGATTAAAGAGATGTAAATAACCTGTAAGGGTTGGTAAAAGAAAGTATGCAATTCATTCCCAAAGCATCAAGAGTTTAGCTCCATTTCTCAGATTACTGTGGCATCAAATTCCAGCAGCTGTTCAGTGTGTTGCCTCCGATTAATGCGACTGTTGCCCATATGTGTATAGCAATTCATTATGCTAAGAATGTTGAAAGATTCCTGTGCTCTGTTTTCTCCAAGTTACTTGCATGCCTGCACCCATTCTTTCTTGTTACGTTCTTCGTCGGATTGAGAACTATGTAGTTGTATTATTTGTTATATTGAGAGATTGGTTATAATGGATCAACTGTTGATTTTTGGGGTCAGTTTAACACAAATAGGTTTTACTGCTTTCCTATTGGGTTTTCTGAGCTTGTGTTAGCAATGCCTTGTTGTGTGGAACACCTGTGCTTCTCCGCAGCAGCAGCAGCAGCTTTGGGGTTTTTGTGGGGGTTGGGAGAGGAAACAAAACACTTTTAAAAAAATAAAAGATCTCGTATATGGGATCTTAATTTCTTTTCCACTATATCAGTATCACTATATCAACGAAATCCTAAGCATCTTTCAAAATAAAATACAAATGCTCATAAGTCTCCTAAATTCTTTACATAGGGTGTATGTTCCAATTCTATTTTTTGTCATGACTGTAGTTTTTAATAGCATGCAAGTGAAATGATTGCATACTATCTTCTGCATTTCTCTTGCATGAGATTGGAAGTATCTCAGAAGTATTTCAAGGACCATTCCCTGACATTTCCAGGAAATTCCTCACTTGACACAAGTTTATATATTATACAGTGCAAATGTTTTTAATACAAGATACCTGCACAAAAGTGATTTCGAGATTGGCAGATTAGGAAGGGATTATGGCAATAGAGAAGATAAGCTAGAAATAACTCCTTTAAGTTAATTAAGCTTGGCAGAACTGTGTTAGATGTTTAAATATTGTCTATGCAACATTTATTAAAATTAACCAGAATTTTACTAAAACATTTATTATGGTGACAATCTTTATGAGAGTGGTGATGTAGACATATTTCAAACTTTTTTGGGGTTGTGGTTATCCTGAAAACTAGGAAGAAGAGAGATACATTGTAGTGCATGATGGACATCTTTACAGTAATTATTGTATTTTTCTCAATGAGGTAGTATGATATCATATCCATTGTTTAAGTATAGCTTTAGTATTCTGAATGGATATTATGACTTGAAAATGTATTTCTATTTTGCATAACTACATGACTTGACACTCCTAATCTTTTTGATCTTGTAGCCCCACAGAAAGTCCTTTATGAAAACCTCAGATTGATTTCATGGTTAACCACATGAAACATTTATATTAATTTCTTGACTTACAGAAACTGTCATTTAGAATCAATTAAGGCTTTTTTATACCTTTGTAGTCCCATAGGTCCCATTATATGTTTATATGATTTTGGTAACTAGTTGAACACTTCTGCTTTTGTCTTGTTATGTGAAACTAACATCTTGTCAAGTAACATACAAAGCTGAAGCAGGTGGCTCTCAATTTCTGATCCTCAGGTTCTTGGAATAGTTTGATTTCTATGTAATATGCAGAAATCTCACTATATAATTAGAACAGTGTAAATCATTGCCTTTTTTCCCCTAATGAAAAACTTCACTGATATGTTTTTGCCCAAATCTAATAAAATAATCTACATTGTCCTTATATTTTAACACTGCATACTATAATATTTTTAAATTTAATTTTTAACAGTTTTGTTCTTTTTGAAGAATCCTTTCTACTACTTAAATTAGATGCCACAATAATAATTGCAAAGTGATACTATTTTCTTGGTCTAATTTCATCCAGAAATCTCTGAGTTGCTTATGAACAGATCATGGGATGACATTTTTGAAGCTATACTTTATTTCTCAGACTGCTGAGGCACCTATTTACTATACACATTCCCATTGGCAGAAATAGTAGTATTATTTTTGGCCAAGGTTGCTCTAAGATTTGATTCTGCTCTAATTTCTTCTTTGCCAATTTTCTGCCTCAGGCATCAAAATATTTTGGCTGGCACGATATATCATGTACGTAACTTGAATACTACATTGGTGTTGGAACTTGCTTGAGTGGCATTTTATAGTTTGGGATTTTCTTTTATGTAGCTCTGTACTACCAGGGGATGTACTGGTTAGTAGATCTGTTAGATTTGGGAACAACCGTTTTTATGTGTTATTAATTCAAATGCGAGTAACAGAACAGCAAGAAGGATTATTTTTAATAAAATAATCCTATGATAGTTTCATTAAAAAAGGAGGGGGGAAATAAAGTGTATACTGAAATAAAACATCATTAACGCTTTCCCCTCCATTATTTTTACATGATGCATTGGTTAACCATTATAATGGAAAGTATGAGTTTGTATATATATTGATATATTTTGTCAATGTCTGGAGTGTTTTTGTTTAATTTTTTTTTTTAAGTTTGCATAACATTTAACCTTTTTCAAAAACATCACTTTTGGTTTTTATGTGAGTTTGGTTGTCTTATGTGCTGAAGCAAAAGCTATGAAGATCTTCAGTGTCCTTTCACTTAAGTTCCTATTCTCTCTGCATTTTCACCCAAAAATCTACTAATGATGTTTGTTTCAATGTGATCGTGAATGGCTCAATCAACATCTCTTGATACATAGACATTTGTTAGCTAGTGCAACTGAATAAATTCAAAACTTGGAAGAGAACACTCTGAAGTAATAGTTCAAGGAATACAAGTATTCTAAGGTGTCCCACAGGAGGATCAGACCAAAAAAATCTTAGTGTTGTGTTGTTGTGATGCAAGCCCCACCCCTTTTGATATTGCATGAATGAGCAGAGCTTTCAGCACTGATGCTGTTTTTTTCATTACATCAAAAGCAGCCTACAGCCTAAGCCTGCAAACACAGCTAAATGCTACTTTGCTTTGTCCTTTTCATTCCTCTACTGTTGAACATTTTGAGATTTCTATGATGGTACTATTAATATACAATTACCTCTAGAGGTATGATGACCAAATTAGAGTTAAATAGTTTAATTTTAGGTAAGAAAAATGGCATTGTAATATAATTGTAGAAAGCCTCTCCTCAGATATAATGAATTATGCTAATTTTCCTTTAAAATGATTGAAAAATTAGGAATTGAGTCAACCAGCATTGCAAGAAGAATTTCAGCTTACTAAGCAACTTACGAAAATTGACTCTGATATAAACTTTTATTTTGAAACTTGATAATAGTCTTTCTCAACTATAAAGTGAAAACAATAAATTTGTAGACCAATGAAATGTTAGTTTGGCTCTGAAATAAAGTTTCCACCCAGTTTGGAGCCAGGCACATTTGCTTAACATTTTCACTGCTCTGCAAGTGATTGTTGTGAGATTGAGAATTATGGATATTCTCTTACGATCCTTTTAAAGTTTTTAATGCCAGGTTTGTGGAATAATTTGTATAAACAGAGCTGTAATACTTGCTTATATTCTCCATTCATTTTTGTTGGCGGAAGATATTAGACCAGAATCATAGAACTAGGAAGAATTCAGAGGCATAAGAATTGAGTGATATGGGGAGCAAATAACAAGATGTGTAGTTGCAATGGAGTTTATGATACAAATTATGAAATTGCATTATGACACAAGTATTGTTTTGACATGACTGAAATTTGTTATGGACACTGCAGCTTCATGATAATGTTATCAGCACTCCTATTAATATATGCAAGTAATTGCCAGGCAGTACTTTTCTTCCTCATCATATCTAATGACAAACAGTTAGATTCCAACACTGTTTTTGTCCTCAGAAGGAAATAAACTTTTATTTACCTACATCAAAAATGACCCAAGAGCTTGATGTGTGGAACTCTGTCTACAAACGTAAATGATAAAGTCCTGATATGTAGAATTAAAAGTACATATTTCATTTGAAGATCCATTTGTTTTTCAGATGTCTAGTAAAACATACATGCATCTCAAAACAATTAAGATTGCCTCTTGTACATCATAGGTTATGTTTAGACATGGTTTACACTATGGGTGTTAAACTCGTGGCATCATGTGACGTATCACAACCCTTCCCCTTTGCTAAACTGAGTGTGGGAATGGACAGTGTGTGATGCATCCAGGCCACGAATTTGACACCTCTGGTGTACTCCATTGAGTAGATTCAAATATAATACCCATGAAACATTTGGGGCAAACTCCAGGAGACAGTGAAGGACAGGGAGACCCTCTGGGCTGTGGTCCATTGGTTCGTGGAGTCATGAAGAATTGGACATAGCTTAGTGACTATACAATAACAACCATAGTTTACAGATAATGTTCGCTGGATTCCTGAACAGCTTATCTTCATTTAGGGACTGCTTCAGACAGCAACCATTATCTTTGTGACCAGTTGCCTACATTTATAGCCAGTGCAGCATCTCTCAGTCACATTAGTACCTGTTACCCTGTACCTGACCCCTTTTTTTCCTCCTCACCCTTCACAGAGCAGAGAGATTGCCTAAAGAGACTATCTATTCCTGAACTGCAGCACATCCCTAAAAAGTGCTAACCACACTGGTTAACAAGCTCAGCTCTGTGGCCTTAATTACTTGATGTCAACCTTCAGGCTCAGTTGAGGCTGTGTCTGACACTAACAAGACTCATGCTAAAAGACTTTTGTTTGCCTCTTAAATGGCTAGTGTTTTGCATTATCAAGAGCATTTCTTTCAAGGTCTATTCCGCATTATGTAACTGCTTACTCTGAGGTAATCTTTTCCTCTCCAGTGAATGTATACAGATATTAATGCTCTTCTTGCTAATTATCCTAGCCCCAGGGTGAGCATTCCAAAGGAAAAGAGCTATAAGATTTCCCTTTTACCTGGCTTCCTCATGAGTCAAGTTCTGGAAACTTTCTCCGCCATTTGGACTCACCCAGCTGTTTAGGGGTTGTATGTTTCCAACCCTATGAAGTAAAGGAAAACTAAAGTAAAGATCATGTGATTTTTCACTTAGTGACTACTTTGCTTAATAATTAAGTCACTAGAACTGATTGCAGTTGCTGAGCAAGGATAACTTGTATTGAGCCCCCAAAAGGACTACATTTAGTGTGATGTATGAACTTTAGGGCAAAGCTGTCAAACTCCTGGCCACTGGGCCAGATGTGTCACGTGTTGGACACACCCATGCCCAGTTTAGTGAAGGGGAAAAAAGTCACAATATGTCATGTGATGTTGCCGCAACTAAGTGAGCTTGACACCCCTGATTGCCAAGTGCTTGATCAATATGCCAATTGTGATCGTATGGTCATGGGGGCAATTACATAAAGTAACATGCTGTAAATTTCATCACTTGGGGGAGATAATCCTCTGGTATTTTTTCTGTTTTAATTGTATGGGATTTTTTTGGGTGTGATTCTTTATACAGGTAGTCCTCAACTTGAAACACCTCATTTAGTGATCGTTGAAAGTTACAACAGCACTGAAAAAAGTGACTTATGACCGTTTTTCACACATACTGTTGTAGCATACCCATGGTTACATGATCAAAATTCAGATGCTTGGCAACTGACCTTCATTCATGAAGATTGCAGTGTCCTAGGATCACATGACCACCTTTTGCATAGCCAAGATTCAATTAAAAACCACGTTACTAACTTACCAGTTGCAGTTATTCAATTAACAATTGTGGCAAGAAAGTCATAAAATGAGGCAAAATTTACTTTCTCATTTGGCAACAGAAATTTTGGGTTCAGTTGTGGTCTAAGTCAAATACTATCTGTATACTATTTTACTGGTATTTTAAAGTTTGATTTCCCAGGTAGCTGTTGGAGTGCTCTTGAATTGTTTGTAAAAGAGTCTGATCCTAGCTGAGTAGAAAGTATGTTAAAATCCACAGGCATAGCTTTTTACAATTTACTACTACTTTAGGTGAAAAAAACTAGAATTTTATAGATTCAGTTGATAATAATGAATAAAGGAATAGAGAGAGATCATACAGCCTTAATATAAAATATAATCATAGATACCATGATGACATCTTTATATAATTAATGTTCTCTCTGTATTTTTATTAGATTATTATTATAGCTTTAAGAAAAATAAGCAGTAAAATTATTGAGTGCATGGGAGCTATGAGGAATGGATATGGAAAACTTTTTGGAAATGTAAAAATAAATTTTTTGCGTTGTTTTGATGCAGCTTCCAGATGGCAGTCACGGCCTATACCTGAGGATATGCAGCCAGAAATATGGATTGCACAGGAATTACGGCGTATTGGAGATGAATTTAATGCTTCCTACTGTCCAAGAAGGGTAACTTTCAACATTTTTATTGTTTTAAATTCTTTTGCTTATTCCAGTGATGGAGCTCTGTCGACTTATACAAAGGACAGGGGAAAGCAAATGTTATATCTCGAACATTTGCTAAATTACTGGTTACTCAAATATATCTGATTTCAAATATGACATATTTGAATACTTTGCTTTTTTATATTGAAAGCAGACTTTGTAGTGTGTATTTACAATTGTAAATTGTATTTACAATTCAAGGAGCACACACATCTTATACAGTAAGCTCCAGACCTCATGCAAACACAGCATCCATCTACTACCAATTAAAACACCCTTGTGCTTTTCAGGCTTCAGTGGACACCTGAAAAAAGACACTACTTTCAGGCTTACATGGATGCCCAAAAAAGAAAATGGCTGTTTTATGACAGGCTCTGTGTCAATCACTACAACAAAGTTGATTGGTTGGCAGGATGGATGGATTGTACACAATCTGTATCAACTAATTTTAATTACATTGTGTGATATATTAATAATGTATATGCAAACCAATAATACATATAATGGATACAACTTATTGAACTCTGAACTGGTGAACCTTTTGAAACTGCATATTGTACAATTGTTATACCTGCCTATACATTTTCTTTTAGAACAGTATAAAGATCTGCACCATTAGTATTTAATTTAACTTTCATCTTCCAGTATTCTTAGCTTGGCATTTACAAGTAGTCCTCAACTTAACAATCTTTCATTTAATGACAATTTGAAAAAAGGTGACTTACGACTGGTTTTCACATTTATGACTGTTGCAGCCTTCCCCATAATCACATGATCAAAATTTGTGGGCTTGAAACTGGCATGTGATCACCATTTGTAACTTTCCCAGCTATCCTCCAGCAAGCAAAATCAATGGGGGAAACCAGATAACACTTAACGACTACATGGTTCACTTAATAACTACACTGATTCACTTAACAACTGTGACCAAAAAAATTGTAAAATGGGACAAAACTCTCACTTAATAGCTGCCTTGCTTAGCAGTGGAAATCTTGGGCTCAGTTGTGATTGTAAGTCAAGGACTACTTGTACTTAACTCTCACAAAAACTCCATTTAATGCTAAGACCATACCAAGATTAGCTCAGTAACGGGAACTGACTTTTATTCCTGCTGGCAATGGAAAGTTAAAACCAAGTGGCACTGGATTTGGCAGAAGATTATGTAGAATTCAGTTCAGGCTACTGAACCTAAGGTAAGAGAAAGTTATGGTTCAGAACCCAGGGCCAAGCTTTACTTTCTTAAACTGAACTTTGTTCAGTTTAAAACTGAGAAACTGAGCAGCTGTTCAGTCTAGAGACAGTGAAAACAAATGTAAAATATTTTTTTTAAAAAAGATAAATGGCATATCTTTTTGGATAATGAGGTAGTGTTTTAGCTTTCTCCCTTTTTTTGGATTTTTGAAATGTTAAAACACATTCTTTTCAAAAAGCGCTAAATAAAAACTTAATCTTATTTGAAGCAGTTACATAAATTTGCAGACTGGACCAAACTGACTTAGTGAGGAGAATGTTGTCTTTCCTTGGATGGCTTTTCTTAGGGTTCCCAAGATATTTTTCCACTCACAAGGGAAAACCTATAGGGATTTTTTTCTCTTAGGTGGAAAGATTTCTAGGGAATTTTTGTTTTGCAATGATCAAATTCACAGCCTTCCTTGGCAGCTTTTCGTAGGATTGAGTGTACATGGCTAATAGCTGTGATGGCCTTATCATCAATCGGTGCTCCCAATTTCTATTTCAAGTCATTGAAGTCAATGGTTATCATGTGTTGACTGTACAGTGTACTGACAGTGTAATTCTGTTTTCAGTTAATTGCTAATTCTATATTGTATAAGATCGTTTAATATGCTTTCTAAGGGAAAAACAAAGAAAGCTTTCTATAAAAGAAAATACCAAAGGTTAATCAACTGTATTATCAAACAAACATTTATAAAATATATTCACCATCTGATGAATGAAATATGAGGGAAACTTGAAAGTGCATCTGTGGAAATACTGAGAATAGAAAGGACTATCTTGGGAGCTGAGTTGCATAGATACAACAGAGTTGGAAGAGACCTTGGAAGTTTTAGTTATTTTAGATATAAATAGATATTTTAGATATAAAATAATTTAAATATTAAGAGTAAAAGTAGTGCATTATGTCCTATTCTGGGAATCAGGAATAATGCATCTTTCTTCATCAAGGCTTTGCACCATATTGCCAAAATCTCTTACGGTGCATACTGAACATGCCAAAAGAAACTCCAGAAGCAGTGTAAAATAAATGTAGCTCTGAAGAAACTTTACATTAAAAATGGTAATATGTATTCTAAGATGCATTGAGTTCACAATTTTACAATTGCCCCATTCCCCCTTTTTCTGTATAAAATTTGGAACAGGTTCCATAAATGAAGAACAAACATGAAACAAATAGTTCTAGAAGTTTCTGTTCACATGATGTTTGAGTTTTAGTAAACTTAACTGTATTGGGGATGGAACAGGGCACCAAAGGAAATATGAAATGGAAGATGCTTTTTTTTCCTTGCAATATTCTAACAGCAGCCATATTAAGAAATCAAGCACAAAGCGCTTTACTAGTAAAGGAGGTAAAATGATAGGAAATGCTTGAGTTGTGAAATATTAGTAAACTGGATTACAATTAAGGGAGAAAAATGGCAATTTCTGACCAATAAAATGATAAATGCCTTTCAGAGACAAAACAGAAATAGCATCTTGAAATTGATGCATGCATTGCATGTCACTTTAAGGCTCCTTGTCAGTTCTTGGTGAGTTTTGTAAATTAAATAGCTTGTGGATCATAATTTTGGGTGATTAAGGGTTCTAATTGTTTTAAAAATAAGGAGAATCAAATAATATAGTTCAATACATTCTGCCACTATATGGGAAATTTGTATTGTATATAGCAACTTTGGATTAGATACAGCTGTGTAAAAAAGTCCTGCATTCTTTATGGCTTACAGTTTATGACATTTTTTTGGATAGGCCATTGATTTTATGATATTTTATCCTAACTGCTATGCAAATATTGTTATATTTAAATAAATGCTGGTGGTTTTTAAGTGAAAATCATAAGCTTTTTGAAATTTGGTGCTGTTTGGATGGGCATTGTGAATTTTCTTGCATGCTTAGAATGCATGCTTACAATGACTATGAAAACAGATTAACTGATGCATATCCAGTGGCATACGTGTAGCAATTACTAAGGCTGATGTTAGTGTTTTGTTAACATTTTTATTGTTTGTGGCCCTGAAAAGGATCATTTAGGTAACTAAACATGGTTACTAATATGAAATTGGCCAGCCCTTATTGCTTATCACCAGGTGGCATCGCTTCGGCGTATACTCTATAAGCTTTTGCATGTGATCTTTGGTGACAGTGTGGTGCCAGGCTGCAATAATGGATTCATTCAGCTCCTGCTTGGTCTTCAGATGCTTCTTGCTTATTTCATAACCAATCTTGGTCCACAAGTTCTCAATTGGGTTCAAATCCAGGCTCTGAACTGGCCAATCCAGGAGTCGAACACCATGCTTCTTCATCCACTGCTGGATGGACTTGGCTGGATGACAAGGAGCATTGTCATCCTGGAAGTAAAAGTCCTTCCCTACAAGTTGCTGAGCCGTGAAAGAAGCATGGTCTTTTCCAGGACTTCAACATACTGCTTGGAATTCATGATTCCCTGCATGATTTGCATCCGACCAATATCAGAAGCAGCGATACAGCCCCAGATCTTCACATGCAATGGATGCTTTAAAGATAGATTCAGGCAGTACAGCCTAAATTCTTCAGCTGAAAATCTGACATACTTATTGTACTAATTCCCAAACAAGTAGAAATTGTTCTTGTTACTGAAGATGACCGTGGTCCACTGTTCGTTGGTCCACTTGGCATACTTCTTGGCCCACACACGTCAGTGAGCCTCTGTGAGCAAAGGTTTACTTTGAGCCCTGCAGCCCGTGAATCCTCCAGCAAGCAGTCTGTGATGCGCTGTGCTTGTGCACACTTTTACATCACATGTTTCACCCCAAATTCTTGCAATCTGAGGTGAGGTGAGCTTCCTGTCAGTCATTGAAATGCATTGCAGAGCCTGATCTTGCTGTTTGGTCGATTTTCTTAGTCTTCCAGAGCAGAGCCTGTCATCAACTGAACCAGTTACTTGATATTTTTCAACCAATCTGCTCACTGTGGTGCAATGGGATTTCACTCTCTTGGCTATTTCTGTACAGGAGTAACCCTCTTCATGAAGCACAATGATGCAATGCCGCTGCTCAGTACTGGTGAAAGCAAAGGCCTTCATCCTTGCCCGCAAACAGAAGTAAATTAAAATTTCTCGATGCTTTTCATGCCTATTTATAGTCAGAGGGTATGACAACAATGATTGGCTCATAGATTTAGCCTCTGTGCATTTTGATTGGTCAGCCAAAGCTTGCTGCTGATTGACTACTTTCGATCCTAATATTCTCAAAAATGTAAGTTGTGTTTGTTTTAACACATAAACTCACTCAGAACCCTAAAATGACTTTGGTTATATTAATAAAAATTATGCATCTCAATCCAACTACAGAAATTTTCATCAAAGTACTAATTTTGTGTGGTTTCTATGAGTGATATGAAAAGATGATTAAACATGTAAATACAGCTTAAAACTGAAAGCGTGCAGGACTTTTTCACACAGCTGTAGCTGTGTTGCTTTCGGTCATATATATGCAGATCCTTTTTGGAGTTCAATGTGTCCAATTTGATATTGTCTAATTACAAATACCAGTTGCAGCTTGATTCCTTCTGCTGAAATTTTGCGTATGCAATATATGTACGTCTTAAATGTACATATAAACTATTCATTTTCCACTATAATTTAAATGCCTTTTTTATTTCTGTGGCATTCATCCTGTCCTCTTGTTGTGCTTGTATATGGTGTGGGTCTTTGGCTTTTAGGTTAACAGATCTAATACTCTTATTACATATATAGTTACCACAAATGATTTGTGATAGCAACATGGAATTGATTCCACTTTTGTTTTCCTACAGTATCTGTGAAGCATTCATAGGTTGACTATTTAAAATGAATGCATGTGAAGGGGGAAGGGGACATTTGCTTAGGAAAGGCGGTGGTGGGATTGTGATGCTGAATCTTGCTATGAGGGACCGCAGCCAAAAGGCAGGGAAGAGGTAAGAAAGGGTTAAGCTTCCCGCTGCCATTTCTCCTTTGATTGCCCATGTTGTTTGCATCACTGGTTAAACTTGCCCCAATGATATACCAATTTTTTCCAGGCTGCTGTTTTCAGTCTGAGAAATATTTCCTCAATACTGTTTTGCTTCCCATTAGCTATTTGTTTTGGCTAAAGTTCTTTGGCTATTTAGTATGTTTTATATTTAGCTCCTTCCGGCTTTTCACGCCTTTATTTTGGACTATGCAGCTTTCTTGTTCAGCTGGCAATGCATCACACACCTGATTTGTCATACACGAAAATAACGTGCAGAAGGGTGTTCTGTAATGAAATGTTACGATGAGTCATTTAGTTTATATGTGAATTGGATTTTAGACAGTTTTTAGTTTCCTCATTCATATCTGGAAACTTGAGTAGAATGTGCAGCTAGCTAAATGTTACAACGGATAACAATAGTAAATTCACAGGAGACATCAGAAAGAGCAAGTGGCTGTCAAGGTCTGTTTTTGTTTCCTATGCACCTGCTTCCCTGGATTGAACTTGCAGATTGTTTTGATTTGGATATTTCTTCGTTCCACTGTTGTGCCGATGACATCAAGCTTTTGGAAGTGACAAATGTGGAGGAATTAACCCCTTAGGAAATTGCTAAGTTGAGGAAACAGGTACATACTTTCTTGAAGTCTCCTGTAGCATCAATGAAGTTCTTGTTGTGATGATCTTGGCAAAAGCAGCACTGTTCTCAAGAGATACTACAATAATATAAGAGACATATAATTAACGTCACTCAGTCATCTTCAAATATGGTTGTACAGTATGTCACACTTTCGTGACAGACCAGTGTTTCTAGGACAGAAATCAGATTTCACTGACAGTTTCATGAGAATTTATACCTTGGTCTGGTCTCATTTCCTTGTCCATCTTTCTTATTATAGCTGCTTATTTCACCTCAGTTGCATATTTTCGCCCCTTTTTTGGCCATTTACTTTTATTTCAGGTTTTATTTCATCTCACAGCTCTGTTACTTAAAACAATCCAAATATTTTAAAAGGTGTGGCTAGCTGAGGCCTTCTACTTAGTTTGGACCAACATTTGAAGCACACACTAAGACGAATGGCCCTATGGATGAAAGTATTCAAACATCAAGATTTACTTGCCGTTTTGAATGAAATTGCCCAGTAGCGTAAAGTAGCATATGGACTCTGCCCTCTGTTTTGCTGTTGTAGTCACATAACAAATGTCAACTGATATGCTTTAGTGAAAGGAAGATGTTTGTCTCTAGACTTTTTAAACATTTGAATTCAGTCATTCTTTAAAACTGAGCACTGTATTGTGGTAAATTAGCCTGTCTCTTTTTCTCGAGTTGATGGTCAATTATTTGTAACAGACAAGAAATGATATCCTTTTATCTCTAATCTTAAACTTTGGCTTCTAAGATAAAATTATCTCAGGTTAGTTTCCTAGTTCTTGTACAGGCTAAACAGCTTTTATTCTGTTATTTATATATCAAACTTCTCCCCCACGTTTTCTTTTGTGATTATTTCAGGAAAATATGATGTACTTTACTATATTTTAATATTTTTAGAACATAGGCTATGGACATACTAAAGAGGAACCCTTTTCGTTAAACTGAAAAAAGCTACTACACGCAAATACTCTTATAGACCTGCTGAGCTTTAACAAGCATCTGGCACATGGGGAAAAAATAAAGTATAGAAAATCAATCTCTCATACTGCAGTCATTTTTGACTTACCTTTGTTTTGTAAGTAGCTACAATTTCCACCACAGAAATGTCTTGTGTTGTAGATTCCAAAGAGAGCATACCTTTCTTTGTGCATTTCATTATGCATCCCTTAAGCACGCCCCAGAAACATTTCTGTTTTATTCTTCCCTCTCCTTTGAAAAGTTAGATCATAGGAAGAAGTCTATGCAAAGTGCCAGTGCATATGTGGAATGGAGCGAGGGGTATGTCTGCTTCTGCCCTTTCATAGAGACTGCCTGTCATTTCACATCTATATTGGTTCTTGGGGGATTTTGTTGGAGTAGTATGCTTTTTGTATGCTTTATGAATTGATGTTTGTGTCAGGTTTTGGAGACATTGCCATCTTTTGTGGCTTCCCATCTGTTTAACCATAATTAGCAATGGGAGAAAACAACTCCTGGAACCTATGCATTCTCCCTGTTATGATTGATACTGCTGTTAAGTTTGCCTTGAAAGACAGTACAGTAATTCCTTTAAACAACAACCTAAAATAAGCCTTATTATTTTGAAAGTAAATTTGTGAAAGGCTAATTTTGGAAGAATGCTGTTTCTTCCAAGATAAAAATTACAAGTTGTTGTTAGAATGCCCTCAGAGGAATTGCAGGCATGAACTGATTTCCTCTCATCTTATTATGGAGGGATGGAAGTGCCATAGTTCTGCCAGAATTCTATTATGTCAGGTGGATCAAGCAAAAATTTGCTGCTGCTGCTGCTGTCCTTCCCTTGCTTGGTTTTTTTAGAAATATCAGAAATGTTTTATCTTGGCTTGAAAACTGAAGATGTAAACAGTTCAGATTTAAGTAAGCTAAATGACTTTTTCCAGCGAAAGCAAAGGCAACTGCAGTGGTGCAAGAATCTGATGGGATAGGACAAAGAAATGACTATAGGCAGCAAACCAATCTCTTTTTAAACTTAATCTGAATTAAGTGTAGTTATAATTACTTTCCATGAATTTACTAACTTCTCAATTTTTATAGCTTTTTAGGGGAACTCTAAACTTTTGCATCTTACTATAAAATAATTTACCTTCTTGCTAGACTCGAGATCTTTGAAACAGATTCAAATGACTGCATTTGATATAATAGGCACAGGGTAGCTTAGACCACAATAAATCTACGAGTCTTAAGTTATCCCAAGATACTATATGGTATGTACTGTAGCTGGCCTACTGAGACTTTTTAGGGTTTGTTTGATGCAAATAAATGAAAATCTCAATCCATATGCTAATTGTATTTAGTTAGTTTAAAACAACCTTTTTTTAAACAAAGAGTTGAAAGAGAAATAATTGATTTGATTGTCCCCTGGGTTATCTACCTTATTTCCTCTCATCAAATGAGACTTGTGGAAGTTGAAGTCAGGCAGCACACAAATGTGTATGTCTTTTTCTTATAAGACTGCATCCTTTCAAATGTATCTGCATGTATTTATACTCTCAAAAAGCAGTGGGTGTTTATACAGGTGGAGTCACTTGAGAATAATTTGGAGGTTCACTAGTTCATTAGCTCTGGCATGGATTGCCAATCGCTTTATTTAGGTTCTTGGTATACATTACACCAAATCACTGGTTTCTCAAATAAATTATAGCTACCAGATTTCATCCTTTGGGAATCTCCGTAACATTTTCAAGAGTCAACAACTTAGACAATGACACAATTATGCTCTGAGAATACCATCCTGGTTTTGGCATCTCCTGTTTTTTCCCCCTTTTCTGTGTGCTCTACCAATATATATAAATTATATACCATTTGTTTCTGGTAACAAACCTCACATTAAGCAGCACAGAACAAGATTAAATATAGTGACGGTTACTCAGAACACAGTGTTAAAGATACAGTTCATTCACAAGACTTTCTCCTGCCTTTATTTCTTAGACAACTGGAATCAGAAAACTGGATTTTGGAGTCTCTCTCTTCACCTAGAAGGTGAAATGTCAAAACTTGCCATTCATGAAGAAAATTAAGCTGTCTATAGAAGCTTTTTTTTGGTTGTTAATTTCTCATCTCACATGAGTTTTAAAGGATGTTAGATGGACTTGAGTTCTATATACCAGGAGAATTCATTTGAATGAATAAATTACAGTGAGTGCAAGCATGATTGAGGCAGACAATGAGGACATCAATCAGTGACAGAAAATAGACATAGGAAAAAATTAGCTACACATACAAAATGCTATGAGTTAATCATTTTTTCCATGGTTTGCTGAATGTCCCCAAGTAATTTTACATCACATTAACAAAGCAGTAGCAATAGCACTTAGATTTATATACCACTCTAGTTTATGGAAATTCTCACTCACCCATGGTCATGGTTTCTGGTTTTTCTTTGAAAACATTTCACTTCTCATCCAAGAAGCTTCTTGGATTACAAGTGAAACATCTTCAAAGAAAAACCAGAAAGTCCAGTTGCCTCTTGAAAAAGCACCTTTGGGTCAACCATCCCTGAAGTATTTTACAGTACTCTTTGGGTGGTACAATGTCAGCATATTGCCCCATCCTTGGAAGGATGGAAGGCTGAGTTACTCTCGAGCCCCATCAGAATTGAACTCCAGAGAGCATGGTTTGCCTGCAATACTGCACTCTAACCACTGTGACTTTTACTCCATATGAACCTTAAATAAATAATAATAATAAAATACATGTCTCAGAAAGGATGACTTTAAGGTTGAGGTATAATATTGTTTATTCTCCCATAAGGCCAAAAGCAAATATATCCCAGTTGAATATGAGATACGCACAGGCCAACATATACTCTATACCAGGGGTATCAAACTTCTGGCCCACAGGCTGGATGTGTCACACACTGGCCACGCCCCACCCCCAGTTTAGCAAAAGAGGGGAATCGTGATACATCACATGACGCCATGAACTCATATGGAATTCTGTTGTCACAGCATTTAACCCATAGTGTTAGACCAGTTTCTATTATTTTATTCTCATCATAGTAAGTAGAGATAGTAGAAAATGACTATCTTTTTACTGTACTGTATTTGATTTGCATCCAATAATCAATGATACCCTCCCTCTGTCATAACACTAACTCAGTTAGGTAGTTTGCCCATCTTTCTGGCTTACAGAGGCTCTAGAGGGCTTAAATAGACTAGATCTTTCTATAGAAGCAAGATCCTGCCATTATGTTCTGATCTCTTCCTTTGAAAATTTTGATTTTCACGAACTTATACTGTACTATCAGCTAACAATTGTATGCTTAAATAAAATAGGGTTGCCTAAGAAAAAATTAAAACATGAAAAAGCATATTTTCTTGATTATATCATTAAAAACAAATGATTGAAGTATCCATGTATTTATAGAGAAGTTTAGTATTCATGCAAACACTTACTGATCTAGTAATCTGACTAAAGCTTTGCCATTAAACACATTTGTTCCTTTTGAGATGTAAAGATATAACTATAGTCCATGATTGCAATAGAAAAACCTCAAAAACCAATAGAAGAGCCTGCTTTGTTACAATCCTAGTTCTACCCTAATAGTTGTCTTATTAGCCAGCTTAACATTTGTGCTTTGCTAAAGCTACCCAAAGTACTTCATGGGTTAGTACTGCAATTCCTAAATTGGCCTATACATTTGATAATCTTTACTGCCTCATATGAAAAGGTCTTTGTTTTAAAATAACTTTATTTCTTCTTTCAGGGTTTATTGGATTACCAGGGAGTAAATCACCAGATCATAATTTTGCGCCTTTTGCATTATATCGTCCGCTTCATATGGAGAATGCAGTGACTATTGCTTCAAGAGGCCATGAAGATTGTTTACTTGGTTCTAGCAACAAAAGCCCATGAACAATCCCTCTGGATGCAGCTAATAGCCATTTCTGACTTTGACACATCCAGCAAATTAAAGGAGCAAGAGGACTCCATTATTAGAGAATTAACAAATTGTGATGGATTTTTGGAAATGGGTCAACATTTTTAGAAACAAGATTTCATATGACAGTGGAGCTGACACCATTTTTTGTTGATGAAACTTTTTTTTAAAAAACTGCTATATAGAGCTTTTAAGAAAAATAATTGAATCATGTGTTCACATTAGGAAATATGTAAGCTGCTCCTCTACCTTACAACAGAATGGACTGAGCCAGCTACTTTTGTAAAGCTGCCTTAGTTTTTATATTAAAGACATATTGTACAGCTTTTTAAGAACAAATCTTCCCAAGTAGTGAGAGGCCAGACTCTTGTATTAGGTCCTCCGTTCATTCCAGATGACTTCCATGCAGAAGAGCTCATGATCATTAAATGAAATTGGTGGAGACAAGATGGAAAGATTGGAATTTATACTTCCGGTTATTCCTCTGCAAATTTCTGCCATTAAAGTCAGCTGCCTTTGTGTGTCTACACCAGAAGGAATTTACACAGAACATGTACCCATCTGCTGTGCAAGTACCAGATTGGATCTTTCTTTGTGAAGAGCTTCTGCTTCTTACAGTCCAGAGAAAGAAATGTTGAAGTTGCTTTGAAAATTGAAATTAAACTGTGAAAGTTTAAATGGTCCAAATAATGATACCAGGTTGCCTTTTATAATTTTCTTCTTATGTTATTTGTATAGAACGTGTATATTCTATAACATAAACTGATGTGGGGAGGGAGGGGGGCAATGTAGCAATAAGTTTTTGCATGTGGGTGAAAGCAGTTCCTACACCTGTGCAATATTGCCCCAAGTTGTTAGAACAGGGTCCTACTGCATGATTCCTGGCACTGTATTGATCCTCATTATGGTATTTTACTGTTTAAATCCAGTGTGAGTGTCTGTAATTTTTTTTCAACAAACACTCTGGATTTAATTATTGCTGCATTTATTCTTAAAATAAATTATCTGGAGGGATGAGTTAGTAACCATAATGTGGAATGTACAAGGACTACTGACTCAGTGCGTGGGTTCGGGGTCGATAGCAGCACAGTATTCAGATTGATTCTGGGGGTAAAAATTCCAAAAGAGATGGAAGCAGGTTTTTTTTTTCCTTTTATAAGTTTTAACAACAGAATTTCTGGAACCTTCCCCTCCCTCATAGCCTCATGTGAGAAAGTAGCTGTGTTTTACCTACTATGTTGGTGAGGGCTACTTGTAGTTTAGTTAGAAAAAAAATCTTGAACCAAGGGTAATTAATTCCAAAAAGCTGAATTGTGCAACCTTAATAATCAAAACAAAGCAACTGTTTCTCTGAGCCATAGATAGTGGTAAAGATAGTGATTCCCAAACTAGACTGAAGGGCTGTCATACGCCATGGGGGAAATGAAGTATGTCTGCAAAAAGAGAAACTTGCCATATTTGATGTTGCTTCGTCCCCTTTGTGTGCCTAGAGATGGAAACAAATATCCTTCTCAGGATAAGGGTTCTCTTATAAAGTTCCTGGTTCAGGTTCTCTTTAATTTGCCAGGTAAAGAAGCCTTCATAAGCATAGGAAGCTGGTTCATTTTGAATCAGAGTACAGGTCTGCTTAGGTTAGTGGTTGTTGGATGGGTCTTTGCCAGCCCTTCTCAGAGATGTACAACACCAACTGTATTTTTTGGACTATAAGACATACTCCCCTCCCAAATGTCTGTGCATCTTACAGAGTGAATGTGGGCCTGATTTTAGCCTCCCAAGCCCTCCGCAGGTCCCATTTTTGCCCTTCCCGGCATCCAGAAACACTCTGCAGGCCAGAGTGCAAACCCTCTGTCCCATTTTCAGCATCCTCGATGCCAGGGAGGGCAAAAATGGGCCCGTTTTTGGCCTGCAGAGTGCTTCTGGACAACAGGAAGGGGAAAAACAGGATGTGCGTGGGCAAAAAACTATTTTTTGTCTTGTTTTCCTCCTCTAAATCTAGGTGTGTTTTATGGTCCAGTGCATCTTATAATCCGAAAAATACAGTACATATATTTGCATGCAAAGCATATGCTGGACCACTTACTGATTACCTACCATTCTGTCCCAAAGCCTGATTGACGTAGGAGAAGGCATGATGGAAGTATAGTTCATTATGGTATTTTCTGTAACTGAAAAGAAGATATCTCTTTGTTACTTTAGGCACTGATTGGAAACTAATTATTTATGAACTGTACCCAGTAAAGACAAAACATTCTGTGCTCCAGAGAGCAACCCTGAAACAGTTTAAACAGATTAGGAGCCTAATGAAAATCTTCTTTAACTTTCCTTGTCTTTGCTGTTTATGGGAAAGATGATCAAACACTTCTAGGTTTTTTTTGGGGGGGGGAGTCAGTTGCTTCCAAATGACTAAAATTTTGCTTTAAAACAAAGAGAAATTTCAGAATATTGAATTTATTAAATTACTAAATTATGGCATGCACATAAGCTCGATCTTGAATGAAAATGAATCAAAATATAGCAAGTAAATTTCTAATTTAACGGTGGTTAGCAGAAGTGCATGCTGACTTTTTTTAAAAAGGCTTTTGCTTCTGATAAATCTTCGGTCACTCATCATAGTTTATTAAATATAAAATGTTTGTCTCTTCAAATGTCATAGATGATAGTAAAACATAAAATAATCGATATAGCTTGGGAAAACTAAAAATTGAAAGCAACAGTGATTTAATAAAAATTAAATGAGCAGTAAAGTTGTGCTGCACCACATTATGGTCAGGTAGTTCATATGTCATTTTTATTTGGCCGCATGAGGCAACTGAAACTGAGTATTTGCATAACAGATTCTGTCCCTTTTTTCTCTGCTATGTAATTTTATCTGGTCCTTGATTAGCTATATAGACTAGTACAGATTATAAACATGATTCCAAATATTGTGCCACTTCTGGTTTCACCAGCACCACTGAAAATGTGTAAATATCTTCAAAAAGTTACAGGCTTTGACTTCTCTTGAAGCCATCTAAAGTGCATTTGTAGAATCTAGGCTTTCTGATTCTCTGTATTATCAACACTTCCTGTGATTTCTCTGTATTGTTCCATAAATGTTCAATTATTGTGCCTGTCTGGAATATGTGGAATGTTAGTCCACCTAGTGGAGATTCACCTATTCCCTGTATGTATTACTTTAACCCATTGTTTCAGAAGTCCAGTGAATTAACACACACACACCAAGATCTCCCAACAAGCAAGATGCACATATAGGTGAAAGTTGCCCACAGAACTGCCGGATAGTGAAGACTAAGGACCGAAAGCAGTGAAAGTGCTAACCATCTCTTGGAAATGGGAATGTATTAAGTTCTTTACCCATCTTAACAGGTGAATGTCTTTCCAAACTGACAGGGTTGATTAGCTGGTGCTGTATGCATTGTTCTCAGAACAATCTCAACTACTTCCATGCCATCCTTTTTTGTCCCATCTTTTATAGGGCTGTGCAGCACTTCAGATTCAATTTCAAAAATGCTTGAGAATGCACAGGGGAGAGAAACATTGCCCTGCAACTCCTTAAAGCAGCTGTTGCCTGTATCATATGACAGGTGTGAGATTTCTTGAAAAAGATGCAGATGCCTTCAGGAGTGCTAAGGTGCATTCTGTAGCACATTTTTTAAAGGAAGAAAGCCATGTTAGTCTATGGTAACAAAAATTCCGAAGAGCTCTAGTAGAAACTTCTGAGTATCGCATGTTATTAAAAGACATTGGCTTTTGCTAGCTGCAGTTTACTTAATCTGAGGCATACAGTGGCTAGATTGATACAGGATTTAAATTAGGTTGAGGTGGTGGGAAGAGGGGGAAAAACAGGTTATACTGAAGCTGCTTTATCTCACATGTAACTTGTGCATCTGATGAGGTGAACTGAAACTCGGAAGAGTGTATGACTTTTAATACGTGTTAGTCAGAAAAGGTGCTGTTGGAGCCCTTTTGATTTTTTGAAGCACCATTTGGAATTGTATTTGAAGTACTGCTGACATCCAGTTATAGATTTAGCCAGGGAGGTGTTGCTTTGCATACTTCACTTTTGCTGAATCAAGCATTTCGTTGGTAGCTCTACAGGAGGGAGATTCCTTGTTTAATAATATCAGTCCATCACTTTCCTAATTCGATTTGTTATTTTAATTTCAAATAGAAATGACAATGCTGTTAATAGGAATTTGATCTGTATATTTGCATGTTGCCTGCAAAATCTGATTTATTGGAAGAGGAAAGGAAATGGCTTTAACAGCTAGCATTACGCTGCTCAGATTGATACTGTGCAAAATGCCAGAAATTCTTTCTGTTCCAAATACAGTGATGCTGATATACAACATTAGGCACAAACTTTTGATTAAGAGTTTGCTATTATTCGTTGTGTCATAAGATCCTGTATTTAAATTTGACCATATTTTAAATGGAAATAATTATCAAAAGTTTCTTTCAGCACAAACTGGCATGTTGCTTGCCAACATGCCAGGATAATGTGCCTAGACTTCATCTTTCTGTACTCACCAAAGCATGAATGAAACTTTGCTCCTGCTTCTGTACCTGGAGCATTCCAGTGTTAAAATTAAATCCTTCTGTAGACTTCAGCCATGGTTGGGATCTTGGGAGTTCCATGCCTGCACCTTATGTTGGAAGACTCCTTTGTTCCTTCCTTGGATTGGAGCAGATCCTGCTCCTTAGAATACCCTAATTTGAGGAGTGGCTTTCTTTTAGGGATGGGTATGTGGAAATAAGGAGCTGCTGTAGAAAGGGGGGCTTTGAAAAGCCCAGTGCATAAGCAGTGGCGTCTGTGCTGCCTTTTTGCATCCCTTGTCCTCCCCTCTCCCCCAATTTCTTTAAAGGCTTGGCTGGCCCAGTGCCTTGAGATGTGTACACATCCATATGTGTTAACTGATAGCATGGACGCGCAATGAGCTTGCTGCCATGGCTTAAGGCAACAAGCATTATAAGCCTAATACATATTTTTAAAATTCTGTGAATTATAACATAAACAGTAAATGACATGATATTGGCACTGTGTGGCCCAAACCCAAGCTTTCTTTTTTCCGCAGACATTTATCTATATAGATACCTATATCTAAAAACTAAATCAAATAATACCCATTTGGTTTTCCAGTTCACTGCAGGTTTTGTGCCTTCACAACCCCACTGTGAACTTAGTAAGACTTGTGGGTTTAACATATATAACCGTTTTCTCTATTAGAGGATTTTTAAAAAAATAAAATTTCCTTTTAAATAGTCCTACCAAAACATTTTTATGAAGAATTTCCTTTGGTTGTGGAGAAACCAGATATAAATTTCTTCCCAGAGAATTACTAAGACTTTCAATGCTTTTATTTTCTTTCAATGATTGTAAATATTTGAATATTTATTAGATTAGAGCAGTTTTTCTCATCTGAGCCAAATGTTACCTGTGTGCAATGTTTCCTCTTTTCTTACTATTTCATGTAAGATTTTTTTTGTATAGCAGCAGAAATTTCTCTAAACTTCTTTTTGTAAAATTGAACTTGTTAAATACTGTAGGTTCCCCTTTTCTTTGTAATTAATGCACTCTACTGTTTCATAATGCTGTAACTTGTAGAAATGTTGTATATTTATTTTCTGCTTATTTAAGTTCTTGTAAAGTCTTTTTTTTTCTTTAAATTTTACTTAGCATATATGAAAATAGTGATTGATCAGTTTAGAGCACTGTCTACTAGTTTGAGATAGTTGGCGCTATTTTAGATATTAACCCTCTTATTTTCTCTCATTGCTCTTGCTTCCTTCTCTGTCTTGTTACAGCGTTCAAGTATAAAGTGCAAGCAGAGAGTACAATTCCATTGTGTCATTAGAAAAGCCCCATACTCGAGCTTTGAAATATTTGTAAGTTTTTGTGGGGACTGATGGTGGTTTTCAAAGAATTTTTACTAAAGCAACATGCAGTGCTCTGAATTGGTCTTAAAAAAATGATAGACATGATCCAAAGACTTGCATGGTTGTGTTACGTTCAATCAGAATTCAGATGACCCCAGCAACCCACCACAAAAACCAGTGTCTCTGGGAAATTCATGAAATACCAGATGATAACCCTTGTTGGTGCTTCCTGTTTCTTTCTTGAATTGTGCTAATATGAAGGGCTGTTAATACTGCATCCCTTGACCTCAGTTTATGTAGCACAGGATATGGCTGTTACCTCATGATCAAGAAGTACCTGCAATTTATTCAAGAACTATTAAATTTTTAGGTGAAGAGTGAAATTTTGCACCCTGGTTTAAAGACCACTAGTTATTGTATGACAAACCTTGTCATCAGGTACAAACATCAACGTAGCACTGATCTTGTACTGATTAATCACTAATTTGTTTCATAGAACCCAGCATATGTAGCATTTTTATTGCAGTTTCCCTGGCTTACTTGTGTTTTGCACTGATGAAAATTTGACAGGGTAATTGCCACTTTACTTGTGCAATACTGCTGTAAATAACTGCAGATCTTTTTTTAAGATGCAATCCTTTATGTTCTTAATGAATTTTATATGAATAAAACTTTTCAACTACTATTGTGTATTAAATGTATTTATCATTAGTTTTCTACACAGATTTGGTTATATGTACAGATAAATCTGCATGCAGTTCAATATCAACTTCTCAACACCATAGCTGTAACATAATCCATGAGGCTGGGTAGCAAACTTGTCTGGATAAATATAATCAGTAATATTATTTCTAAAATACATAGTATCTAGCCACTTCTAAAGTACAGGAGACAGCAAAATGAACTGGAGTTAAAACAATGAAGTATCTCAATCTGAGAAAATATGTTTTTAAAAACAGAAAAATGTGAATTAAAAACATAAAAGAGTATGTTATATTTGCTTTTTCTATGGTACCAGATCTTCAGAGATTTTCTAATGTCCAGAAATGTCTTCCTTTTGGGCAAATAGGTAACAAGTTAGTACAAATTAGTTAATCTGCGTCACCTGCTGTCACCTGCCGCCTGCAGGCCAGATATATCACATGCTGACCACACCCATGCCCAGTTTAGCAGAGGGGAAAAAAGTCCTGATATATCATGACACCACCGTGATAACGCGAGTTTGACTTGTGGCATGGGATGAATAGAAATAGCATAAAATGAATTATTAAAAGATGTACGGGGAGGGTAAAATAATTTGTGCAAATTTTTGTTAGAAGATTCTTGAGATATGTCTTCTAAGTATTTTAAGAGTTCAGTTTAAAATATTTTAATGCAATTCTAAATGGATTTCAAAATTAAGAGAAATAGTTACATCCATAATGAATATTAGTTTAAAGAATGGGATAATTGGCCTCTCTAGTAAAGCCATATTTTCTGCTATAATGGAAAAATGAACTGTGATCCAGTGGGCATGCTGTTGTATTGGCACTGTAGGAATAGAAGGCAACACATATCTTATTTTCAAAGTAGTGCAAATTTTTACATTTGGATTGCTTCCTGTACAACATTTTTCTTTGAAGAACTTTCTGGACCATCTTGCTGTTTCAGACATTCAAAATAATTTCTAGACCAAGGTAGAAAGTCACTATTTTTCATACACTTTTTAGTAAGTAATTACTAATTTGTGATTCAGAAATGGGCCAGAGTATCTTAATACATCACTTTTCTACTCTTACTGTGCAATGACAGCAACTACTTGGAATGTTCCAGGATCTTAGGAAAAAAGATGCTGGAAGAATCAATTAGTATAAATTGTAAATGTCTAGCCAAATATTTTGTGGATAAAATGTTATTTGCTCTTGATTGGAAACTGACAAAATATACTGAGATGACAGGAATATCTACGTTATCGTAGATATTTTTAAAGTGTAGATGTCAAGGAAATTATCAGAGTTCCCTCTGTTATTTGCATTGGATTGCTACCTGACTGAGATGGGGAAAGTGGCCAAGAAGGCTTTAATCAATGCTGCTTTGGGGAAATTGGAGACTCCAGCATCATTGAAAGATCTGTTTTCCTTGCTTTTCAACAAATCAAGCCTGAATCCAATGGAAAATAGCAACTATTGTATCTTCAGTTTTTCCCCTTGCAAAAGGTTGGTAGGAACATGTTTATAGTTATAGGGAGCTTTGGAGAAGCAGATTATCAGGACCTGGAAGTCTGGATTGTCTTTGTTAAGCCTTTAGTAACACATCAAAGAATTAAAATTCAGAGACTTAAATTTTAATACCAAGAATTAGGAATAATGTTTTGAGACTTGAGTTAGGAACCTACCAACCCTCTTTTATTAATTCATTAAGACAGGGTCTCTTTGAAGCTGTAGGATTTATTTCCCATATTGTTTGCATGACAAACTAAGAGAATGCTATTGGATAAATCTGTAACAGGATCCTGCATTTGTTGAATGCCCCTACTTCTTTCTTGGCTTCAACCTCTTATAAATGACCATTGGTGAGACTTGTATTAAGAAAGGGCAACTATTCTTGTCCTAGATATTTGATGCTTTTCATCACAAGTATTCTGGATTGCCTACAAAGATAGAGAGGGTGGCACTGTTATAATGATTCTGCTAAAATCTAAGTGGCTATTCTTGGATACAGGTATATTTATGGATGCTACAGACTTTAGTTTTTTCTATCACATCTACTTTTGCATGGAGAGGTAATCCACTTGTTTGGGATGAGACATCAAGATACTACACTGCTCAAAATAATAAGGGGAACACAAAAATAAGACATCCTAGATCTGAATGAATGAAATATTCTTATTAAATATTTTGTTCTTTACATAGTTGAATGTGCTGACAACAAAATCACACAAAAATTATCAACGGAAATCAAATTGAGCAACCCATGGAGGTCTGGATTTGGAGTTGCACTCAAAATTAAAGTGGAAAAAAACACTACAGGCTGATCCAACTTTGATGTAATGTCCTTAAAATAAGTCAAAATGAGGCTCAGTAGTGTGTGGCCTCCACATGCCTGTATTACCTCCCTACAACGCCTGGGCATGCTCCCGATGAGGTGGCAGATGGTCTCCTGACGGATCTCCCACACCTGGACTAAAGCATCCCCCAACTCCTGGACAGTCTGATGCAATGTGGCGTTGATGGATGGAGCGAGACATGATGTCCCAGATGTGCTCAATTGGATTCAGGTCTGGGGAATGGACGGGCCAGTCCATAGCATCAATGCCTTCGTCTTGCAGGAACTGCTGACACACTCCAGCCATGTGAGGTCTAGCATTGTCTTGCATTAGGAGGAACCCAGGGCCAACCACACCAGCATATGGTCTCACAAGGAGTCTGAGGATCTCATCTCAGTACCTAAAGGCAGTCAGGCTATCTCTGGGGAGCACATGGAGGGTTGTGCAGCCCCCTAAAGAAATGCCACCCCACACCATTACTGACCCACTGCCAAACCAGTCATGCTGGAGGATGTTGCAGGCAGCAGAACATTCTCCACGGCATCTCCAGACCCTGTCATGTCTGTCACATGTGCTTAGTGTGAACCTGCTTTCACCTGTGAAGAGCACAGGGCACCAGTGGCCAATTTGCCAATCTTGGTGTTCTCTGGCAAATGCCAAATGTCATGCACAGTGTTGGGTTGTTCGCACAACCCCCACCTGTGGATGTCGGGCCCTCATACCACCCTCATGGAGTCTTGTTTCTGACCGTTTGAGCAGCCACACGCACATTTGTGGCCTGCTGGAGGTCATTTTGCAGGGCCCTGGCAGTGCTCCTCCTGTCCCTCCTTGCACAAAGGCAGAGGTAGCGGTCCTGATGCTGGATTGTTGCCCTCCTATGGCCTCCACGTCTTCTGATGTACTGGCCTGTCTCCTGGTAGCGCCTCCATGCTCTGGACACTACACTGACAGACACAGCAAACCGTGCCACAGCTTGCATTGATGTGCCATCCTGGATGAGCTGCACTACCTGAGCCACTTGTGTGGGTTGTAGGCTCCGTCTCATGCTACCACTAGAGTGAAAGCACCGCCAGCATTCAAAAGTGACCAAACCATCAGCCAGAAAGCATAAGAACTGAGAAGTGATCCGTGGTTACCACCTGCAGAACCACTCCTTTACTGGGGATGTCTTGTTAACTGCCTATGCTTTCCACCTATTGTCTATTCCATTTGCACAACAGCATGCGAAAATGATTGTCAATCAGTGTTGCTACCTAAGTGGACAGTTTGATTTCACAGAAGTGTCATTGACATTGTGTTGTTTTTGTGTTCTCTTTATTTTTTTGAGCAGTGTATATTTCAGGTCTACTTCAGGTCAGATAGATGCAATAAATGTTCTAACCTGGTCTGTAAGATGGATGAGAAGAAACAGTTTAGATTCAAACTGAACAATGCAAAATGACTTTAATGTTAACTCAGAAGCCAACAGATTTCAAGATATTTTCTAATCTGAATGGGATCGTGGCTCTTCAGAGAAACCAGGTTTAAAATCCAGGAATTCTTTGAGACTCAGAGCTGTTGCTAGAGGAGGTGGTAAAGAACATGACCAGGAGGGCTTTTGCCCAGGTTTGGCTAGATAAGTTGTGACCTTCCCTAAATGACTCCAATTTGCTCTTCAGTTTATAATGGAAATCCTTGACGATATGGAAACTTCAATTGGTCCAAAATTGCAACAGCCTGTATGTTTAGTAGCCAGTCTCTATATTGCCATATTATACCACTATTATGGGAGCAACGTCAACCTCACCAGGCTCAAGGTTGACTCAGCCTTCCATCCTTCTGAGGTGGGTAAAATGAGGACCTTAATTGTTGGGAGCAAATAGCTGACTTGGTAAACTGCTTAGAAAGGGCTGTTAAGCACTGTAAAGCAGTATATCAGTCTAAATGCTATTGCTATTGCTATTTATCTGAGTGACCAAAAATGAATCTCACAAGTCTCTGGATCCTCTAAGAAGAGTGTCCATTCATGCTCTCTGTAAATCAACATAGACACAAACAAAGATATTATCACCCCATTCTCTAAAATTGAAGAACATTATTGGATATTCATATCCAAAGCCTGCTGCCCTAAAACGTCTATTTAATCCAGTCATTGCTTGAAGGCAAATATGTGCTGCTGCTGAATTTCTAGATGTGGACACACTGATAAACAGTCTGCCTTTCCAAGCAGCTGCATTTTGATGGGGAAAGAGAAAGTGATAAGGTTTCAATCAGCTTGTGCATACTGTGCTGAATCAGCAGGCTGCCTGAATTCTGGCATTGTGCCTTCATTGAAGGGCCTCCATGTCTCCCTTTCCCCTTGTGCAACCTGCCAGGAACTCCTGCTTCAGATCCCAAGGGTGAAAATATGGCCAGGTGAAAGCATGAGCCTGGATATTTTAAGTCAAAAAAATAATTTATAATGATACAAAATCATTTCAGCACATCTAAAGGGAAAAATGGGTATTTTTGTATAGAATTCATAACCAAACCCAAATGTGCTTGGTTATGCACATTGAACATGCACTGTGGGTCAGCTATCTACTGGTAATTATAAGTAAATGGAGTGTGTTTATACATGAGACTCTTACAGGTAATGTAATATGCAAATATGGGGACAATCTTGATAAAAAAGTCAATTGGATCAACATTTGACTTAGAGGTTCTACTTTTTAAGATATTTCAAATTAATAAGACTCCTAAACCTAAGATTATCTCAGAGGAATCAGGGCTGGAGCCACCAAGAGTTCCATGGTCTGATACTACAGTGACATAGATGGAAAAGGAGACAATATCTGATCTAATCATGGAACTCATCTTCTCAACAATAATAGCACTTAGACTTATATACTGCTTTACATCCCTCTTTAAGCAGTTTACAGAGTCAGCATATTGCCCCCAACAATCTGGGTCCTCATTTTAACCACCTCAGAAGGATGGAAGGCTGAGTCAACCTTGAAGCCTGGTGGGATTTGAACTGCCAAACTGACGGCAGCTGGCTGCAGAAGTAGCTTGCAGTACTGCACTCTAACCACTGCACCACAGAAGCTCTATAATGTTAACAAGGCACCTAAAAGCCTTCCTCCAATGGACTCTCCATCTTCATTTTAGCTTTAATTTTTGTATGAATTGCTGAAAGTTGTACAGGGCATCATGGAAAATGCTACCTATAAAAAGGGTCAGACCAGTCTGGCCAATTCGGGATTAATCCAGTGCTCACTGTAATCACTTGATCAATTTTAGATGTTAGCTAAATTAATACATTTTTCTTGATTAATTCCAAATTGGATAAAGGAGGAAGGATTATCATTACCAGTGTATCTTCTAAACTGCATATCCTGATTCAAAATTCTCTTTTTTGCTGTAGGCTTTACATATAATAAACAGAACGAATCACACTTTTGAGCACGTTAATTTAACCTTCCTCATTTACAAAGGGGAAACTATGCAAAATCGTCTTAGCATACTTGAATTTCAGAGGAAAGCTTGGTTATAAGCTGTGCTGTGTTTCATCGAAACTGCTGTGGCTCCTTAAAAAGTATTGTGTAATCATAAAACACTTCAGCTGAGGTGCAGTGTAATAGGGCAGCCCCTCCTGATGCGGGCCATATATACAGCCATCTATTCTTTGGACAGTTGTAATAACAGCATTTGTATTCCATTAATCCTTGTCAAGAGTGATTTCATGACCCAGCACTGTTACAGTTAGCTGCAACAGTCACAACAGCTGTGGTGCAGAGTGGAGATGTCTTTCCAAGCCCAGAGCAACTCATATCCCACAGGTGCTAAGGAAACAGCAGCAATAACCGTTTATACAATCCAGGAGCTCTCATTACATTTCAGATGCTATGGTACCAATAAATAGACCTTTCTCTACTGTGTAGGCAAAGAACAATTTCAACCAGTGTTTCTCAAACTTGGCAATTTTAAGATATGTGGATTTCAATGCCAGCTAAAACTGAGATCCTGAATGTGAGACTTGCAGATCCTGACATGTAGATACTTCTAACTACATATATCTATTAAAGGCCCAACTTAGCTAGATGCCAGTCTACAACATTTAACAAAGCATTTTTGGTTGTGAGTTCATTTATGCAAGAGTAATAGCTCTGGAGGCACTGATTTTTTTTTAGAAAAAGGTAAATATTAATTTCATGTTTTGGCAGTTGTAACTGCTTTACTTTTATAGTGATAGTGAAATTTGTGGATTATATTATTGGAATTACCAGCATTAAGTTGAACCACATTTAATTATACTTAAAGTAACCTAGGCCAAATTTAGGCTTTAATTCATTAAGATTTATGTGCAAATCACTCATACTGACCTTGGCCCAGTCATTTCCTTGTGTCTACATAAGTATGCTTAAATTTGAAGCTATTGTAGCACAAAGTTTTTAAAGTTTCAGTTTCTACCCGCACTGTTGTTTTCCTTCACAATTCTTCTGGACTGAAAAGCAGATTATAATTTTCAAATAAATAAAATTATAAATGTGAATAGATATAAATTGTGGAAATAGAACTGGTCTCTTTTCAACATCCACCCAAAACCTCAAAATATCCCTCTCCTAAAATTCTTAAGTGGAGACAGTACTTAAATTTGCCATATGGAATAATTGCTGGCTACCACTTCATCACAGAAACAAGGGCCACATGATTTCCAGGAGAGTATTATGAATTATATCTTCACAAGCTCCTGGGCTGGGGTCCTTTATAATGCTTACTATAAGATCAGTTTAAGGATCAAGTCAGAGCACAGCCCAAGGATCTACAACAGCAACATGAAAAGAGTACAAACCCTCTCCAAGGACTATCGTGTGAAAATACTTTGGTGTGAAGGAGAAGCAAAAGAAAAATTGTAACATGGGAATTTCAAAACTGATAGGTGTTTAGTTATTCCATTAAAGAGCTTCTTAGAATTACATATGGGTTGCATGCACCATCAGTCACTTTCTTAGCATCCCTGAATTGCTCATTGAATTATGTACTTAGGGCTAGATATTTTTGGTTTTTTAAACAAAGAGAATTCCAAGCCTACTTTTATGGAATATCACCATACTTTCCAAAAAGATTATGACAAAAAAATTGTTACTCTTATCTTAGATTAAATCTCTTGTTCCAACTAAATGGCAGTATTCCACTGACCTTGGCTGAAGTTAAACAAGGAAAGTTCAAATAAGTAAATAACATCCTGAAGGAAGGCAATAGCAATCAGTTTCATATTGTTCCAAGAAAACAACAGAGACCACCTACCAGAAGTTAGAGTTGACCTGAAGAGGATTTTCTTATATCTTTGTGGTGGTATAACTAACAACTGCTATATAATTTAACATGTTTGTTATCCAAACATGGAACGTTTAAGATAACCAACCCACTTTACTGTTGTGGAATCCTTGATATAGAAGTATAAGAATCTAAGAACAATTAAGCAAAATCCATGCCTTTCTTCTTCTTCTTGCTGTGTTTTCTTTTTATGCTAATCAGATGCATTTTTAAATACAAAGGATAGCTTCTATTTTGTTTTAACCTATGTCATGAGGGACTGCTGGCTTGTAAAGCACAGTTCACTGTAGCTTCTGTGCAGCTGCAGAAAGTGCGAGTTCTGCTAGTAATGGAAAGGTATGATTGAAGCTTAGAAGTAGAACTTCTAAAGAGGAAAAACAACTTTTCAGGACAGTGTGGCCAGCCCAAAGCCCCTTTCCGCCAAGAGAGGCCCCTACGATCCCTCCCACTCTCCCGCCTGCCTGAATGAGCCTGGCTGCGGGCAGTCCCCAGCACTTCATCAAGAGAGGTCAGGAGGAGAAGGGGAGCTTGCCCTTGCGTTTGTTCCTATTATAAAGCTATCTTTAAACAAGAGCAAGAGAATTTCTTCTGGATTTGTTAACAGCAGGAGCAACTCTGTTCTACTTTTAAAACCTTGGAATTGCTAATCTGCTCTCTAAATTTATCATAAAGAGATACTGCCAGTCTTTAAAATCCTCTTTCCTTAACACAGAAAAGCTAAGTTGTCTGCAGAGTCAGCTACTTTTCATTTATTTAGTATAATCATATTTATATCATGAAATAGCTATTTGTGGGTGCCTTTTTTATGTGGCTTGCCAGTCTATTTGAGGCAATTACCACACAGCAATATGCATTATCACAAGAAGTTAAAAACAATATTAAAGTAATATATTGGTGTAAAAAGACTGGGGGATTTTATATTCATTCAACAAAGCATCCTAACTAAGTTATTTTAAACAATACTGGTCATCCTCGACTTACGACCACAACTGGGACCAGAATCTCCACAATGAAAGATGATTGTTAAGTGAGACATGCCCAAATTTACTACCTTCTATGTTGGTTATTAAACGAATCACTGCAGTTGCTAAGTGAATCACATGGTCGTTAAGAAAATCTGCCTTCAACATATGATCTATAACTATCTGGTTTGGTTCTGCAACCCAATAGGACAGACACAGACTTCAGAGGATAATTAGGACTGCAGAAAAAACAATTGCTACCAACCTGCCTTCAAGTCAAGGACCTGTATATTGCACGAGTCAAAAAGAGGGCTGTGAAAATATTTACACACCCCTCACATCCGGGACATAAATTGTTTCAACTCCTCCCCTCAAAACAATGCTATAGAGCACTGCACACCAGAACAACTAGACACAAGAAGAGTGCACCCCCAAGACATCACTGCTAAACAGTGATAATTCCCTGAACACTATCCAACTATTTACAAAATCTGCACTATTATTACCATTAACCTTCTCATCACTCCTTATCACCCATCCATCCCCACTTGTGACTGTATGACTATAACTTTGTTGCTTGTATCCTTATGATTTAGATTGACTGTTTCCTAGTATAATTTAATTGCTTATTTGTACCCTATGACTATCATTAATTGTACCTGATGATTCTTGACTCTTGACGAATGTATCTCTTCTTTTATGTACACTAAGAGTATATGCACCAAAGACCAATTCCTTATGTGTCCAATACACTTGGCCAATAAAGAATTCTATTCTATTCTATTCTATTCTATTCTATTCTATTCTATTTATGATTTTGCTTGTCAGAAGCCAGCTGGGGAGGTTGCATCTGGTAAGTAAGTGATTCTGGGATGTTGGAACCGTCATAAATGCAAGGATTGATGGTAAGTCACTTTTTTCAGTGCCATTCTAACTTTGAATGGTCACTAAATCACATGGCTGTAAATCAAGGGCTGTCTGTATTCATTTGGCTAATCTGAACCTGTCTGATGTTTAAGCAGTGCTGAAAAAGCCAACCATTTATTTGGAGAAACACAATGCTAAATTTACTCCTTCAGTCATTCATATATGAAGAGGTAACTCTGTTATATGCCGTATTTTTGAATTGCCCACAAACATCATAGCACTTCTTGTACCACTAGTTAGCACTTACAGGACTCCAATATGTTTTTTAAAAAATCTCAAATTTTTTTTAAAAATAATTATTCTGTATCAGTTACAGCTTTTGCACAGATCTTTAAATTAATCGAAATGTGAAACCTCCAGAGTGTAAGAAAACAGTAATGAGGCTGTCTTGTCTTGGAAAGGGGAGACAGTATTTTTATTTATTTATTAAATGTATTGGTTGACCATCTTATTTCTTTGCTTCTGGGTAGCTTACAATGGTTAAGAAGAATAAAAAATGCAAAACCTATATACCCATGATGGCGAACCTATTGCACACGTGCTGGAAGTGACACGTAGAGCCATTTCTGTTGGCACATGAGCCGTCGTCCGGAATTGATCCATTGCGCATGCATGCACACACCCTGCCAAGCAGCTGATTGTGCATGCACAGGGGGCGGTGGAATGCATGCAGAGAGATCATGTGGACATGCACCAAGGTGCACAGCGCAGGGGTCGCACGCACATGTGCAGAAGCATGCGGTGCACGCACAGTGGGATTGCATGCACAAATCCAAATTCTCAATGGGGAAAGAGGGAGTAGGAGGGGTGAGGGGAAGGTGGGATCTATTATTAATCTATCAACCACCTCCAATGCAAAGCTTCCTTATTGAGACCCCAAGCCAACTGGCAGAGCAAAGTCTTTAGGTCAGGAGGATTGGAGCCAACCTCACTCCAGGAGGCTTTGAGATGTTCCAAAGGGCAGGAGTAGAGAAGACTCTTCCCCTGCGTCCCACCAGCCACAATACTTTGGCCAATGAGACCCACAGAATGCTACCTGTGCCAGCATGGGTAGGGTAGACCAATCCCTTTGGGATGAGACAGTCCCTCAAGTAATCTAGACCCATGTCATGGAGAACTTTAAAGATGATTATCAGCACCTTGAATTGCACCCAGAGGCAAAATGGCAGCCAGTAAAGTTCGCAAAGCAGCGGTGTTTCATGGGCCACTCTTAGAACCCAAAAGCTGCCCGTACAGCCTTGCTCTGCACCGGGGTGGAATTCTACCAGTTTGCACCTATTCGCTGGAACCAGTTGTTAACATTCTAAGCAGTTCGGAGAACCAGTTGTTTGATGAAATTACTGGCCTAATCCTGTAAGGAAGGCAGGAAGGAAACATTCTGGTGTTGCTTACAGAAACTGCCTCTCCATTAACCCTTTTACATTCTTGGCAGGACTAGATTTCCTGTCTCAGGATTGTCTCTGGAGTTTTCCCCCCCCTCTTTTGCTGGTACTTTGCTTGTGTGGAATGACCATTCAAAGTTACAATGGCACTGAAAAAAGTGACTTATGACCATTTTTCACACTTAGAACTGTTGCAGCATCCACACAGTCATGAGAGATCAGGTGAGGAGATGCATGCCTTGATGTAAGTGATATTGAGTTGGCCACACCCAGCCAATAACATGACCACCAAGCCATGTCTACCCAGTCACATGACCACCATGCCATGCCCACCACCTAAGCCATGCCCACAGAACCGGTTATTAAAAATTTGAATCCCACCCCTGCTCAGCACCAGCTGTAGTTTCCAAATGCTCTTCAAGGGTAGCCCCATGTTGCAGTAGTCCAAATATGTGAATGACTAGGGCTTGAATGACTGAGTGCAGGGACTCCAGGAAAGGCTGCAACTTTCTGTAGTAGTAAAGATGACTACTACTACTAGACAATAGTTGGTGATTGGGGTTGAATGTTCTAGATATTACTTAGGTATTTTAATTAATTGATTTCCTCCTTTGGAAATTAACATTTTGCAGATTTTAATTTTAAATAAGTTCATAGCATTCTTGATGTTCCTTCTCATTGGACCCTGGCATTGACATCCAGAGAAAAATACTATGACCAAAATTTGTTTCCCTTCACCCCTAGTAATCGTGGTACCGACATTGTTAAATCAAGGGGGTGTTTGTAAATCACAATGAAAATTTGTACATTTGCATACAAGCCATTAAGATGATAAAACACTATTCAGATCTGTTTGAATCACCTGCTTCTGGCTTAAACCCTTCAAGTTCCAGTGTGCCATGAGCAGTTTTATTTTTTCCTTCAAGAGAAAGAAATTTTTTTTGTTCACACCTGTGTTTCATTTTTAGTTTGAGGTAAAGGTTTAAACTCTCCAGGTCATTCCTTGTCTAACAGTAAAAAAAAAAACCAGTCCTTCAGTGCTAATTAGGGAAGCTGAACTGACATTCATTTCTGGTGTGCAGGAATTGGCTGCCATATTACAGTTCCCCAAAGGCAAATCCAAATAATACTTGGCACTGAATTTAGAGTGGTTGAACAGGAGGATCCAATATATGGTAGCCACCTGTCACAAAATAGAAGCAAATAATGGCTCTCAAGTGCCAGATAGGATGGGCAGAGGAATGCGGCTGGCACCAGTAGAAAGCAACCCAATCCTTGGGTAGGACAGGAAATCATCAGTGTTTGGCTGTGCACAGTTATTTGAAACAGAGAAACATTAACCATTTTCACATGAGCACAATCATATTCCAAAAGAAAAAAAAGAGAAAGTCTCTGTAGAATTTCTCACATGTGCATAAAAGGACAAAATGTCCAAAATTGCTTCCAACTTGAATTAAGGAAAAAGGGGATCTCTCTGCTTGAATCCTGAATAAGCATGTGTGATTCATCACTGAGCAAAAATGATATATTTTGGACTAAATGGAACATGAAATTTAATTAGGATTGTATTGCAGCATCAGGTAACAGGATATTTCTGAGGCAACATTATATATTCTTCAACAAGAACAAGGCTTGTCTTCCTCTTAGGGTAACCAAAATTGGTCACTGCTCAATAAATATTCTACATCTTAGTTACAGTGATATCAACTTTCAAAAGCCTTGTTGAAGGCATTTTGACAATCATCAGAAATATGCCCAATCTGACTTCAAGGGAAAGCTGTTCCATACAGCAGGGACCATTCATACCATGATGGCATAGTGGTTAAAATGCAATCTTGCAGGCCAATTCTTCTGACTGCCAGCTGTTCGATCCTGGCCTGCTCAAGGTTGATTCAGCTTTCCATCCTTTCAAGGTTGGTAGAAGCCAGATTGTTGGGGGCAATATGCTGACTCTGCAAAGTGTTTAGAGGGCTGTAAAGCAAGATGAAAGGGCATATAAGTCTAAATGTTGTTGCTATTGCTATCATTGAAAACACTGTCACTCAGTCCCCGCTGGACTCATCCCACATGGATTGGGAAATGGTCACAGCACCATCTGAGCTGAGCAGACTGGATGGGTCACCTCTACCTGAAGAAGGCAATCCCTCAGATTCCAAGAGCTCAAGCTATTGTCTTTAAAGATCAAAAACAACAGTCAGAACTGTATCAAAAGCATTTACACAGCAAATAAGGCACCTGCAATACAGGTGTTACTCCTCTGTAGGTGTTACTACAGGCTTTTGCCTATCAGCACACAGGCAGTCCCAAGTTATAATAAGAATTACAGCTTTTGAGGAAATTCAAAAGTACATATTGCCAAAGTAGCCTATTTGGGGGTTGGGGATGAGGATGGTGATGAGGTCATGAGTTATAGAGGGGAAATGTGTGCAGTTATCACAGCAATATACCCCAATCCACACTGTTTTAAAATTATTTCCTGATAAAACATTAATAAAACTTCTTAAAACAGTAACTTTATGATATCAGTGTGTATTAAGGCAAGGTGGCACATCAGTTAGCCTTTTGAATTAGGACTTGAATGTCTACTTAGACTTAAATCCCCACTGGGACCAACTATACAATACATAAAATAAGCATTGTGCCACTGCCCTTCTGGCTTTTATGTTTCCCCATTCTGTCACACAAATACACAATGGCCTGATCCAAATCAGGGCCACTTCAAAGGAAAGCATCCTTTTTCCCGCCAGCCTCTTTGTTTATAAACATTCCAACGGGCCAGGAATTATTTTTTAAAAAGTAAGAAAATCCACTTGTGCCAGTAATAGTTTGAAAAAAAGAGCTGAGCTCATGCAGGTGACAGTGGGGGCAGTGGAAGTTTTATAAGCAAAGCTTGCTAGCAGCTCCTCATCTAGAAAGATGTAATTACATTAGAGCCGTGTTCCTCCACCTTGGCAATTTAAGATATGTTGAACTTCAATTCCCAACATTCCCCAGGCAAGAGTGCTGCCTGTTTCAAGTCCGCACATTATTTAAACTGGCCAAGAGGGAGAAACACCGCCTTGGAGGAAATGAAAGGTGAAAAGTAGCTGCATGACTCACAATTTACATATCAGGTAGTTTACACATATGGGAAGTCCTTGACTTAGAACGGTTCATTTAGTGATCGTTCAAAGGCACTGAAAAAATTGATGTGCCTGTTTTTCCACACTTACTACAGTTTGCAGCATCCCCATGGTCACCTGATCAAAATTCAGATCTTGGCAACTGATTCATATTTATGATGGTTACAGTCATTGGTGGTATTCGACTGGTTCTGCCCAGTTCTGGAGAGCTGGTAGCGGCGATGAGCAGTGGAGAAGGAACCAGTTCTCTCTGCTGCTCTGTTTGGCCTGCCCGCCCACCCGGGTTCCCATACTCACTTTTATGGCCAGAATTCAAAGTGCAGCTGCTTCACGCAGCACAGAATAGCGCTGCGTGGCAGCTGCTGCAGCAACCAACATCATGCAGGCTTGCAGGAGGTGAGTTAGAATGCCTCTCTGCCTGCGCAAATGCCTCTGCACCTGTGCAAAGTGCACATTTGGCACGTGCATGCATGCAAAGTGTGTGCATGCATGCAAAGTGTGCCCACCAAGCCACACCCACCAAACCGGTGGCAACTTTATTTGAATACCACCACTGGTTACAGTGTCCCCAAGTCATGCGATCACCTTTCGCAGTCTTCTTACAAGCAAAGTCACAGGGGGAAGCTTAATTTCATTTAACAACTGCATTAGTAATTTAACAACTGCTGTGATTCACTTAATAACCATTTTACTGAGTCACAGAAATGTTGGGCTCAATTATGATCGTAAGTCAAGAACTACCTATATAAAGTTCTCTGGGTCAACAGTCTGTTTTCTCAGCCTAACATATCCCACAGGATCGTGGGTTTTTTTTTGCAATACACATACTACCTTGGGGAAGAGCAAGAAGCCTTAATCAGAGAAGAGAGAAAAGACAGAAAGCTCCATTCCCTTCTTGGAGGCCCCTTTCACTGAAAGAGGCCCCTACACTGACTCCCTCCTTCCCTCCTGCTTGAATGGGTTTGGCTGCAGGCAAATTCCCAGCACTCCAAGAAGGGTCATGAGGGGAAGGGTAGCTTGCCCTTGCTTTTGTTCTTATTACTGGGCTACATTTAAACAAACATTTATTCTGGGTTTATGAAGAGCAGCAAGAGTAACTCTGATGATGCTTTACACAATCACCCCCCCCCCCCAAAGTAATAAATTATCCTCTGGAATAGCAACTTGCAAGTCTGCCCTTTCCTTTCCTCTTAACCCAGCAAAGACTTTATCTGAGCATTAGATTAATTAGATTGGCTAAGCTGAGTGGTGGTATGTAGTGTTTGGAGTGACATATTCTGTGTGCTATTTGTGGCTTCTTCCATTATTTCCAATCCAGTAGCAAGGTGGAAAGAAAGAGGTGTGGGATGCCTATTCCTCCATTAGTCAGTTCATCACAACATAAATTGTTTCAACTCCTACCCTCGAAATGGATGCTATAGAGCAGCGGTTGCCAACCGGTGGGCCGGGGACCACTGGTGGGCCATGAGAAAATTTTGGTGGGCCGCAGAGAAATCTCACCCCCAAAGCACCCTCACAAAGCAATTAATCCAAGCTGTGCAGAAACACAAGGCTGCGCCGGCCACATGGCCCCCGGGAACCCTTCCCGCCCACTCACTCCTTACCTGTAAACTTGCCTGCTAAATTGCTATTTTTCCTTTTTCCGACCATCATCTGTTCTGCTGTGCCATGAGATTTAGACTAGCTAGGAAGCAGAAAATGGTTGGATTTCTTGCTTTCTAGCTAGTCTTTAGATGTTCGGCTCAGCACAGCCAAACCTCCCTTAGGACTGAAGGTTTGCTTGCAAGCAAATTCAGTGCAGACTCACAGCAAGCAAATTTGAGGGACTGAGCTAGCCGATGGCAGATAGACAGATCACTGAATGATTCTGTGAGCAACTCAATCTGCCTGTTTTTGGGTAAAAGTTGCTCTTTTTAATAAAAAAATCAATATTTACATGTATAGTGTGTTGTGAGTTAATTTTGTGAGTCTGCTTGCAAGTAAATTGTATGTGACAGACTGAGCTAGCCAATTGCAGATAGATCTCTGAATGAATCTGTGATTCTGTGAGCAACTCAATCTGCCTGCCTGCTTTGCCTGATTTTGGGTAAAAGTTGCTCTTTTTTAAAAATAAAAAATAAAATATTTACATGCATGATGTGTTGTGAGTTAATTTTGTGAGTTTGCTTGCAAGCAAATTTTATGTGACAGACTGAGCTAGCCAATGACAGATAGATAGATCTCTGAATGAATCTATCATTCTGTGAGCAACTCAGTCTGCCTGCTTTGCCTGATTTTGGGTAAAAGTTGCTCTTTTTAAAATAAAAATATTCAATATTTATATAAATATTTATAATATTTACATACAAGCCACACCCACAATTAGGCCATGCCCACAGAACTGCTTAGTGGTCCCTGAGATCTAAAATTATGAATTTGGTGGTACCTGAGGTCCAAAAGGTTGGAGACCTCTGCTAGAGAGCACTGTACACCCGAACAATTCGACACAAGAACAGTTTTTTCCCGAATGCCATAACTCTGCTAAACAAATAATTCCCTCAAGACTGTCCAACATTTACTAAGTCTGCATTACTATTACTATTAATCTTCCCATCCTTCCTTTCTCCCATCTCCTCCCACTTATGACTGTAGGACTGTAACTTTGTCGCTTGTATCCTTACGATTTTTAATTGACTGTTTCCTAGTATGATTTGATTGCTTATTGTACCCTATGACAATTATTAAGTTTTGAACCTTGATTCTTGATGAATGTATCTTTTCTTTTATGGACACTGAGAGCATTTGCACCAAGATAAATTCCTTGTGTGTCCAATCACACTTGGCCAATAAAGAATTCTATTCTATTCTATTCTATTCTATTCTATTCTATTCTATTCTAT
>BLBF01000018.1:52093690-52119045 GCA_015471245.1 Laticauda colubrina | reverse complement strand
ATTCTATTCTATTCTATTCTATTCTATTCTATTCTATTCTATTCTATTCTATTCTACTAACAGGATAACTCTCCAAAAATAGAACAGGATCAAATTTGGTATGTTGGAAACAATCAACAAGAGAGATTTGGGGTTCAAAAAAATTGACTTGAACCAGCTTGTAACTGTGGAGAAAAATACTTCAGGAAAAAAAACCTCTCCAATATGGCTTTCATTCTAATTCCCACCGCCTTTCTTAGTCAGATGGCCCTGACTGGAATGGACCCAGACAACCTGTGATCCTCTGTGCGCACATACCCACAAACACATGTAGATGCAATGTAGAGCAGAAACATGCCCACACCAAAAGACAACTCAAAAATAAAATAAAGATGCCTTCTCTGGCTATTTCTGGTAAAAGTATCTGGAAAGAATTCCAGAAGCCATGCTCTGCATACTTTCTTTATCTTATTTTGGTGATGCTATATTTTAAGGAGCATCAGCGATGTTCCCTGCTAGAGCATCAGGAATATTAAAGAACTGTCTCCTGTTCTTTTGAGTGAAATATTAACAAGACTTTTACATTTTACTATTGTTTGTGATATAGAAGTACAAAGCAGCCTTTCCCAACTGAACGTTTTAAGAAGTGTTAGACTACACAATCCAGAATTCCATGTTAGCCTTCATAAGGTCCAGGAAATGATGGCACAGAATGGGTCAGAGAATGAGCAAAACAAGCACAAACAGGGTAGCTATTCTTCCCCACCCCCTCTCACTCCAGCAGTTGAAATGATACCCATGCGATATTTTCGACATTTATAATACAGGTGGTTAGAATTTAACAACTACTTATTCGGTGACTAAACTTATGACAGGACCAGCCATTGCAAAAAAGCATTACTGAGTCCAATACACCTACTTCCTGTAAACATAGCTATGGTATGTGATCTCATTAATACCATATTTTGTTGCAATGCTTTGGATATTTTAGATTTTAAGATGTGTGGGCTACAATTCCCAGAATTTCTCACTCAACCTCCTGGAGTATTCTGGGAGTTGAAGTCCACATACCTTAAAGTTGTTAAATACGAAAACCAGTGCTTTAAAGAACTGGCTATGAATCTCAGGATCATGTAACTCAGTTAGAAAAGAGAATTTACTCACAATTTCCCCAATAAAATTTGGATTAAAACTGCCCATCTTACCCTGTATTGCCATAATTAGAGAGTTCCTTATACAGGTTGTCCTCAACATATGACCACAGAGCTGTGATGGTGCAGTGGTTAGAGTGCAGTATTGCAGGCTACTTCTGCTGACTGTCTCCAATTTGGCAGTTCAGATCTCACCAGGCTCAAGATTGACTCAGTCTTCCATAATTCCAAGGTCGATAAAATGAGGACCCAGATTGTTGGGGCCAAATATGCTGACTCTGTAAACTACTTAGAGAGGGCTGTAAAAGCATTGTGAAGCCGTATGTAAGTCTAAGTGCAATTGCTATTGTGCCCAAAATTTCTGTTCTTAAGCAAGACATTTGTTAACTGAGTTTGGCCCAATTTTTGACCTTTTTTGCTACAGTTATTAAGTCAATCACTGCAGTTATTAAGTTAGTAACATGGTTGTGAAGTGAATTTGGTTTCCTCATTAACTTTGCTTGTCAGAAGATCACAAAAGGTAGTCACAGACCCCGAAACACTGCTACCATCATAAATATGAGTCAGTTGCCAAGTGTCTGAATTTTGATCACGTGACCAAATGGGGATGCTGTAATAATCATAAGTATGAAAAATAGTCATGAAGCACATTTTTCAGGGCCATTGTAACTTTGAATGGTCACTAAATGAACTGTTGCAAGTCAAGGATTACCTGTATGCTGGAGCCTTAACTGCCAATATATGTTGTAATGTAGCCTATGTGTCCATTTGTATGCATGCCTATGAATAGGGTCATGAGTAGGAATTATGATAAGATCCTACACCTCAACATGTACATTATTAATCCGACTCATTAATTAATCAGATCACCAGCATTTCTAGGCAGAAGGCAGTCTATAGACTATATGTATAGAACATCCCTACATCTGGTATTTTCTCATTAAAATATTGTCATGTAAAAAAAACAAAAAAAACTCTTCTATAAATAAAAATCTTATTGTTTTGCAACTGTCTCTCTGATCTCCTTCTTAACTTCAGTACTTTTCTTTCCTGTGTGGGGAATAACGCTAACATATGGCTGGAAGTTAGAAGAACAGACACTACTGGAAACTGGGAAATGTTCTTCTTGTATTGGGAGGAACCCAGAATGATAGACTCCCTGCAGAAATTGGGGAGTGGGAAAGTAATATTTTAGTGAAACCAACAACCATTCCATCAAACCCTATTCACATTTCAGATCTACCTGCATGCAAGCCTCAGTCTCAGAGTGCAGGATTGGACAGAAATGGTCAGTAATGAACCATATACTGGTAAGCATCATTTTATACAGCAACTCCATTCATTTTGGTAGGCATTTCATGAGTAATATTGTTTATAATTTCTGTTTTAACACTATCACCTATATCATATCATATCATATCATATCATATCATATCATATCATATCATATCATATCATATCATATCATCTATCTATCTATCTATCTATCTATCTATCTATCTATCTATCCATCTATCTATCATCTACCTATCGATCTCTCCATCATTTACCAGCATTGAAAGAATGAGTTTCATTAATTAAAAGCAAATACGCTTTTCCTTTTTAGCTGCACCAGAGAGATTAGTCAATTAGCTCTAAACCTAGTTGCAAGTAAACAAAAAGGAGCAAACAAGACATAGTTTCATTTTTCATCTCAAAAACAAAGAAAACCACCCCCGTTTTCTACTCAGTAACTCCCAAGAGTGCTCCTATAAACAGCTGTGAGTTAAACAGCCGTGAGTCTATGACCTCTGTCACATTTTTGTCTGCCCCATTGTGTCTACCTCCGAGTGCCTCAGACCCCATTGTGTTTATTTCCCCCTCAATAGTTTCACTGGTTTCTGGAAAATCACTGGAGAAGAGCGAAAATAAACTAATAGGTAAAAATAGCTCCAAATCTAATATTTGATAATATAATGATATGACTATCATTAAGTGTTGTATGTTATGATTCTTGATTCTTAATGAGTATATCTTTTCTTTATACTGAGAGTATTTACACCAAGACAAATTCCTTGTGCATCCAATCACACTTGGCCAATTAAGAATTCTATTCTATTCTATTCTATTCTATTCTATTCTATTCTATTCTATTCTTTTTATTCTATTCTATTCTATTTTTGTTTAAGATTGAGAGGAAACTCTTCCCTCAAGCATTTATCCAAATAAAAATGTGTGCGATGCTCACCCAGTATAAAATATAAATTAGATAGTACCATGGGAGGAGGACTGTCTGTTTGTGTATCAGCCTACTAACCATTTTAAAAAACATATGGCAGGTATTTGTGACTTTTGTTTTAAAATTCAAGCATTGAATCAACTCCCAAAGTAGCTGATATGTGAAGAATCCCGACTTATATGCAGCATAAAATGATCAGGAGTTTGAAGACATTCATGTGTTATTCGAGAAATTCCTATGATACTGTAAAGGCTTGGCAGCATTAACTTACACAGAGCCAGTGGAGGGGGCATGGAAAGGAACTTGGCAAAGTCTAATTAAGGGACTTAATAGACTTAATGGATAAGACATTTCTGCATTCCTGCTTTACAATTTAGTAACTGTTACTGTGTCTATGATTGGCTAACTTAAGACTAAGATACACAACCCATCAAATTATATAGCACAGCCCTAGACTGAAAAAATAGGATTTTCAACTGGAGCTGCATGTCTCTTAATTGGTTTTTTTTAGTGCTGCATGCAAAAAGTTAAGAAATGTTCTTGCTCATCCCCTATCTGTGGCTCACAGTGAGACTAGAAAAGATAGTAGAAACTCTTTAAATACAGGCTCATCCTGATTACACATAAACTAGAGGTGATTTTGAAATCAACAGAAACCTGTGGTGAACACTTTAAGCCTTCCTTTCACTGTTTAATTCCCTCCAATGTGTTCCTTGGGTGCTTTTCTCCTGAGTTAAACTCCAATATAAAGGCAAGGCTAAGAGACAAATGCAGAGAAAAAAACTTCAAAATCCTTCTCACTCTAGAACTTGTATTCAAGGCCATTTTATGGGATCTTTGGTCTCTTCTCCTTCAGCTACGTCACCTCTCATGGTGATGTGGCTGAAGGAGTATGGACACAAAAGGAGGCAGTTGGTTAGGAAAAATTATGACACCCTCGGAGGCTTGGTGGAAGAATGGGATGTAAATAAACGTTACATTAAAATATTTACAATCTCTGACATCTTAAAAATTTGCCGATTTTTTCCAGTATAAAAACTATCTGCAAAACCACCCATTTTCAGTCTGATTAAATACAAAACTGCATCCTCCTAATTCTTTCTGGACTACCAGTGCACTTAAACCTGTACGATGCAGATTTTATTTTTATTCTGAAAACACATTAATTATTTGTTTAAAAGCATGGCAAATGTTTTCAATCTAACAACAGTAAAGTACAAAGCCAAAGGATGCATTAATACAAGGACTGATACCATGAGAGGAGTCTCTATGAAGATTCTCAATCATCTAGGTCATGGTTGTCCCAAAGGGGCTTTTCAAAAGGCAACTGGATTTTCCTGTTTTCCCCCCTCCCTTTGAAAACATTTTGCTTCTCATCCAAGAAGTTCCTGAAGAAGCTTCTTGGATGAGAAGCAAAACATTTTCAAAGAAAAAAAGGCCAAGAAAGTCCAGTTGCCTTTTGAAAAGCCCCTTTGGGACATGGGATGAGTGGTTTAGGAAAGACAGTTATTATTCTAAAATCTGCTTTGTATGTCACCCTGAGCTCCTTAAGAAAAGGTGGCACAGACATTCAGCAAACAAATATGACTTTATATGGCAATGTATAAGTTATTTGTTCAACTGTTTTGTTTTAAACTATTTTTTAATTTTATACCTATTTTGGGAGTACCCCAAGAAGTAGAAATCAATAAAATAGTAACATATATGTTCTTCATGCTTAAAACATGCTTACATGGCTGTTCTATTCTAGGGCAAGGTATCACATGTACCAGACTAGAACTCAGTTCTTGCTATTTCTTCCCAAAATAGCAACAGAACATCTATGTGAAAGTTCATTGCTTATAGGAACAGAGTAAACAACAAATAATGGTGGTTTGGTAGAAAACTATTATGATGTTTCCAGTTTGGATCTTTTGCTTTCTTAAGGCATTTATGAAAAATGTAACTCACATCATATGCAGGGAACACCTAGGACAAAGACTTGAATTTGATTTAGTCTTGAGGAATTATAGAAGGCATAATTCTCCATGTTTGGGAAAACTAAGTCGGAAAACTTAAGATAACTTGATAAAATCTTGATGAAATCGACTGGTAGTAAATGATCAGGAATACAGGCAAAGATATATGATGCTTCTAAGAGAGATGATTCTTACTTCCAACTCTGATTATCTCTTATTACATATCAAAATACCATTCTTGTGCCCCTATACCATTTAATATTAAGCAAATCGAATATCTGCTATGGCAGCTTGAGATTTCAACAAAAAACAGTGAATAGTTCATAAGTTATTTGTAAATTGCCCGTGTTAGTCCATTGATTTTGACATTTTCTTTCTTCATCTGTCTAAAGAACAAATAACCAGGTCCTGTGAAGAGTTAAGCTATTTAACAGCACATGACACAGATTTAATATGAAAATATGACTTTTATTACTGCGATACTGGAATTGTTGCCAGTTCATATCTACAGAAATGTTCTGAAGAAATTTTATAGCAACTGCCATTGTTTGACTCTTGGGTCAAAATCTTTTTGTACAAAATTTAGTTCACATAATTTTGAGTTTGGAAAGAGTTGAAGAGAACAGTATGGAAGCTGCTAATACAAGAGATTCTGAAAGATCTGAATTCTGTAACAAAATGCAACAGACCCGAGGGATTGCTTAAATGTTAAAATAATTAACATACAAAAGGACAGAAAACAAGGCAGGAAAGGAAACCAGTTCATCATTTTGATCTTTTCCTCTGCTTTTTTTATGCCTCTCACGCAAGAGATTTTTCTATTTCAGTCATCTATGTTCCTCATTTCCACCTTAGCAGGTTAAGCGTTGATTCTCTCTCTATTGTGCAGCAACAAAAACTAAATCTACAGTTTCATGGTATAATTCATGGCAAGTACCAAAAGACACACAAGATTAGATTATTTTGAGTTCTGATCTCTTATTACTCATGCCCTTTTTGCCTCCTCAGATCACAGATGGTAGCAGACAGCTTATAATGCCAATTTAGGATTTAGGGAAATGTTCTGTTGAGATTTCTAATATAAGTATCAAAATATTATGGCCAAATTAAGTGGCTGTTATAACCAGCAATTCAATTAAATGGAAATACAGTTTAAATGGCATAATGAGGGGACTGAAATGATCATAGAATAATATAGCTGAGCAATTATTCCACATGTCTAAAAAAAGAAGCATCTATATTTTGCAGAATGTTTGCATGAGATGCACTCAGATTCTACCCCTAGAATAAAATAAACTGTATGATAATAGTTCTTGATTTCAGGTTTCAAATAAATTAGGACCATTTGGCACAATAAGCAAAAGAGAAGAGCTGGAAGAAAGGAAAGATAATGGAGACTGGAAATATGTAGATAAGGGGCTCCACTGGGGGAAAGGAACAATTCACATATTGCAAAGTTTATAGGGACAAAACAATTAGGCATAGAACAAAGAGAAGACACCTTTACTTAAGTTGTGATGGGCAATGAAGCACACATGGAAAAGGATCATTTTAGGCTCACTTTAACTGGCCAGGGCAAATTTAATTCAGTGAATTTGAGAAATAAGAGCCCCTCTCCTATCCAAGGATCATCAAAGGTAAAATAAAATATTAAAGATAATATTTATTATGCACATAATTAACCCAATTCTACATGGAACAATATCACACTTATTCTTTTTCTTCTTGTCCCCTATGCATTTCCAGTTGTTCATCCAACTCTGCTGCTCTTCTTCTGGACCATGCAAATTGCATTTTGGGATTGGTCGACTGGATTCTGGGAATGGCAGTATTTCTTTTTGGGCAATGCAACCCTGTACTGAAACCAAAGAGCTTCCCCAGCATTCTGCTGGTTGCATAGCATCAAGCTGAAAATAAGGAGGAAGAAATATTGTAGCAGCAACCTTTCTTTCTCCATTAATAAAATATCTCTTCCTTTTTCTTTTGTGCAGTGGAAAGTTATGCATCTAAGCCTATCCTTTGGATAAAATACATTCAGTTAGGTTTGAAAACAGGATAGAGAATTGGTAGTGCAAATCCGTGCACTTCTGCCCCTCCATGCGAGGCTCCAAATTTTCCAATTTTGAAAGCAAAATCAAGGAAAGGTTGGTACAAAAATCTCTATGATCCTGATGGTGACACATTGGGACCTAAATTGCCCATTATCTCATATATACTTCAGTATCCACAAAGATGCATGTATTCATCATTGTTTTAAGTTGAATCCTGTACTCTACAGCCTTGTACACAACTCAGAATAAACCTCATGAAATTTAAATGGACTTATTTCTAAACAGATACACCTCTATTCGCACTCTTAATTGCACAGTTCTATAAAAAAATCCCCCACCTGAATTTATTTCACTGAGGAATGTTTTTAATAATTATAAGTTCATAATCTATTCCTATTTAGCATCATCTATCATAAGCATTAGTCTGATTTTGAAATGGCCTTTGTGTTTAAGAGTGTTTTTTTCTTAATTTCTTGCAAATTACTTTGTGAGGGTTCCATATGAAAACCAGAATATAAATTTAATGAAGAGTGTGATAGAGCAGCTATTTCTGTCTTGCAGAATTAGATGATAACTATTGAGGCTGATTAAACTCTTTACATGTGAAACTGCAGGTACCTTCACGTGTATAATATTATTATATTATATATACTATATAATATAGTATAATATTCCCTCTGTCATAGAAATGTAGCATCTGAATGTCTCAGCATAGTTAATTTTACACAATATGGCACTGCAGACCTCAGAAATAACAAAGAAAGTTTGAGTCATGATTTTTACTGCAGAGAGAGAAGAGCTTGTTTCTCTTGTCTGTTTTTTTACAGATAAAAAGGCCTCTGAAGAACCTAAATATGACTTGGAAAACCTGGGAGGAAGAAGGGTGAAACCAGGACTTTGTTAAGTATGCCACACAAAAGAGGAAGTTCTCCGGTAAAAGTTCCATGACATCAGCATGAACATGAAATCGAATTGGCTCTTACAGACTGCATTTGTTTAGGGTCAGGAACACATTTCTCTCCCAAAGTTCATGGAGTTCATACACTGCAAATGTAGTGAATCCAGAAAAGAAAGACTCATCCCCTTCTCTTCTTTTTCTGGGCTACCAAAAGATCAAGAAGATGTTCAAACAACCTGCTTTTGAAGACTTTTTGAAATTAGACTGCTCATGTTCTGTGGTTATTGTCTGCTTGAAGTCAAACAAATCAGATCTGGCTGTTTTTGTTGTCATTTTTTCTAAAAAGAAATTGCCAGGTCCTCAAGTTAGATCTGTTGATTACCATTTGTCCACTGTCTTGTTCTTTTTGACATGATTTGTCAAGAGATGCACATTATTTTTTCAATGGAGAAAAAGATAGGGTGATGATGTCTCCTACTTTGTTCCTTTCTCCTATTATTGCTTTTTTTATTTAAAATATTCTGATCCTGCTTTTCATTGAAGACTTTAAAGTGATTTAGCAATGAAGAATAATACAATTCCGAATTATATTTAAGATAACAATTCTATGAAGGCCACAGAAAAACCAGGGTCAAAAATAGAAAGAGACATAGAGTAAAATGAAACTTCCGGGGAGGTAAAAGTTGTCTTCACACTGTGGGTTGAGAGGCTAGAGAAATAATATCAACAGAGGATCTTTGCAGGATTATCCCACAGCTGTGGTGCCACCACCCAAAAGATGTCATGTTCATTCCTATATGATTCATCTTTCAAGATAACAGTGCTTGAACTGGATCTTAAGCCCCTGTCACACTGCACCAACGGATGGAAAGAGGATGTAAAACGGAGAAAAACACTTGCCATCCGTTGGTTTACGCGATGCTTCCGTTCTGTACTCACTGCCTCCATTTTTCATCCTCTCTATCCGTCCAGCATCCGTCTATTGACATTTCATCCACTCAGAAGGTTTTGAGCTGCTCAAAACTTTTGAGCAGAAAATGTATCAAACGCGTCCGTTCTGCATCCGCTAGGCATACGGGGGACATCCGTTCTGCATCCGTTACGCACCCGCTATATCCGCTAGGCATCCATTCCGCATCCACGCAACTCGCATCCGTTCCAGCGGTAAATGGACGCAGGGAGGAAGTGGAACGGACGCGCAGCGTTAGTAGCACGGACGGAGAAAGGATGAAAGCGGATGCAGCACGCAAAGAAAGCATTTAAAACAGAAAAAACGTTCGCAGAGGGGACCTATCTCGGATATTAAGGATGTCTAGAGGATGCCTAGAGGATGCAAAAGGACACACAGTGGAAAACCTTTATTGCCTATAAAAAGGGGGAGCAACTCACCTGGATCTCACTTTCAGACCAGCAGCCCAGCTGTGCAGACCTCTGCAGCCTTCATCTGACTCTTGCTCTTCCACAGCATCCAGTCATGTCCACCTTGGATTGTAACAAACTCCTTTTGGTAGCCACAATCGTTCTGCAACAGTGCGAAGCCATCTACAGACCCTGTGAACTCTACTACAGGAAGAAAAGGAGGCGGCCAAGAAGCGTCTGGGTCCAAAGATTGATCGGGAGAAGAGCAGAGTACGGACTGTACAACAAGCTGATGGTGGAGCTCAGGAACGAAGACCCTCGTGCATTCCAGAACTTCATGAGGATGCCTCCAGCCATGTTTGATGAAGTTGTGCTCACACCCAGGTTGACCAAGGCAAACACCAACTTCCGGCCCAGCCTGGACCCTGGGCTCAAGGTGGCACTGACTCTGCGCCACCTGGCCTCCGGGACCACCTACAGGAGCATGCAGTATGGCTGGAGAGTGCTACACAACACCATCAGCATTGTGGTCAGAGAAGTGGTGCAGGCCATCATCGAAGAATACATGGAGGAGCTCCTCCAGTGCCCCACCACTGAACAAGGCTGGAAGAAAGTTGCAGAGCAGTGGTATCAGAGGTGGAACTTCCCACACACCGTTGGAGCCATAGATGGCAAGCACGTGGCCTGCAAAGCTCCAGCCAAGTCGGGGTCCACTTATTTCAACTACAAGGGCTTCTTCAGCATCGTCCTCTTTGCCATACAAGTTCATGTACATCGATGCTTCAGGCAACGGGTCATCTTCAGATGCCCAGGTATACAACGCCAGTGACCTCAAGGAGGGGCTGTAACACAACCTCATCATGGACTTCCCAGATCCAGAACTCCTGCCCAACGACATGCAAGATGTGCCCTACTTCATCGTGGGGGATGACGCCTTCTCCCTCAGAACCTACCTCATGAAGCCCTACACCTCCAGATGCCTCACCCATGAAGAGAGGATCTTCAACTACAGGCTGTCCAGGGCAAGGCGGGTGGTGGAGAACGCCTTTGGCATCCTGGCAAACAGGTTCCAGGTACTTCTCACCACCATGCAGCATCGCCCAGAGACCGTGAGGAGAATCGTGGAAGCTTGCTGCATCCTGCACAATCTCATGCGCACCTGCTACCCAGTCTTGCAGAACAGGCTCGTGGACCGTCAACAAGGCAATGGGGACATGGAGCCTGGGGAATGGAGGCAAGGGCGAAACCTGATTGACACTGAGGATGTGCAAGGCCACAACAGAGCCTCACAGGAAGGGAAGAAGCAGCGCAATCTCCTGAAACACTGGTGCAACTCCCCAGCTGGAGCAGTGGAGTGGCAAGACAGGATGGTAGATGCTTAATGGATGCTTCCTTCAGCCTGTCTCATCACACGGATGAGATTGGGCCATGTATGTTGGGTGGGCCTACAATGAACAGGGCATTTAATAAAGAGTTGTGTTGATGTTGACATGTGTGGATCAATGATTATACATTATTATTGATAATAAAGGGTCATAGGTGTGGCACCTGGGAGGGTGGACCATAGAGTCCCACTATGCTTGCACTGGAGGTTTATCTATCCCACAGCTATTACCCATCCCAAAGATATCCCTGCCCATCCCACAGGTATCCCTGCCCATCCCAAAGGTATCCCTGACCATCCCACTGCTATCCTTACCCATCCCAAAGGTATCCCTGACCATCCCACTGCTATCCTTACCCATCCCAAAAGTATCCCTGACCATCCCACTGCTATCCTTACCCATCCCACAAGCATGCAAAGGCTTAAACCATTTCTAAAAGTTTCCACCAAGACTTTATTAAAAAAAATAAATGAAGCAAGTGTGTGAAGCAAAGATAAACTTTATTAATAACAAGCTGTAAAAGAAAAATGACCCAAGTCAAGTGTCCAAATAAAGTCTACAGGTAAGCCACCCAGTCTCTGGCACTCTTCTTGGTCACTCGGAGGTGTGCCCAGTCTCAGGGCTGAAGGGTCCAGGTGCTGTGGAGGTGGATGCTGCTGGAGTGCTGGTCTGAAGCCCCACTGGGGTGCCTGGCCCCGAGAGGACAACAGGTGACGGTGTGTTGAGGAAGCTCTCGGACAGCTGGCTCAGCCCCGTGATGCTGAGAGCTCCTTCCTCCATGCCATGGGGTGTCAGCCCCAGTACTGAAGACAGATGTACTGAGGCTGGGCTTGGCTGTGGGGTGGAGGAAGGAGCAGTGTAGTGGGGCTGTCTGGTCTGCAGCTGGGTGAGGACTGGCGTGGGTGGCATCGGTGGCGTGGGTGGCATCGGTGGCGTGGGTGGCATCAGTGTCGTGGGTGGCATCGGTGGCATCAGTGGAACCGGTGGCAACGGTGTCGTCCGATGACTCTGTGCCTGGACTGGGAAGGGCTGATGCCTATGCTGCTGGACCTCCTGTAGCCGTAGCCCTGGTAGGTGAGGGCCTGTGGAAAGCCTTGGAATGGGAGGGACATCACCTGGGGTGGAGGAGCAGACCTGGACTGGGTGGGAGCAGGTTCCTCTGGGTCTGGAGGGTTGTGAAGCAGCTCGGTGATCCGGTCCTTCACCATCTGGTACTGGGGTTCCGCCATGTTGGTGAGGGTCTGGTTCACATAGGTGAGGAAGGGCTTGCGGTTGGAGGATGAGGAGTCGGTGTGGACCAGCTGAGAGAGGAGATCTATGCTGCTCTGGATGGTGTCCCTGATCTCCAGCAGGACAGTGTGGCTCTGCCCCTCCTGTCTGGCTCTCTGCCTTTCTGTGGAGGTGGAGCTGGGGGTGGATGCAGGTAGGGCTGTGGTGGAAGTGCCGTCTCCTTTCTCCCACTGCACCAGGGAGTCCTCCACGTGCTCCACCATGGTTAAAACAGCTGTCCATGGGTTCTCCACCGTGGGACGCTCCACAGAAATCTGCCTGGAGACAGGAGCTGACTCTCGGCCGGAAGAGGACTGGCTCTCAGCAGGCTGCCAGAGAGAGAGGGTCGTGAGAGGGGCTGCTGCTGCTGCTCCTCGGTGGCGGATCTCACCCTCCAGGAAGCTGCACCTGGCCATGACGTAGGTCTCTCTGTCCGTCAGCTTAACTGTGGCCTGGCCAGATTTCTTGAGGTGCAGCTTCCCTTACCAGGTGTGCATGTGCTTCCACCAGCCGAGGAGCACATCCGATGTGTAGCCCAGGCTCTCTGCCTTCTCTCTCCAAGCAGCCTGCTTCCTTTTGGTGTCCCTGTAGAGCCTGTGTCCCTTCCGCCACAGATAGTCATTCTCTCTCAGCCACTCCAGCACCTCATCCTTGTGTTCCTCATCAATGGAGTATTGCCTCCTCTCCCTATCACGCGTCTGCCTCTTCCTCCCTCTGGCAGGGCCATATGGGCCCTCATCAGAGGGGCTTCGAGGTTGTAGGGACTGCTCCTCCACACAACCAGCAGCAGCAGCAACAGCAGGATCATCATCAGCAGCAGCAGCAGCATCACCAGCAGGATCATCATCATCATCATTATCAGCAGCAGCACCAGCAGCACCAGCAGGATCATCATCATCAACATCAGCAGCAGCAGCAACAGCAGGACCAGGATCATCAGCAGCAGAGTAAGCACCAGGAGCACGAGCAGGACCAGGAGCACGAGCAGGACCAGGAGCACGAGCAGGATGAGCAAGACCAGGAGCACGAGCAGTACGAGCAGTACGAGCAAGTCCAGGAGCACGAGCAGGACCAGCAGGACCAGCAGGACGAGGAGCAGCTACAGCAGAGTAAGCACGAGCAGAAGCACCACCGCCAGAAGCATCATCATCAGCTCCTCCAGAAGCAGAAGCAGCAGAAGCCCCAGCCGCAGAAGAGCGAGCCCATGCTACAGAAGCCCCAGCAGAAGCAGAGTTAGGGCCAGGGGGCGGGAGGGTGGTCCTGTCCCTCTTGCCAGGGCTGGCAGCAGATGGCTGAGGCTTCCTCTTCTTCCCCATGGTTGTGGGGTTGCTGGCTGTCAGGGAGTCTGGCAGGGAGTCTGGTAGGCTGGCAGGCACCAAGGCTGGCAGGCAGGGTGGCAGGCAGGGTGGCAGGAAGGCAGGCACCAAGGCTGGCAGGCAGGCAGGCACCAAGGCTGGCAGACAGCAAGGCTGGCAGGGAGGCTGACAGGCAGGCAGACAGCAAGGCTTGCAGGGAGGCTGGCAGGATGGCAGGCAGCAAAGCAGGCAGCAAGGCATGCAGGCAGGGCAGGCTGGCAAGGCACTCGATGTGTCTGGATGCAGGTCTTTCCTCTGAATGGTGACCTGCTTCCGAGCTGCTTCCCTTTATATCCGCGGGGCTGACGCAATACATCCCCCCCCGCATGCGCAGTGAACGCTAGGTAACCACTAGGCTTCCACTGTGCATCCGCTAGGCTTCCGCTCTGCATCCGCTTCATCCGCTGTGCATCCGCTGTGCATCCGCTTCATCTGCTCGGCGTCCACTCTGCATCCGCTGTATCCGTTCCGCGTCCACTTTGCTGAGGTCCCCCAGAAGCCTAGCGGATGTGACATCCGCTCTCATCCGCTCCCATCCGCTAGGCTTCCGCTATGCATCCGCTCTGCGTCCTCCTCCCGTCCGTTCCTTTCCGTGTTATCTGCTCTGGTTATGCAAATTTTTGCCCCTTTTGAGAGCGGATAACAACGGATGGAACATTTTTCTCGTCCGCTGTGTCCTTTTTACAAACATTTTGCATCCGTTGGGCAGTGTGACAGGGCCTTTAAACACTGAGTTTCCAGCTAATGGGAATTAAATTCTTGAGCCAGGCAATTAATATCACCTAGCAAGCATTACAGGCCACTGAAGGGTTATGAAAACACAGAGTTATTTAATTTTAACCCGTTTCATTTGAAAGAAAACCAAAAAAGTAACTTAGTCTCTCATGGTATATGTGAGGAGGAGCAAGCAGAAAGAGGCAGTCTAGTGTGGCTTCTTCTGTACAACCACTAACACTTGCCTCTTTGCACTCACTACAAGGCCAGGATTATGCCCATTCTACCAAACATAGCTAAAGAAATAGTAATTGTAAGATGAAACTGCTTTTGCTTCTTCCCAGCTGCCTTTCTTTACATTAGCATACTCCAAATATGTTGAACTGTGATTCCTATCATCCTAGAAGGCATATCCATTGTTGACTAGTAGTGATGGGACTGGCAATCTCTGTCCGTTTGGGGAAGGCAGATTTAGAAATACCATATATGCTCATGTCATCTTGGGAGGAGTGCGACAATGAAGTCATCCCTACACAGCCTGAGAAGCAGAAATGCCTAGATTTATCCCAAGTATTAACTATGTAGCAAATCATATTGTCTCTCTTTCCTAATAACTTAGTATAGAATCCTCTTTTGTCTAAAGCTAAAAAAAGGGCAAGATATTAAAACAAAATAAGAAAAAAGAATTCTCTAAAAAAAAAAAAGAATTCTATTTTAAACCCTCAACAAATCAACATTGTCACTCAACTCAGCCTCAATAATTCAGTTGTTTTTTCTCCCAGGAACCTCTTTTGGCCCAAAGCTAAAGAAACATGAGATTTTTTTTTTTGTTTAAAAAAAAAAACTTTTATTGCAGACAATGTTTGGATAAAAATACCAGTGACTTCATCGTCCCTGACTATATACCCTTTTGATAAAGTGTTTAGAAGAGGTCGGGTCAGTCACCCTACTGGTCTAGCCAGTTTGGTCTCTTTTAAGTTCAGCTCCTATATAAATGCTGAAATGCTAAAATTCATGAATAGCCATCATTCAAAGGACGTGGATATACTCTCGGCAGTTCCCTTTCGTAGGCCTGCAGCATACTGTCTAGACAGGAGTCTGTCTCTGTTTACACACAACACCTGTGTTTTCCAAAACAGCTCCCTCGCTTTCATTCCCCCTCTGCCTGCCCCCAAAATGCCACCTTATCTCTCTGCGCCATCTTCTGTGTAGTCTATAAAATAAAGCTGAAGCTGGGATTAAGCGTTCCCTGCTGGACAGCCCCACCATCAAAGCACAAGCCCCATTAACTTCAATGGAGTTTGAACTGAGGCAGGGTTTTGAGTCGCCTTTGTGTGCAAATTTGTCATGGGTGGACTGGCCATTAACTGGATGTAACTGGAACCCTCAGGGCTGCCATGGGTCCACCACCTGGTGCTATGACTTGACCAGAAAGTGCCCTCTGTTATCAGGGGAGAATGTCACATTGGTCCTTATGATTGATTGGATTTCTTTGCAGGCACATAGTTAAAGTCAGAGGGCAAAAGAAAATCTGAAATGCATTATTTCAGACTCTAGGGAATAGAAGACAACACGCGATTTAAACACTTCATGTTATTTGTACAACTGGGTGAAATTCCACAGGCTCATGGAGAGAGAACAAGAGGGGTTTATATCAGCTGCTGCAGGCAATGTCACTCCCCAAAGACGGATGCCTGGCATTGCTTTCAGCTAGATTTTCAAGGCTATCTTAGGCAGACAATAACCATTCTGATTTTTCTAACCGATAGCAAAAGCTGCACATGAAGCATGTTATTTATTATGGCAACATATATTTTTATTGTTATTATTAATGATTTCATATTCAGATTAAGTAAATTCAGTAATGAGTACTTCAAGACAACCAGAAAATCAAAATGCATTAAAAATTGAGACTTCAAAATATTTAAAACCATAACTTTGTTTGGAGGTACCTGAATAAATAATGAAAACTAGTCTAAAGAATAACAAAAATGATGTCGGATATCTCTTTTGGGGAAGGGTATTCTGTAACCAGGACACCACTATGAGAAAAATCTTTTCCTAACCAGATGAAGATGGTGTTAAGAGAATATATTGTTCAGTTACCACCTTTGCACCAGACAGGTTGCTAACAGAAGAAACTCTCCTCCAAGTACTTAATCCCTAACTCTTCATGGGCCTTTGATAATAAGCAACACTATATGAATTGGGTCTGGAAAGAAATAAGCAACAGTGTGTGAAGTTATTTTAAGACTGATGAGACATGATCCAGGCAAGTAGTGCTAATCAGAATTCTAGCTATTGCATTCAACACTATGTATAGTTTCCAACTGTTTTTAGAGGCAACTCTTTATAAAATGTATGGCAGTCGTCCAGATGGGATGTTATTACAGCATGGCTAACATCAATGGAATCTGGTGAAAGACACTTCATGCCACAAAGTTCATCCAGGTTTCAAAAGAAAAAGCTCAACTCCGTTCAAAATTGATTAAATATAATATTCCAGTCCAGGGGAATTAAGACTTATCTTGCCTCATCCAACCTGCTATTGAATCCAAGCACTTTTTCAATATCACTGTTATTGATGACAAGGAAAAATCAAGTAAGGTGTCATCTACATATTGCTCTCCCTTCATATCAAGTCCCTAGGTGACCTCCTTCAGTACTTTCTTATAGACATTAAATATTTCTATAATAAAAATACCAAGTTATTAAACTCTTTCACCACAACTTTCTAAAAATACAGAGCAAATAGTAATCACTTCAACATCATGTTGCCAGAACTGCTTTGGAAAGATTCTTGATAGATTATATCAAATGCAAAGAGATTAAAAACATATTGCACTCTAATTACACTCTTTCCAGAAGTTTTCTCATCAAAAAATACCTATAATCTCAGCTGAAAAATATTATTTGCTGATTTACAGAAATTGTCCAACTGCAGCATTCAGATCAGAAAAAAAATACAATGATTTTAACTTTCACATACATTTTTTGCAACAGGCTTCTAAAAATTCTTGAATTTCTCTCATTGGGTCTAGATGAAGGAATTATTATCAACAACAGGGTCTCCATCTAGTTTTAACAGAGGCAAGATTCTGATGTGGAAAACCAGCAGATGGGAACAAAAAGGCAATGTGATGATGATATGTTAGAAAATAAACTTGAGGATGATAGGCAATCTAGAAATATGAAATATAAATCAATCAATCAATCAATAAAATGTGATCATATCTATATATGTGAGAATTATGTGATTCATTCCAGAATATGATTTAAGAGATTACAATTTTATTAATATAATTTAGACAAACAATTCTATGTATTGGTTCAGTTGTCCATTAGTAACTCTTTCCTGCTTTCAGTTGTAAGGAATTTTGAGATAAATATGTAACATGCAGATTTAATTTAACTGACTAGAATCTTGTTATGTCTATTTGAGAAGGTTTTAGAAATTTGTTATTGCAGTTTTGATTTTACTGACATGTGTAAATACAGAGAGAGAGAGAAAAAAAAGAGAGAAAGAGGAAGAGGGAGGGAGGGAGGATGAGAGAGAGAGAGACAGAGAGAGAGTAATCTGTAAACATTTAAATTGTTAGGAACTTTTTATATGGAAAGTGGATATAATAGGCATGCATGCAATGCTCTTAAAACCACAGGGTTGGATGTAACTACAAAAGTATCCATCTGCAGTGGGGTAGGCTATATCCTGGCCTTCTAAAGATTAATTCAGTGGTCTTTTGATCACTGAAACGGGTTGCCATAAGCAGCAGCACTGGTTAATGATATATGGTGGAAAGTAAAACAGGCTTCCCAAAGGTGTATTTGGATTAAAGGAGGATTGGTTCAAAATGAGAAAAGTATAAAGATTATTGGATTCACTCATGCAATTAATATTACATATACCAAGACTGAAAATAGGAACAACAAAGAACAGCTGATGTACATGGGGCCAAGCAAATGAGTAAGTTCAGATGTACAATCAATATGATTAGATAGCCACTGAGGTGTTAGAGGAAAAATACTCCAGATTCCTTATAATTTACCATGGAAGAAATACTGAAATAAAAGTATTTATCCTATAGTAACTATACGAATCTGGAGACATTAAACAGCCTGATGATGTCTGACGATTAATGAATGACGATTAGTTTTTTAAGCTTTTTATTCTTTTCAAAATGGATGATATTCTAAATCCTGAAAAAGGTTCATACTATTATCTAAAATATTGGCTCCAAGGATCCAAGTCATTTAATTTTAACTAGGAGTCTATGTTACACCAGTGACACCACAAATGTATTTTTGTTTGTTAACAGTATAATAAAGAAAATAAGAAAATGAATTTCCCCAAAATCTAAAATCTTGAGGATTTGTACTTCATTGCAGTTGTGAAGATTTCATCTAAAAAAACCCACTTTATTATGCAACTATACACCTCAGGGATGTATTAGAAGAACAAAATGCTGTTGTGAGGCAATCGTGTAACACCTCTGAGAGTTGCACTGGTTTCCATTTGACCTTCCTCAGATGACTGTCTCTTTTAAAGCATAGTTTAAGGTCTGCATTTTGTTGGCTTGCCTTCTGCTGTATCCTGTGCATACCAGTAAGATCTAATAGAGTGGGCTTCTTGACCCAGTCTTTTCCATGGTTGGTGCTATTCTTTAGAACAGCAGACATTCAGATGCCCCTCTCCCTCCTGATCTTTAGAAAGTCTGTGAAGACTTAACTATTTCACCAAGGGAGGGAAGGGCTTCTATGGCTTGGGATAAATAAGAACTTTTAACTGTGGTTTTAAAATGTATGACTCTTGATGTATGCATTTTGGTTTTATAATCTATGAACTTTGTTTTAATTTTGATTATTGTTTTGTTTGTGGATTTAAGATTTATGTGCCATTCAGCAGAAATGGTATTCAGCAGGTTTTGACCAGTTCTGGAGAACTGGTAGCGGAAATTTTGAGTAGTTTGGAGGGCACCTCTGACTGGCCCCACCCCCATCTATTCTCTGCTTCCCGAGTCCCAGCTGATTGGCTGGGTCTTCTTTTGTTGCCCTGCACAGGAGAACGGAGCTGGAAAGCAAGCTAGTGGGGTGGGGAGGGAATGGAGATTTTATAGTATCCTTCTCCTGCCATGTCCACAAAGCCATGCCTACCAAGCCACACCATGTCTACCAAGCCACGTTCACAGAACTGGTAGTAAAAATTTTTTTGAATCCCACCACTGCCATTCAGTCAATTGAAGAGAATGATTTATAAACTCTGGTGAGAGTGGGAGAAAGATAAAATAGCAAACTGTTGTCTCAAGGAAGACAGGCATAAGGATGGGAAATACTACATAGACTGGGTGCATATTTGGTTATCCATTTTTAGTTAAAAAAAAAACCAGAATATAAATTAGTAAATTCATCATCATCAGATGACAATCATCATTTTACAAAAGAGAACTAGGGAGTAAACCTACATAAAATTTGAATATCGAAGAATAAAAATTCAGGCATGTATTTACACCCTAATGAAATGTTTCAACATATTTTAACATACAGATAGTAGATCTTCATTTCAGCTATATTGATAAAGAGGTCATAATGTAACAAATATCCTGTACTATTTACATATTATGATAAATCAAGGACTACCTGTAAATGGAACAATTCAGTTTAAAGCTTAATTTTTTCACTTGAAAAATCATACTTTGGTGAGAAAAACCAAAAGTACACATACAGATTGGGTGAAACCAGGCTCAATAGCAGTAACTGTGAGAGGGATCTTGGAGTCTTAGTGGATAAGTGGCTAAACTGAGTCAGCAGTGTGCAGCAGCAGGCAAAAAAGCTAATGCAATTCTAAATTGTATTAACATAGGGATACAATCAAGATCAAGGGAGGTACTAATACCGCTCTATAAAGCCTTAGTAAGACTACACCTAGAGTACTGCATCTAGTTTTGTTCATCACATTATAAAAAAGATGTTGAGACTCTAGCAAAAGTACAGAGAAGAGCAACCAGGATGATTTAAGGGACTGGAGAGTAAAACATATAAAGAATGGTTATAGGAACTGGGCTTGGCTAGTCTAGTAAAGAGAAGGACCAGGGGAGACATGATAGCAGTCTTCCAATATTTGAGGGGCTGCCACAGAGAGAAAGGGGCCAAGCTATTTTCTAAAGCGCCTGTAGGCCAGTCAAGGAATAATGGATAGAAACTGAACAAGGAGAGATTTAACCTGGAAACAAGGAGAAACTTTCTAACAGTGAGAACAATCAACCAATGAAACACCTTGCCCTTGGAAGTTGTTGGAGTGCCATCACTTGAGACTTTCAAGAAGAGATTGGACTGCCATTTGTCAGAAATGGTGTAGGGTCTCCCGCTTGGGTGGGTTGGGGTTGGACTAGATGACCTATAAGGTCCCTTCCAACTCTGATTATACCTTATTTCTCTCAAGTTTTATCTTGTGAAACTATTAGAAGCAGATGCTACTGCCTGCTTTTTTCATTAACTTCAAGAGATTTAGTTTATGTGCCTATATCTGTGTGCAGCATGCATACAACTCCCCCCCACAGTTATTTATTTATTTATTTATTATATCCACGGAGTGTAAGAATACATGTCTTTTAGTTATATGTCAATTATATAATAAAAATGCAAAACTATGATTGATGGGTAAAATTCAGATTATAAATGTTTAAAAATTACCCATTAACGATAGTTTTAAAAATGGTAAATGAAAAAAAAGAAATTAAATTTACATAGGGAGTGAGGAAGATACATATGTTGGTGAGTTGCTTTGCAGGTGAAAGTTGCAAAATACCAGAAAATGGGTCTCTTCTGGGATTTCAGTAAAAATGCTATCATAAATCTATCAAAAATACCAGCATACTTTTCTTCGAAGGAGAGGATCCAAATATTCTGAGTCGTCACAGTTGGGCAGAGTCACTGAGTATAGACAGAGGCATTTTTCTTGTAGCCGATTTCAAATACACCAGAGAGCATTTGTTGCATTTGTAGTTTTGTTCAGGCTGATTGAAGAGAGAGGATAAGGATGTATTTTAAATATGGCTTACATTCCACACTGGTTTTTATTATGGCATACTAAGGGATAACTTTACTGTTTGCGCTTAGATTAACTTGTATGGAAATATTTGGTATCCTCTTAAAGGATTGGGAGACTATCATATTGTTCTCATGGGCGAGAACCAGAGGTGGCATTTAGCAGGTTTTGACCAGTTCTGGAGAACCGGTAGTGGAAATTTTGAGTAGTTTGGAGAACCGGCAAATACCAACTCTGACTGGAGATTTTACACTATCCTTCCCCTGCCATGCCCACCAAGCTACACCTATAGAACAGATAGTAAAAAACTTTGAATCCCACCACTGGCGAGAACATCTGGTGAGTATCCATGCATGGACAGAAGTCTCTTTTTCAATCAGACAAAGCTTGGGTAGTCAAAGGTCTGGAAGGGACTTGACTTTTGTTCAATATTTGAAAGCACTAAGGTAATCAATGTTGTGATAGGCTGAATGCCTGTCTCTGTTCATAGAAAGTCTATGAAAATGCCTTTTGGGATTGCCAAGATGGATTTAAAAATATTGTTCTGAAATGATTCAAGATTAAATGTTGGAGAAATGCCCCATAGCTCTCTGCTCCATAAAGAAAAAAAGAAGCAAGCTTCATTTTCAAAATATGAAGTACCGAGGGAATGAAATGACCATCAGCAGAGAATTACAATTTGAGCAGTACATTTAATTGCCGAGATGTTTTAATTTGAAGAATGTGGTTTGGGCCAACCAGATACCTGGTGATGTATATAAGAGGGACAGGTATCAATAGATGGTTACTGTTTAGTTGGTGTGAGATAGTGCCCTCTTTCCACTTATTTATGGGGAGATTTTGGCTGAAGACCATGATGCTTGTGTTTTTCCAAGTTAATAAATACTGTATTGATATAAATGAGAGAGCAATCTATGCAGACCAATGGCATAAAACAAATTAGACAATTCACTGTCAGCAATTTTTGCTGGAAAAACTTGGTATCATAGTATCATTGAGACTAAATGTGCAAAGACAGAATGCAACACTAACACCCTTAATGTAATAGAAATACTGTAAGAGACAGATGGAAAGTCTGTTGAAGAATGAATGAATTTCTTGAAGGAATCTGTGTGAAGTCTCATTAGCAAATCCAACAGACTCATATCCATATATAATGCTTTGAGTTTAAGCCATAATTTGTTTCAGTTTAAAGAATCAAAGTTTAACGGAAGTGCACAAATGCAACCTCAGGTTTTATCTTAGCAATGTTAGTTTACTTATTATTCAGATGGAACACTGCAAAACAATGATCAATAATAGAGCAGTGGTAGCCAACTGGTAGACAGGGGACCACTGGTGGGCTGTGAGAAAATTTTGGTGGGCTGCAGAGAAATTTCATCCCAAGAGCACCCCCACAAAGCAATTAGTCCAGGCTGTGCAGAAACACAAGGCTGTGCCGGCCACATAGCCCACAGAACCCTCCCCGCCCACTCACTCCTGACCTGAAAACTTGGCTGCTAAATTGCTATTTTTCCATTTTCCCACCATTATCCGTTCTGCTGTGCCGGGAGATTTAGATTAGCAAGGAAGCAGAAAATGGTTGGATTTCTTGCTTTCTAGCTAGTCTTTAGATCTTCAGCTCTGCTTTTAAGCAAAAGCTCTCTTAGGACTGAACCTCCCTTAGGACTGAAGGTTTGCTTGCAGGCAAATTCAGTGCAGACTCATGGCAAGCAAATTTGAGAGACTGAGCTAGCCGATGGCAGGTAGATAGACCACTGAATGATTCTGTGAGCAACTCAATCTGCCTGCTTTTGGGTAAAAGTTGCTCTTTTTTATAAAAAATCAATATTTACATGTATAGTGTGTTGTGAATTTTGTGAGTTTGCTCGCAAGCAAATTTTATGTGACAGACTGAGCTAGCCAATGGCAGATAGATAGATCTCTGAATGAATCTGTGATTCTGTGAGTAACTCAATCTGCCTGCTTTGCCTGATTTTGAGTAAAAGTTGCTCTTTTTATAAAAAATTCAATATTTATATAAATATTTATAATATTTACATACAAGCCATGCCAATCCAGTCATATGATCACCAAGCCACACCCACAAATTCAGCCATGCCTACAGAACTGGTTAGTGGCCCCTGGGATGTAAAATTATGAGTTTGGTGGTCCCTGAGCTCCAAAAGGTTGGCGACTCCTGCAATAGAGGAATAGCCCAAATGAAATCCAGACTGTTCCTTGCCAAGAAGTCTGTTATCAATAACCCAATCTTCTAGTTTTTGCAAAATATGTTTGGAGTATAGTTTAGCTGTGATATCAAAGAGGTTTATTAGTATATAATTAGTTGGAGAATTTCACTTATCTCTCTTGAAAACTGGGGTTACGATACTTAGGTTCCAGCCTTCTTGAAATGGCCAGTGAAATAATTAAATTGTAATTAAATATCTTGCCCAAAATAAAACTTTACCCTTTTAGACCGTATTTAAACAGATCATCAGGAAGAAAATCTTCACTTGACATGAGAGAAGGGACTTAACCAGTAATTTGAGCTATTTCTTTATGACTGGGGACCAGGTTTTAGCATTGCTGAACTAAAATATATCAACTTAAAGTTGATATATTGATGTGAGGAGGTAAACAGAAATGGAAATGTTGCTTCCATCCGGATTTAGATATCCTTGTGTTTAAGGCAAAGTTATATGCACAAAGTCCTCCATGTACTAACCTACAGAACAGTGTTATATTCTTGGAGCCTACAACAACAAATTGCAACAAGTCCTTGTCTCTTTTGAAAAACTGGAAAATTAGTTTTCTTTATCTTATTAGATTTCATCTGACATTTTGATTATTTGATTTATATTTCTAACCACAGGTATTTATGGCAATTGAGTGTTTGTATATTTGTACATGTAACATTTAATTTACATTTTGAATCTGTAAATTCTACCAGCACAATTGGTTTTCAGTATCCTTGGGATCAACATCCCTGACCACAGGAACTAGCTATTGCATCAACTTGCATGTGCACCAGGAAAAACTCTTCACAGAAGAAGATGGTGTATTATTATGCTTCTCAAATAAGCCTTAAAGTTATTATTTCCAACAGATAATTATTAAATAATTGTTCTTTCTAACAGTTTCTAAAATATCACAGAAAAAAATATGTGGCATGAAAAACAATTTTAAAGATGATCATAATAACTATACTTTACAGAAGGAAGTATAAAAACTCCCTTCTCTGTTGGGGGATATCTCTGTAAAATTTGGATTTCCCCAGCTGTAAATAAACATAAAAAATAACATAGCCTCTCCCTGGCAGGACTCAAAAATACTAAAGCCCAAACCTCATTTAATAAAATAGAAATACAGTTGTTGTTTTCACATAACATGCTACATTCTAATAAATAAGCCATATTACAGCTTAATTGTTGGTTTAATTTTCCAAAAATAAAAAAATGCTAACTTTCCACAACACATCGCAAGTATCCATTTTAGCCTTATGCTGCATAAATCTGGTCTACTTTCTAGCTTTGTGTTTAAGTTCATATCTTGGGGACACTGTTCTTATCTAAACCTGCTTATTGTCACAAGATGTTTGTGAAGAATATGCTAAGTACTTGATGTACAAAGTTATGGGATCCACTCAGAATTGACTCTGACAGGTCAAGTCTTATGAAGTTGACTGATGATGGGTCTTGCTTTGTTATCTAGGAAGAATTTGGGCTTGTGTACCTAAACAAACTAGACCAGGTCCTCAGGCATGTGAGACCTATGTAAGGATGTCTTGCATTTATATACATTTAAATGTTCATAGCACTTTTTAATAAGAACAATATGTCAATCTTATAAGGTAAACCAATAGTATGTCCTTTTGCAAAAGATGATGAATCTGAAAGAAGAGTTGTTTAGGTACACATGAAGAGTGGACTAAGCCTTGACATAGATAGATAGATAGATAGATAGATAGATAGATAGATAGATAGATAGATAGATA
>BLBF01000018.1:52053359-52093680 GCA_015471245.1 Laticauda colubrina | reverse complement strand
ATAGATAGATAGATAGATAGATAGATAGATAGATAGATAGATAGATATTCTGCTATATCACCTATTTTCTCTAACTTCTTTAAAAACAGTGCTCGAATTACAAAGGGGGTGGGTCATGTCCACTATCCCCACCTATTGAGACATTCTTCTAAGGTTCCTGAAAAGATTATAGTAATAGGGAAGGGGTGGGGATAACTGGATTAAAAAAGATGGTGTCAAGAGTTCAATGTGTGGTTTCATGAAAGCTCTTGCTCTTTCATCCCCCTCCAAATAAGCATTTATCACAACTTGTCCTGACAGGCCACTCAAAGGCCCAATCACCCAGTGCTTCCTCCCAAGAACATGATGCTACTATGAATGGGTGGGCACTTGAACTTGAAATACCCAAAGGCTTTTATTGGAACAGAGAGAAGAGCTTTGTTTATACTCTAAAAGAACTACTTCATCTCCAACCCCTTCCCCCATCTGATGAGAGACATCTCAGGCATTAGGCCTCTCATTTCCTGTTTCAGGATGAGCACAACACATCTGGTGAGTTTTTTCCTTCTGCCACAATAGCTTTGTCACAGAAGCTGTACTTTTGTTTACAGTAGAAAACTTCCCTTCACAAATGTGAATATTTATGTGAACATTGTGTAACGTCAGAATAAATTAGCCAATGGCACCAGATATTCAACAGAGAACTGAGACTCAAGGTGTTGCTTTATGATTAGAGGAGTGGGTATGGAGAGGGGAGAACTGAGTCTGAATTTCCTCTAATTCTGAATAAACATTACAGTACTGTAGTTAATTTTGTTCTTTTAACATAAATCTACCTTGCAAAATGAGGGTTAGTGGGAAAATAAAACCAGCCTTCTAATGTCTGCTGCTTCAGTCTTCTGTACCACAAATATTTAAGATAAGTTGTTGAAGTTAGTACATATAAAAAGTTAAACTGACATTTGTCTTGCCATATATATACATCTATAGTTCAGTTATTGATCATGATAAGTATAATGATATACTTCTATTCCATTCATTCAGAAAAAAGGAAGAAATTAATAATGGGTGGAGGGAGCTAGTTATATCTTTTCAAAGTCACAATATTATTCTAAGATTTTCATTGGAGTACTGGTGAAATTGTAAGTAAGTTTTCCTAGAGAGATTGGCTGATTGTTCTCAATAGCAGCTATATGAATGGCTAGGAAATACTTGCAAGAAGGCTTCTTTCAATTTTAGAAAAGAAAGTTAGAATGCAGTTTGAGTCAAAAGGGCAAGAAGTCATAGATAGTGAGCGTAGGGTTGTTCGAGCTAATAATATTTTGGGTTCTGACTAGTTCTGCCAAGTAATGTGAGCCTAGCGTTGGCCAAAAATTAGGAGTCTCAGATTCTAATCTCCACATGGCCAGAGTTCAGTTGTTCTGGACTACTCATGATCTTTCAGTCCAATAGATAATTGTGAGCATAAACAGATAAAAGATTCCATGTGTTTACTTTCTTTCTGTGAAGTGGATTAGCCTGAGAGAATGACTAACTGAAAGTCATTCAATGAACTTGTGTTGCTGAAGGTTTCCCCACTCTATATCCAGGCACCTTAATCATCACTATTTTAATCTCTATGGACCTGCAACCACAGAAGTTCATCCCGACATTTTTATCTTTGGTAAGGTTAATTAAATCTGTCTTATTTTGCCATGCTTTGTGGACTGTCTACTTGTTTTTATACTTGTTAAAACTCTGGAATTATGGGAGTTCATTATAGACACATACATATCTCCATGGCTGCACAGTTTTACATTTGTGGTCCTACTGAATGAAATTTGTTGTCCTACTATGTCTTTTAATAATTCAGCTCTCTGGGAAAAGAAAGATCAGAGATGTTCTCATTCTGCCTCCTGACTTGGGTTCATAGATCTCCAGCTGTTTCCCCTCTCTTCCTTAACTTTACTTTCTCCACTCCCCTTCCTTTGCTTTCACTAATAGTTCTATGACAATTAACTTCAAAGCACCACATTTCCTTTTTTCAGAACTGGGCTACTTGGATGATAACAAACTGTTCTGCAAATGTAACAGGCATACCTTGCGGCTAGCAATTTAGTTAATGGAACTGTAAGAAGTGCTCCAATGGCCAACAGTCAGGCTGGCTCAATGCCTGTTGAAGAACAAGTAACACTGACAATAAAAGCTATTGGTTGGTTCAGCTCAGGTGAAACTGACACAGGCTAATGAGGGATGCTCATAATCTCTTGAGGCTGTTTACACCTGAGACTGGAAATTACCTAGGTGAAAGCATGCATTCAATCCAGCAGCTGTCATGCCCTTGGTTGTACTCTATAAACAATCCTGAGGGTTTTGTACTTGACTTCCTTTGACATAGCCTGAATTTACCTGTGTACATCCTCATGAGTCATGGCTGATTTTAGTATATCCAGCTAACAGCTATGCTGAGTAAATTCCCCCGCCCCCAAAAATTAAGAACCAGAAAACCTCTTTGGTAAAGATTCATAGGGAATCCAGCCTTTTCCATATATCATTTAACTATAGCTTTGTCTCCCCCCTACTGTACTGTTTTTCCCCCTCTAGCCTACTATTAGCTTATTATGCCAGGCATCTAACAATGTTGCTTATGCAATTCTATAGGATATAACCCCCTCAATGGGGGTATTAAAAAAGAGCATCTGAAAAGGAAATTAATTGCACTATTAATTCACACAGAGCTATGTCCCTATTAGTTTAATCAGATGTAAAATAATGGAAAGGGAGGCTTAGTCACATGTAAACATTTTAGGTTTAATTGTTTTAGTTGCTTCCCACCATGTAAGAAAAAAATGCCTTTTTGCACTGCAAAAAGATTGCATTTTTCAAGCTATTCCAAAAAATAAGGGGTGGGGGAGAAAGAGGAAGAAAACCAGGTTTTTTTCTTCTTCTAATGTTGTTCTAATGTGGTATCATCCCCCCTATTAGATCTTTTTTTTTAACAGTTCTATTTCATTGCTCATCAAATGGAATTAGTATCGCACTTTGATCTTAGTAGAATTGCCTTTGAAATATAAAGCTTTTTTGTAGCTTATCCAAAGTCAGCACAATTGGTAGTACATTTGATATATCCACATAGAAAATGATGTCTAGAGATGATCAACTCTAAAATGAAAGCTAAAATATAATTTCCTTCCTTTGCAGCTATTGGACCAATTCAAACTGAGATACAGATCCCATTCTTCTCAAAAAGTTTATATTTGCTTTTTCCTATCAATGCAAGTTTAAGTTGGAGAGCACAGTAAAAGAGAATAATTTTGAGAAAACAATGGTTAAAAAGTAGTATTTTAAAATATATCTGGCTCTATAGATGACACTAACTGTAGAACATTTCTTGCAAGACAATAGTTGAAACTTTTTACATCCCCAAATAAATAATTTGTGTTATTTGGTACATCACTTAAAAAAATATTTCTCTGGTAGCATGGAAATCTGATAAATTTCAAAGATTATTGATATTATATAACTAAAGGATGCCAAGTACCATCTTACAACCATATAATAGGTAACAATACTTTCTTTTTAAAAATCCTGGCCATCTATGCTTTGAATAAAAAGACAGCTCACATTTAAATATATGTTCTGGCTCAGTTCAGAATACAGCGCTCTTTTTTTTGGGCTATATATCTGCCAAACAAAACCTTTTGGGGCAAATTCTACCACATGAAGAAATAAATGTAAGGTCTTAATTTGGATGAATTCAAGTGGCTGTTTTTCTTTAAAAGAGAAGGCAACAAATTAGTCACACTTTTTTTAAAAAAGCATAAATCACTACTTTGAATCTGAATATTGCTGAGTACATCTGGTCCTCTCAAACAAGTATGGGTGCAGATTTTTCTGCTGTGTTGTAAGCTGGTCTTCAACTTTTTTCCTGTGCTGACACATATCTGTATACTACTAAAACTCTCCTGTTTTTGGTCTGTTCATAATCTTCAATTGGGTGAAATAGTGCATCACAGGGCAACAGTTTTTGAATCAAGATATTTCAAATGGGCTAACTTAAAGAATGTGTCCAAAACACAATGAATAGTAAAGATTTATTTGCCTTTCTATCCCTACTTTCTCTTTTCTTCCAGTTCTAGTATATGTACACAATTGTGGCTGCAAATATTTGTGTATGTGGGATGGTGGATGGTGAGTAGATGATACTTTACACAGTGCCATAAAAACACATCATCAATAAACAGAATGAATAAAAGAATCCTTTCTTCTATCGTGACTTGGAGACTAGTCTTAAGTGTGTTTGTGAACATGCTGTGCTATCCTCTAGACAAATCTTCGTATTATACTGTATTATCATCTACTCTAGATAACTACCTTGATTTCCTCAACTTAGGAAGGACAAAAAGAGTATTTTGTCAGAGTTGTAAAGAGAGTGATAAACAGTCACCCTTTAGGCTTTCCTCATGGATATTGCCTCAGTAACTCAGATAATTTAGTTTACAGTAATAGGAGATTCTTTAGATGATCCTGGATACCACGACTTCAAAAAGCACTGTGTCAGATCTGCTGACTTGATTTCCTGCTTATTCCCTCAAGGAGAACCCTGAACATTTGTCATAAAGTCCTTTGCCTCACCCTCCACAATTACTGACACACCCGTGCTTTTAAGCTCACTTTCTGTGAAAAGAAAATATGCTCAGAGGTACCCAGGGAAAAGACTGAATATCCTATCTAGCACAGAGATTCGAATGCATGCATTCATTCAGTTAATGACTTCTAATTGGACCCATAATTATAGCTCTCTGGAGGATAATATTACTCAAAACAATAAAATGCAATGAATAAATAACATAGGAAATGTGCTTAAAAGCAAACTGAATGCAAGGCTGCAAAAAATGCCCGGGAGAATCAGAACATCCCAATCTAGTGCCAAAAGATATTAGCTTGGGAAGAGCATCTTACAAGAGACACTTTCAAACTGGGAAAGCATTCTCCCTGACAGTAGCTCACTTTGTTTAACCTGGAGAGACCAGCAGTGGCAGCATTTCCAGTATGAATGCAATTCACACAAAGGTATATAAATGAGTCTCCAGATCCATGATTGGCATTAGATAGAGAAAGCATGATGGCAAACCGTTTGTTTCCCTTCCCCTCATGAAAATATAATTTACTCTTTGACTCCTCAGGCAATGCAAATACTTTAAATATTCTATGCCATAAATAAACAAACCAGTATTTCTTGGTGCTGACTAGGAAAACATTTTGTTTACTTACTACTGTTGCTAAATTTGAAGTGACCAGTTTGAAAATCCCGTCTGCTATTATTATGTTTTAATAAGATGGTGGCTGATACATTTGATAAATAAATAAAATACTTCCTCAGCCTTTTCCTTTATCTGATGATAAATATACTCTGGAAAAACATTATGTTAAATTTATGACCAAGCAAGTCAAGAAGAAACTTGGGAATCATTTAGTAAAATGTGCAAAATAAAATGAATAGAAACTAATTTGAAATATATTAGAAGCAAGAAACGAAAAGAGCATTTTTGACAAGGTATAAAAGAATGACAAAATATATAAAAGGCAGGCACTAAAAAAAAAAACATTTTGGGGGGCAGAAATAAGGGAAACATGATAAAAATGGTAAAAGATGACAGTTCAGAATGGTAAATAACAATGGATTGCAATATCCAAGAAAATGGCATGAATTAAGATTTCAGTTCTCTGTTCAAATATATATGTATTTGACTTTAAAAGCACAACTATGATATATTACAAATTTAAAAGCACAGCTATGATGACGTGGGAAAATACCCGAACAAAGCTGATTACCATACATGTAAGTACCCACGAAAACTTAAGAAAACATGTATATATATATATATATTTTTTTTCTTAGGCTTTCGCGGGTACTTACATGTGTGCTGTTTAGCTTCCTTTGGGTATTATCCCACGTCATTGTAGTTCTGTTAAAGTTGTAGCAACGTTTCAGCAGAATCTCATCTGCCATCCTCAGGCTTCTGTATAGAGTTAGTTCCTGGTTTCAAATTTGAGGCTGGTCCATTCTGATTGGCTGGGAGCCTGGATCTGTGTTCACTGGACTTGGAGTTTGATTGATTGGTGTTTCTGGTTTCTTCTGCCTGTTTTGTGGCTTTGATTGGCTGGCAACACTCTGTTCTTGTGTTGGAGGCTTTCAGTGCAGCTTGGCTCCGTGTGAAGGGACGGCTGCTCTTCATTAGCAAGCTGCTATTCATTAGCAAGCTGGGTTTCACCTGGGTGCCTGGTGGGGGGGTGTTTGGGTTGGAGCTATCAGAGGGAGTCTGTTTTTGCCCAGGTGTTTGCCTGGCTTGTGGTGTGGGGATCTTTCTATTTGAGAGTGAAGGCTTCCAAATAATTGACAGTCTGGTGGAATCATCTCTTCTATTCATGCTGTCAGGTCTTTTTTCAATCTCTATGGCTTCTCTGATGATTCTGTGGTTGGGGTTTTCTATAGTGGCTAGGGTTTTAGTGCCATTGAAGTTGATGTTGTGACCTGTGGTTTTCATGTGTTGGACTAGTGAGGAGGTGTGTTCCAGCTTTTTTACTGCATTTTTGTGTTCATCTAGGCGGGTACTTATTCTTCTATTGGTCTGTCCAATGTATGTGGCCGGGCATGATGTACAGGGAACTTCGGATATGCCTTGGTTTTCCAGGTCGATTTTGTCTTTGGGGTTCCTCAGGATGGCTGCTATTTTTTTGTCTGTTTTGAAGGCAGTCTTGATGTGATGCCTGTGTAGTATCTCATCAAGACTGCCTTCAAAACAGACAAAAAAATAGCAGCCATCCTGAGGAACCCCAAAGACAAAATTGACCTGGAAAACCAAGGCATACAAACTCAAGGTAAACCACACCAAACTTGATTGCAGGAAATACGACTTCAGCAACAGACTGGTCAATGTCTGGAATATTCTCTGGTTTCTTCCCCAAACCCCAAAAACTTTAACCTTAGACTGTCTACTGTTGACCTCACCCCTTTCCTAAAAAATCTGTAGGGGACGTGCAAAAGCACACCAACGTGCTTACCGTCCCTGTCTATTGTTTCTTTTTATTTTTCTTTTATGTATCCATTTCATGTATTCATAACTCTGTTTATTCTTGTACCTGTTATCTTATCATCGCTTGACAAATCTAAATAAATAAATAAATAAATATGTGCTGTATATTATGAATACACACACACACACACACACACACACACACACCCTTCAGTGGCATCCTAAATTGAGAACCAAGACACCTGTTTGTAGAAATGATGGGGTTTATTTTTCAGCAAGGTTGCTTCTTGTAAGGATTAATCTAAACATTCTGGCACATATCAATATACTTGAGTCTATCTTATTACAGATTGCAAATTGTCTATTGCTCTCACTATATAATACTCCAGTTTCATTATTAGCGTAATACAAATAAGAAGGCTGCAGCTTAATTTTTTTCTATTGGAAGACTGGAAGAATTGCTGCTTGAATTCTTCCCTTTTATCTGTAATGGTACATTTCCAGAATTCTCTGCAGCATATGTAAGTTATTTGTTTTGAGCCATAGCTTTTGGATGTTTAGCAATAGATTAGACCAAATAACCTGAGATAGGCCTCTAATTTCCTGAAATCAGCCTAGGTGCCTTTTAAAGGATGTGTTAAGTGCTTTCAAGCCTCTGGTAAAGTGAATATATTGAGCCATTGATAATTTAATAAAGGATAATTAGAGAGTGCTTTACCTCATCAAATACATTAAAGCAATATTATTTTACATGTATAATCAAATTAATAAAAGATTGAATACATGTGTGTGTGAGAGAGTTTTGCCCCATTTTACAACCTTTCTTGCCTCTGTTGTTAAGTGAATCCCTACAAGTTGTTAAGTTAGTAACCCGGTTGTTAAGTGAATCTGGCTTCCCATTGACTTTGCTTGTCAGAAGGTTGCAAAAGAAGATCATATGACCCTGGGACACAGCAACCATCATAAATATGAATGAGTTGCAACTGATTTTTGATCACATGATCATGGGGATGCTGCAAAGGTCATAACTGTGAAAATATATAAATATATATATATATATATATATATATATATATATATATATATATATATGTTTTTTTAAGCTTTCGTGGGTACTTACATGTGTGCTGTTTAGCTTCCCTCGGGTATTATCCCACATCATTGTAGCGCTGTTAAAGTTGTAGCAACGTTTCAGCAGAATCTCACCTGCCATCATCAGGCTTCTGTATGGATGTGTGTCTCACAGCTTTTGGTTTCAAATTCGAGGCTGGTCCATTCTGATTGGCTAGGAGCCTGAGTCTGTGTTCACTGGACTTGGAGTTTGATTGATTGGTGTTTCTGGTTTCTTCTGTCTGTTTTGTGGCTTTGATTGGCTGGCAACACCCTGTTCTTGTGTTGGAGGCTTTCAGTGCAGCTTGGCTTTGTGTGAAAGGACGGCTGTTATTCATCAGCAAGCTGGGTTTCACCTGGGTGCCTGGTGGGGGGGTGTTTGAGTTGGAGGCATCAGAGGGAGTCTGTCTGTGCTCAGGTGTTTGTCTGTTTTGTGTTGTGGAGATCTTTCTATTTGAGAGTGCAGGTTTCCAAATGATTGACAGTCTGCTGGACCTGGAAAACCAAGGCATATCCGAAATTCCCTGTACATCATGCCCGGCCACATACATTGGACAGACCAATAGAAGAATAAGTACCCGCCTCGAGGAACACAAAAATGCAGTAAAAAAGCTGGAACACACCTCCTCACTAGTCCAACACATGAAAACCACAGGTCACAACATCAACTTCAATGGCACTAAAACCCTAGCCACTATAGAAAACCCCAGCCACAGAATCATCAGAGAAGCCATAGAGATTGAAAAAAGACCTGACAGCATGAATAGAAGAGATGATTCCAGCAGACTGTCAATCATTTGGAAACCTGCGAGGGAAGCTAAACAGCACATATATATGGTTTTTGAAGTTTTCACGGGAACTTACATGTGTGCTGTTCAGCTTCCTTCGGGTATTATCCCACGTCATTGTAGTGCTTTTAAAGTTGTAGCAACGTTTCAGTAGACTCTCATCTGCATCATCAGGCTTCTGTATTGAGTTTGTATGTGGGTCAGGCTATATATATATATGGTATTCAGCTTTGTTCGGGTATTTTCCCATGTCATTATAGTTATGCATTTAAAATTGTAGCAACGTTTTGGCAGAATCTCATCTGCCATCATCAGGCTTCTGTATTGTGTTTGTCAATACAAATGAGAAATGGCAGATGAGATTCTGCCGGAACGTTGGAACGTTGCTACAACTTTAAAAGCACAACTATAATGACGTGGGAAAATACCTGAACAAGGCTGAATATCATAAATAAATAAATACCCACAAAAACTTAAGAAAACGTGTGTGTGTATGTGTGTAATCTTGGGATGATTTTGAATATTGTGAGCTAAGATTGTAGGCAGTAAAAGGCACATCGTTCTACTCGTGCTATCAGCATAAAGAAAAAGATGGGTTATTTTAAAATATTTTAAAACCAAAGCATTCTCCAAGCAACACATTTTTCTCATTCAAATTACAATTTTAGCACTTTTGTAATACTTGTGCAACAATGACCTTATCATGAAACCTAGTGGTTCAGATTGCTATCAGCTATCCTTCAAGAATCCAGGCTTGTCTGCCTGCCTTGTGCCAAGTATTTATGCATGCTCTTTCTGAAGCTGAGCTAATTATCTTTCTGGATGGGCCTTATCTAATTCAGAGCTGATGTCATTATGAAAACAACCATTTAATAACTCCAGCCACATCAAGTAAACGAACAGCGGGAGGCTGCAAGGAGTCCAGTCAAAGAGAGGAGGCAACCTGCTGCGCCGTCTGCTCTAATGAACGCAATTAGTCTGCAATGGCAGAGGGGGAACAGCCATGGCTTCTGCTGGAGATAAAAAAGAAGCTCACCTTGTTTCTGAAGACTATAATCTTGCGCAAAGATAAACAAGCTGCTTAAACAGCCCTATAAATCCACACAAGATTATGTTCTGCATAGAAGAGTCTGCTCTTTTTCACTGGGACTTTATTCTATTTATTATTCTATGTGCAATTCTATTTGCAACCTAAAGCATAGATCCTCCTAAGGATCAATTTCTCTGAGCAGAAAGAATGGATTGAGCAAATACTTTGAATCTTTATTCTTCTTCTTTTATGAAAGAAGATAGCACGGTCTTATCTCTACATTTTTACTTCACGGATGTATCTTTATTGTACTTTTATACCTTTATATATAGCAGTTTAAAACCATTTAAAGGTTCAAACCCAGGTTCTCTAATTAAGAGAGTTCCCAGAATAATATTTCAAGAGTGGCTGGTGATGGGAGCACAGATTTTTGAAGGTAGAACTAAAATGTTTTATTGCCACTTCCTTCCAAGAAGGGGGGAATTAATCCCTTTGGACTTAAAATTTAACTGCACTTTTCCCACCCATAGAATGGGTCTGTAGAGTCTGACTGACAAATTCAGGCATGAACCAGGGGCAGGGGGAAGTGACAGTCAAAATTAGATTCATGTTTCTGTGATTCCTTCTCAGAAGACTTGATGCAATCTGCACCTACAATGGGCATTTCCTTTAGTCTGGGGGTCCCCAACCCCTGGATCACAAAGCACTACGGTCCACGCAAGCAGGGGGTGAGAGTGGAATGCTCCATTTGCACAAATGGCGTGCATGAGTATGAAACTATTCCCTCCCCCCACCACCACTGCTGGTCCACAGAGCTGGAAAGGTTGGGGACCGCTGTTTTAGCCAACTCAGGGTTTTGGTTTTCTGAAAATAAGAAATTAAATTTGCAATTTCTTTTGTATATGTTTCTCCTTACCTAGGCAAGAGCTGCAAGGAATAATCTCATACAGACTTTCAGTTCAAAAGCAACCTGATGTATGTAAAATTATTACTGGTTTGTGCCCCAGTCTGGCATTTTAAGTGGCAACCTATTTCAAAACTATGTGAACTAATATACTTTTGGAAACCTCTTGGTCTGCCACTTTTTAAAGATGTTGATTGCAACAACAACAAAAAGTCCTAGAATTTAGTGAGGAAAAGGGAAGAAAGAAACAGGGAGGATCATGCCAGCATAGTAGATATTTGTTCAGAAGCTAGAAAAGTCTTTAAGTATCAGCAGTAGATTTGGGGAAACAACAATCAGCTTTCATTTGAAAGACAGCAGTTACTTACTAAAGAAAGCTTCTTGTTTTATGGCTCTCAGTTACCAGCAGCCCCCCACCCCACCCCCCCACCCCCGATCTTGCTTCTCTAGGGAAAGTAACTGGGTAGAAGAAAATGAGCTACAAAACAAGCTTGAAAGAATGAAAAAAAATGCCATGAAACTTTAAAAAATAACACTTGCTGTTTTGAAAGCCCGGTGCAATTAATAAGCAAACAACAGCAGGAGTTAGAGCAATAGGCTCAGCCTCAGTATAAATCCTTAGATAGTTTTATAGAAACTATCTTATTATCTGAAATAAGACTCATCAATGGCAGGACCATGAAATTCACGACAGGGTGAAAGATAAGTTGGTTCCCAGAGGAGCTCATGGAAAGGCTTTAAAATGAGGCAATTTGAATATAAAATCCAACAAAGCACACAGTCAGGCACGCTGCTTTCTTGGAAGCCAAAAGCTCAGGCACTGATCTCCTTTGTTATTGAAAGCCCATCTACTAATGCCAAGGCCACACCCTCTCCAGTCCAATAGATGTTGGCAGGACGACCCTCCCTGTTCCTTTGGATCTGGCCATCAGCAAAGGCAACATATGATTGGCAATGGTTTGTTTTGGGGATCAGCAGAGTTCAGTCTTGCAGGATTTGCTTTGTTTTCTTTCAATAGGAGATCCACAAGCTGGAGCCTGTGAAAAATATTTCTTTACACACACATACCCGCCACCATTCCCCCACCCCAGAGGTGACACATATGTTCTCCTCTGCTTTGCTGTAGCCTCACAATTAGCCAAAGACTTAGGTTGGTTCAAAAAATAGCGACTGAAAAAGTAATTCAGTGACTTGTTTGGCTCTTTCAAGAGCTCAATCTAGATTTTCCTAGTCCTTGTCCAACACTCCAACCACTTCAGCTGCTTCCAGTTCTGTGAACCAATGGGCAACTTTTCTCCAGGATTTTCTGTTAATAACTGTTTCCCAGAGTTCTGAGTTCACACATGCTTGTGTCATTTGTGATAACAGGTAACAATTGGTCGGTTTCCTGACCACCTTCAGTTTCTTCCAAATATCAGGAACTTCTCTAATAACTCTTTTTTATTTTATTTTATTTATTAAATTTATTGACCACCTGTCTTACCACATGGTAACTCTTACCTTTGTACTTTGTATTCAGCTTCATTATTGGTGTTTCTAAGCTCACTCTATTTTTATTTCATCTAATGATGAAGAGAGTTCTTACTTAAGGGACAAAGGACCAAACTTAAAATAGCCTACTTTGGACACATTAGGCAAAGGCTTAGCTCTATGGAGAAGACATTTATTTATTCATCATATTTGAATAGCCATCCATCTCATATAAAAGTGAGTCATGCTGGGAAAAATGGAAGGAAAGAGAAGAAAAGGATGATCAGCAGCTAGTTGATAAATTTGGTTGTAGTGATGAAAAATACACATTGGAAGAATAGAAGGACCAGGTTAGGGATAGATCTTTGTGGAGCAAATCTACTTTTCTAATCAATAAAAACAATAAAAGCCCATCTGAACAATTTATTCTATATCTAGTCAAAGATATCCTCAACAAAATCCAGCATCACGATTCAAAGCATAACATTTTATTCATTCATATTTTCTGATGATCTAGTCACGTTATAATTGCAAAAATTACATATGTGTCAATATGTTGTCTCTGTGCTCTAATATTTTGTCTTCACTTGTTACAGTATTTCCTTCAACTAGCAAATATCTCTTTATTCCATGATTACAGTCCTCATTCCTGTGTGTCTGAGCCTAAGAAGGCAGTCTGTAATTCCCTCAATTTTTCTCTCTGCATAATTGCATTAGATTTACACTGCCTTACATAAGCTTAATATTTTAAATATTGAGCAATAATCTGATTTTGTAGTCCCCTTTTATTCTTTTAGCAAGAGACACCTTAAGTTTTCCTTGGTTGCAGCCATCAAAATGTAACACTGCACATCCAAAATTATTGAGTCCAAGCAGTTTGACTTAAATTTTTTATTTTTTCTAGTCCAGTAATTCCAATTTCTAATTCAGTAATTTTCTCGTTCAGGTAAATAAATAAGAAGATGGTATACAACCTTGGTGCATTCCAAATTTTGAAGCATCTAGTTCCTTCTAGGAATTTGATTATCACAGGTGACTGGAGCTCACAATCATGCCACAGCACATGCTGTGGTCAGTGAGGTGGAAAGCATCTACTTTTATTTCTGTCTATCTGTCTAAGATATGAAACTCCCCCAAAATATTCCCAGTTATTACAAGTTCTATCTACACAAAATGGGGAACCAACTATCAACTAACTGCATTTCTTCCAAAGATTTAAGTGCAAGGATTTGCTCACAGTTGCCTAATTTTACAACATTTAAGGGTTCCACCTCTAACCTAAGTCTACATTCTTCTTCATCTTAACACTAGTTTAATGGAATAGATGCCTGTTCACACTTGACTGATTGCACTTGCTCTATCCTGACCTTGGTATATTTATAGCAAAATAGATACAAGAGCACAATCTAGTAATGAATCCAAAATAGAGTTCAACACATTCCTATTCAGGCCCATATCTGTAGGCTTTCCAAAGGATTGCCTGCTTGTCTATTGTGAGGAACAGGTTACTGTATTACTTCGTAATTATGTAATTGATATAATTGATAATATCGTTATCTTCTTAATAATAAAATGTGTTTAAGGAAACAGAAATAGGACAATTGTGCAAAAATTTCTGGGTTCTGGTCAGGCAGTATGTCAGAAAGAAATTATTCTTAGAAATCTATCTCAATGGCCATTTAATATTAACATTCTTTCTTGCATAGACCTCTGTGGGGTTTCAAGCATCTTGAATTTTAAAGCTCTCAGATAATCACAAATCCTACAAATCCAGGATTAAATTTGCCTCTATCAGAAACCACATGTCCAGCTGGATCTTTTATTGCAGTACGCATTCCAAATTATACTGAGGGGAATGCTTGAGCTATGTAACAAACTCGCCTCAGATAAACTATTTGGAAACTGCATCCATCCTATTAGAGTTGTTTTAAGAATGCAATTTCAGAACTCTTCAAAATATCAGTGTAAAAACATATTCAATTAATTACTAGATATGCATGGAAAAGGCCCCTGTTCCAAACTTGTATTCTCTAGGAATGGCTTCAAAAAAACCCTTTCTGAGCTACCCCTGCCAATCAGTGTAAATAAAGAATAGGAAGCTAAATGGACTGGCAGTTTGATATAAGGGCATTTACTATGTTCCAAAGAGATTTCATTATTTCTTAGAAAAAAAAAATTCCTACCCTTAACTGTGAATTTAGAATATGAAAGTATTGAGGATTCAGTTTAGGGGTACACAATTTTTTAAAATGAAGTTGAACACCAAAATTAAAGTTAATAGCAGATAAGTTTTAGAATATACTTTTCATTGAAAATAATATTCCTTGAATTATGCATCCTTGTATTTCATAACTTCTCCACTTACAGAAAGAAACTAAATAAGGAACTTAGAGTGAAGACTGAAGCAATTTTGGAAGAAAAAAATACTTTTTCCTGCTGAAGATCAAGGTTCTTCCCAATCAAGAATAGAAAACTAGCTTGGGAAATAGTTGAAAAGTTTGCTCAAGTCCAAATTACAGGGTATTCCAAGTGGAATCTATTTTGTTTTCTGAGTATATTTAAAAACTGCAACAATGAATAACTGGCAATTACAGAATTCTTAATGAAACAGAATGCTTCAAAGAAAAGCAAATACACTGGCATCCATACAGTGGGATAAAAAAATCAATAGGACATTATAAAAAAAAGAATCAAGAGAGTGCTCTGCTAGAATAAATGATAACTTATCTTCCAAGAGTTTTGGATATTAGGGATATTAAAAATGGAATCGAAGTACCAAAGAAAAGTGATTTTCAGCTTATTTAATAACATAAATATACCAGTACTATTAATGTTCTTGCCTCTGGAAAAAGTTAATATACTGCATAGCACAATCCCTCAGTGTAGTTATCCCTCAACTGATTGTTCTCAAATAGTTGCTGAGATAAACATATCTTGATATGTTCTTAGAAACAGAACGGAATGCTGATGTGTATGTATAAATACTGTATAAATTCAAAAATAATTACCTGTCACTGTATCAGGGAAGACTGAAATAAGGAAGCTTGTGTGCCAACTTAATCATCCTCTCCAACAGTTAACTTTTGATGGGCAACTTGGAAATCCTTTCACTATATTCCTTTCTTCTGATTATTTTTAATGGAAACATAGTTTGGACAGTTTTTCAGATAGAAGTTGGCCATCATAGTGGAAAAGGGGCAGCAGGCAATTATAAGAAAAGACCATGATAGAGTGGCCATCCATCTACTCTGCATGCAAAAAAAACCCAAAACCTGATTACTCAGGCATTTATAGGTTTTAAAAAAGAAAATTTGGGTTGATTGCTTAATAAAAGTAGCAAGCAGTTGGAATAGAGAAAACTTCACGTTAAGGGGGCTGGCAGTCTAATATCTAAAGAATGTTAGGGATGTAACAGAGTTTGTCCTGAAATATCAAGACCTGAAATACATTTAGACATCAAAAGGACAGTTGTGGAATATGTTACGAAGTTGTTCACAACTTTTACCCCTCTCTTCAGAGGTGGCATTTAGCAGGTTCTGACCACTTCTGGAGAACCGATAGCAGAAATTTTGATTAGTACGAAGAACTGGCAAATATCACCTTTGACTGGCCTCCATCCCCATCTCTGCCTCCTGAATCCCAGCTGATTGGCTGGGTTTTCTTTTGTTGACCTGCACAGGAGAACAGAGCTGGAAAGCAGGTTAGTGGAATGGGGAGGGAATGGAAATTTTACAGTATCCTTCCCCTGCCATGCCCAACAAGCCACGCCCACAGAACCAGTAGCAAAAAAAATTGAATCCCACCACTGCCTCTCTTTAAGAACTTCTTGAATTTGGATTATGTTTTTTTTCTCTCTCTCTCTCTTTTTATCACTATTTCTTCAACTGGGCTGTGTTACTCTCTTGTTGTAAGAACTGGCTCGTGTGATAGTTTCCCTTCTCTGCTCAATGCTTGTCACAGGTGTAAAGACTTTTTCCCCAATTCATATCAATTAAAGTTGGATTGCAACATTCTGTTCCTGGTAGATTTTCTGGACTGTTTTCAAGGGAAATCACTGCATGAGGTACATTTCCATAGTCAAAATAATTTCAGTAATGTCTGTAGCACAGAAATGGATGTAGTGAAAAAGGAAGAATAATGCTAAGATTGAAAAGCATTAAAATGGCATGGTATGGGGCAAATATATTTGATCTCTAGGAAAAGGCACAGCAGCTGTGCTATCTGAAGGTGGTTTTCATGAGAACAGAAACGGATTGTTCACCTTGCAACAAAAATAGATTGAGAGATTCTTTGAACAGTCTTTTATTTTCCATGAAACAAACAACTAATAAGTTTTTCTCTTTGATTGTATGGGCCAAGGCTGCAATCCAGGCCATGGTTAATCATGTTTAAACCTCATTTGTTTCAAAGGGATTTAAACAAATAGAACTGCAGGCTGGGCTTTAGCCCAGATTTTCAAATGCTCATTGCCTACAGCAAGACCCAAACTTTTAAAAATATTTCAAACCACTTTTTTGGCACTCAGCTGAGTTAAAGATTTTCAAATTTCATTCAGTCATGACAGCTCCCAATTCAACTCTTTATGATAACACTTTAAAGTCTACAGTGGCATCATTCATGCCATATGCTCAGGAAGACCAAAATTAGTCCAAGAAGTTCTTGCTCTGATTTCATTGGTACAGTGCATAATGACTGCACCAAGGACAGTTGTCAAAAATATAGGTTGAAGACTGAAGTTCAGGGAGAATAAGCTACTATACTGTGTCTGTTAAGGCTATTTTACAAAGTTTGCTTTGAAATTAGAATTATTTAAGGGAGAGTGATTATTATATGTGTGAAAGCAGTAACTTCTTTTCCATCATGGGCAATTTAAGGATAAACAGTAGCAAGTTTTGCCCAAGGAATTAATTAAATTCTGGATATAATTCTACTGCTATTGCTGCAGTTACAGCTATAACTTTTACATTTTTTAAGTTCAGAGGACAAACATATCGACACACAAATTGTAAAAAAAGGTATCTCAGAAAAATAACCCTGTCTTGTAATATTACCACTAGGATGCAACAGGCAAAGGCATGTTATCCATTACCCTGCATGCTCTCCATTATTAGGGAATAATACACAGGAACCTCAGCCCAAGGCCTCTCTTTTCACAATGGTTGTTGCCCCTGTGTTGAGATTTAGAAACAAAGGTTCCCTCTCAGTCCTGTCCTTTCTGGAGGGCCCCCTTCAGGATGAGGACTTCTCATTCCTTACCCTCTTTTTCTGAAAAAAGTGGTTTCTCAATATCAGAATGGCCCCAACAGTATTATCTTTGGAAAACTGTTAAGATCTTGCTATGTCACAACGCTGGAGCTGAAAGACTCATTTGGGTCTCTCCTGATTTGTATGATGTTATGGTTGTTTGTCAGAGTGTAGAATATTATTTTATTTTGTTATGTTATGCTGTATTTTTTTTAATTTCAATCTTTTTACTGTTGTAGGAAATCTATATGCTGCTCGAAGTCAGGAATGATTGGAGCAGTATAGAAGTCTAAGTAAAATAAATTAAAATAAATGGTATCACCCTCCAAGTCCGAGTATTTTAAAAACTGTTCTAGAAGTTCCTTGTATTTCAGGAATGGGTTCTTGAATGGTAAGAAGGCATGAATTTATCATGTCCATTAACTTGGAGGCATCTTCAGGATGTTGGGATTTTCTATTTTGCAATTTAGTGAACTGACCTCATGGCCATCATACACAAGCCATCCTTATTTTGTATTTTTAAAAGTGTCATTGATACTCCCTTATAGGAAAGGCATCAGGCCCAGGCCTTTTTTCTTAGGAAACTAAAAAACTAAGGTATTTCATAAAAAGCTCAGCATTACAAAATTGGGCATTTCCTCATACTACATGCCAGCATGCAGCGTTAACAGATATCTGTTGTGCTCCTGATTCTACGGCTCAAGAAAAAGGCTTTTGCACTTCTTCTATTGTATCAGCGGATAACATCATTATAAATGCTCCAACCCCAACCACCCTGCAGGAATTCTTTGATCAGCAGCAAAAAGGTCAGCAATTTACTAATATACTCAGCTTGACTCCAAACTTTCCAGACGTAATATTGGAAGGCTGTATTGTTACATACAGAAAGTATGTTAACAGAAAGGGACTCCCCCCTACTCACAGGCTGCTACCCACTTCAAAAGCTTTCCATCAAATACTCCCCTCCCACCCAGGAAGAGATGGTTTCTTGTTCTGGATGCCTTTGATGTCACTGTAGGTTTGTTAGCCAGCAAATACAGCATGGCTTTTGAATAAACAGAATTCACAATTCCTCCCATCTCAAGTTTCCAGGAAATTTCCCTAAAACAGAGAGTAGAACCCTGGCAGCAAAGTACCAAGCAGGAGGAAAGAATGAAAATGCCAAAAAGAAGCATCCTAGCCCTTCCTACTTATAAGCTTCCCTCCACACCTTTTCACACCTGCCATTTCTCCCTGACACTTGCCTCTCTGCAAGAATGGAGTCCTGATCACAAGACCCAAAAGGATGAGAAGAATAAGAACTGACCCTACCCTTTCTACAGAATCACTCTACATATTGAAGAATTAATCACTCTACATATTGAAGAATGGAGAAGCCATCACAAGGAACCACTGCAGAGTTTGAATTCTTCCTCATACCTTTTGAAATACCTTTATCAAGGCTGTTTATAAATAGACCTTGGATTTGCTACACAGCAAGAGTGTCTGAAACAGAATTTTACTAAGGAGTAATGCTCTTAACACAAATATTTTGAAATTAGTTTGGAACAATATGAACTTAAATAGTTATTTTGTTCTTAAGTAAATGTATTTTTACAGATCTTGCAATACTCTATTTTTTATTTGTTAGAGTAAATCCAAACTGTTGTCAGTCAATGCAATAGTTTAATTGATCAGTTAATTCATTCAGCTTCTATTTAGACAAAGCAAATGGTTTTCAAAAGGCAGAAAAAATAACATTTTTTTCAAGTTGTGCATGTATCATGGTAGCCTATTGGAATCATCCATGTAACGTTTTGGCAACAATGTGGAAAATGGTCAATCATTTGATGATTTCACATCCAAATGATTTGACTGAGTTTGGTTTTTTTGAGAATAACCATGGTTTACTAGATGCTCTGCCACCAGCTATAGGCGAAATGTTAACATATACATCAATAACAATAATTAAAATCCTAAAGATTCAGGATATACAATATGTAGTCTTTACCACTTAGCATTGGCCTTTCCCACTTGCTACTGGAAAGTATACAATTTGGTACTTTTCAATTTTAATCTGCATCTTAATAAATGTTGAAGCCATGTCCTTTCAGAACAATTCAGCATATGTGATGCAGGATGCACCTGTAATACAGTAGCACTATTGTATAACTACTGCAGGAACAGAAGATGACAATCAGATAAAACTGCTGTAAATGCAGTGTGAGTGATGTGAGCCAATCCTGTATCAGCTAGAAGTGTGTTAAGTAACAGTCCAGACATGGTGTGAGTGAAGAGGCTTTTGGCATAGCCATCTGTATTCTACAACAGTCAGAGTGGTTCTTTTGTACCACTGGCAACTCATACAGCACTGCCCTTTCCTGATTTATGAACAGGAACTGAGTAGGTTGAATTCTGGAAGTGTAAAAGGAGTTTGAATCCATTTCTGCAGGCACACACCCAATGGGGAGTCATGCCAAGCATATCACAGCTGCATCTCCACATGTAGAAAAGGATAGTTCTGGCCACAGCTCACAGATAGACACATACTCACGCATATGTTTATGCATGTGTATCTGTGTAACATACATATCCATATGCTTACGCATACATTGACAAAGTAATTATTCCTTGCTCTTCACTTAGCAGTTCATTACTCATTTAGAGAAACAGCTTCCCGGTGTTGTGTTGCTAGAGTATTGGGCAGTTATACTATGGCTTGCAGTGGATGCCAAACATTTTCTATGACAGTTCACAAAGAGTTATTTTTGTTTTCTGGAACCATACTCAGGTTGGTATGTCTCCTTCTGGACCAAATTAAAGTAAATCTTGCTTCTCTGTATTCATATTTACCAGTTTTTTTTCTGTCAGTAATGTAACTTTAGATCTTTCAAAATAAAATTTTTGAAATACAATGCCAACAAGAAGGAGGAATGTGTATTTTGCTTTTTAAGTTCTGAGACCCAGGGAATCAAGTAGTAAACTCTTGACTGTTTCTAAGATAACCTATATACTGGGGTTCTTATATAATGTCACTTTAAATAATAAGAATATAGCAGGAGGAACCATGTCCTGTATGTCCTTATGAATGATTGAGGTTAGGACTAAAAACTCAAATTATTAGTCACTGCAAATCCTTCACATAAAAACAAGCCTTGAATTTTTCAAAATCAAATATAACAATATTTATTGTATGGAAGCACGTTTGTGAATGTGTGTGTGCATATGTACTTGCACACACATACACAGTAGAATTTATATTATGAATTCTGTACCATACAATTTTTTCTCATTTCTTTCTCTTTCTCAAAACAGGTGATCCATTTTTTTTCTTAACTAGCTTGAGAGACAGTACCCTGTTAAATTTCTTTCCACCTGTCTCCTGGAACACTGTATTTTTTTAAAGGGAACTAGTCAAGCCTATCATCATAGCTACTCAGTTTTCTGAATCAAAAAAGCCTTGGCTCTAGAACCAAAAGGCAAAAAAATGCTTCTTCTAGCTTTTGAAAGTGTTATTTTGTAAATGAACGATAATCTCACTTTGTTAATTTGAATAAATCCAAAGCTGCGAATATATATAAATAAATCCACTCACTTTGAATAAATCCAAAGCTGCGAATATCATGCCTGAATTGTAAGTTCCACAAGATAAGAACTAGTTCCCTTTTCTCAATCTGCAGGTTCCTCTTTGGCCATCAAACACATATGACAAATAATGACTATTTTCCATTTTCAATCATTTTGGCCAGCTGAAAAATCAACTAAATGTAACAAATTAATTAGAAGGAAAAACAACTGTTTCACAAAAATGTTTGCTTCATTTGATTTTAGATAAAACACATATATTGTACTGGTTTAAAAGAATTCCTCATTTAAGTTGACATGGATCATTTTAAAGCTTTTATAGGAATTTGCTTCTCTATCTTACATCACTTTAATCACTATATTTGAATGCTGATTTATCTGAAAAATTGAGTAATGCAGCAACTTGACACAGACACAAAGATTTAAGCAAGTCTGAAAGAAATAAGGAGGCCATGAACACCAACTAGCAGTCAGAAGACATCATGAGAACTCCTTAATTTCACAACATACAGACAGATGTAACTATAGGTTCAACTGGGAAACTGAGCATCTCAAACTAATCCAAAAATGCTGTAGAATTCCTAAACATTTGGTTCTTTTCATAAATAGGCCACCAATAGGCACATAATGGTAAACAACATCTACAAACCACTTAAAAGAGACAAGCAAAAAGCAAAAAGAAACAAAGACACCAAAACATCTCCCCACCAGCAATCAACACCCAGATGAACAGATTAACATTAGTCTAACAATCAAAAAGCAAATAATACCCTCGTCAAGAAACTACCAACTCTGACAAGCAAGCTAACAACAAACAACAGTCCAATCAAGGAACCATGAAGACCTTCCCACCTTACAGGGCAAGCAACTAGTATATAAATTGAGAGCAACCCCATTCCCTCCTAGTACTGATGATGTTACCTAGGTTGCTAATGAAATTTCTGCAAGAAAACAACCAAATTCAGAGAGCACTAAAGACCCTGCAGTTTAACCCTAAACTACAATTATTCTCTTCCATTGTTTTATTAATTATATCTGGAGGAGCTTCCATATAAAGGTTCCACCACAACCCCAAATCCTTGGTGTCATAAATCTTCATGTACTATCATATCAATTCAGAGGATCCTTTTAAACAGACTGGAAATTCTCCTTGGCAACAAAAACCACTGCAACAAAAGCAGATGGTCTGATACAGTACATTTTGATTGGGGGTCAGCTCTCAGTGAGTACTGCACAGATTTTGCTAAATCTCAGATAAAATACACCTGATTGTATGTACAGTATGCTGCACCATAAGCTATGGTTTGTAAATTACAGTGATTGTGTTGTTGCTGGAATTAACTACTTTCTAGCAATACATGATTAAAGTAGCATAGTTAGAGTTTAAGCAGTAGTTCAAAAGAGATCAACATTTATTTGAAGGACTATAAAGTAAGATATCTACAATGTGCTAGCTTCCCAAACCCAGACTAGTTTTGACTTGAGAAAATATTGTCCTGTGCTGCCTCTTCTTGTTCCTGTATCCTAGGTTCATATCTTTTTCAAGTAATATTTCTTCCAGTGTAACTCTAGCCAAGAATTTTTATAATTAAAGTGTAATTGTTAAATGAAAGAATACTTATTTTCCATTTCTATTCAGTTGTAAATATTTTCAATTATTGTTGGATACAACAGTAAATTTTTAAAATCGATAAATTATACATTAATTTCAATTATTAAGAAATACAATGTATATTTGTATACAAATAATACGATTTATGTAAAGTATACATATATCTTAAACAGATATATTAAATCAATTTGAACCAGTATTTGTAAACCACTTTTTTGAAACCACTTTTTTAAAAAAAATCATATATGCTAGAATCAACAACAACAAAACATATAAGAGTTTAAATACCCCACCCTGAGGTTTTTCCTCTCTTAATTATTTCCCCCTTCTCTTTTGTTCTTTGAATTTGAACGTTGAAAACCCTTCACACTTCAAGATCTGAGAAAAGTGTAGGCTGATGATGTGGTGAGGGAAAGGATGTTATCATAAAGAAGATCAGAGTGATTAATCTCTTAGTATATGATCCTAGGCTTCTTGTCTCACTAAAACCTGCAGCAGTGTTTATCAGCCTTAGCTGCTTTAAGGTATGTGGATTTCAGCTCCCAGAATTCTCTAGCCAGCAAGCTGGGAGTTGAAGTTTACACATCTTAAAATGGCTAAGGTTGAGAAACACTGGCCTATAGGCAAATATCACTTTATGGAAGAGTTCTAGTTGAACTGTAAAAACACCCAAACTACAGGTACATGCCAAAACTTTGTTCCCCTAGTACATGTGATCAAGTATATCTTACATATGCCTTTTGTATCAAGAATGAGAAGAAGATAAATTGGAAATCCTTGGTTGATCAGCCGGGACTCTAAATTGTATCAGAATACTATGAACAAAATGAGAACACTAATGAGGTACAGAGAAAACTAATATATTTTTGTATGAAAGTGTTATTTTTGGGACTGGGAGCAAACTTCTGGGCTTTAATTCTCAATGGGCTACTTTTCATCTGGCTGTAGTTTCAACCTCTTGAGGAACCAATTAAAAACCAGCACAACAGAGCCAAACAAATCTGTAAATTTTTCATTCCTGTCATGCGTTACAGGGACCTATATTGGCTGCTGATGGTTCTACAGTAATGCTTTGGCTCCTGCCCCTGGTGAATTATCTTTTTTCTTTCCTTTTGGAAATATTCAGGAAAAGTGCCTTTGAAACAAACAAACAAACAAAAAATCAAACAGCCATCACTGATGGTGTGAATTGATCATAGTATAGAAGTCAACACTTTCTACAAGTAGACATTTTTCAATGGAAAAAAATGAATTACACTGTGTTTTCAAATGTATCTTTCTCTTTGGACAAAAACACTGACTCTAGTAACAGCAAGGCTAGCCAGGCTCTGAACTAGCTGCATATTATAGAAACTTGACAGAAAACCATGATTGGCATCATAGAATAACACCCACAGTTACTGCAGAAGTGCACTTCTAGCAGTCCTATCAGAACTCTGTCTGTGCTTCCAGGCTGGGACTGCAAAACCACCTCCATGTCCACAGATGTACTGTATGAACCCAAAGGGACTACACACACAACATCAGTATAACAGCATTTTATACTGGATTATAGTTAGTATTGTTTTTAGCCATTTATTTATTGGAATGTATTCCCCCCATAGCTTTGGGAAGGACAATTGGGAGATGATTAGATCCATATAGTGGTGTTAGTCCCCTTGGGGGAGAGAGTGGTTCTGTTGCCTTGAAGGAGGTGGTTATATATTATCCTTCTTCAGGAAGTCATTGTTGGACCCGACAATTTCCATCCAGTCTTCTTTTCAGGGAAGGTTTTTGAAAAGGTGGGTTGCAGCTCCAGAAGCCTGGAGGAAACAGGTTAGGTGGGCCATTTTCAGTCAGGTTTTAGATCACAGCACAATACATACCCAATACACTGTGTTGTGGATGACCTCTTGCGAAGTTGCCTTATTCCTATGATGTTGCTTTTAACTCATTCTCAAACTGTGAGATAGGCTTGAGTTCTTAGTTGTATCAGTGTTAATGGTTTTCTCTTTATCCTGATATCATCTAACAACGGTTTCAAGATAGACAAAACTTGTAAAGCTTTTGTTACTCATGACCTTGTCCTGAGTCAAGTGAGTCAGTAACTGGGATTAGCAGTACAGGCAGGATAGGGATTGGCTGCTGGACTGTACATTTTATGTCAAGAGAGTTTTCTGCCAATGCAAGGAGAGGAGGATAGCACCCAGCAGTGGCAATTAGCATCATCCCTGCCTTCCCCTTTCTTACAGGCCTTCTGTCTTATCAAAACTGAAGTCTGGAGCAAAGAACAAATACCTCTTATCAGAGACTTTGGGGCTCTAAAGGAGGCAAAAGCATAAACTGCTACTCTAGCTTCCCCAATAGACAGTTGTAGTTGTCAGTTTAGATGAAAAAACCCTCATACTTTAGCTTGAGAGTTAAAGGCAAAAGACAATGGGCATATTGCCCAGCCGAACCAATGGCTTTAAATTTAAGCAACATACCTTTTATAATTGACCCAAAAAAAGTCTTGAAACACAAACATAACAAAATCTAATTCCTCAATGTGTGTAACTTTATTTTAAATAGGGTACATTATAGTATATCTTAAGCAAAGCAGTAAACCAACAAAAATGCAGCAGTTTTACCCCTCCTCCAGTTGTCTCAATTTACCAAATGGGTGATATTCTATTAAACCAGAACATATTTTCTTTAACAAATTTGTGAAGAGGAAATAGAACACTTCATTACCATGCTCCATTTCTTGCTGTCACCAGCATTTTACTTTTCCACATTGTGACTATTATTCAATTCTTGATATTTTTCAATAATTTGAAAAAAAGAAGTACCAAAGAGTAATGTAGTTTTAAGATTACGGTGTGCTAATAAGAACTAAACCATGCCAAGTATCTTTGTGTGTGTGTGTTGAAGTGTAATTTTATAATTTTCCAAAATATGAACACAGTTGAAGCAAAATCTCATGGTACTAACTATTCAAAGACACATAGAGCACATAAAATGTGTGATCTCATTCTATTATATTAGAACACAACTGAAATTAGTAATAGGATCAGCCATTTCTTTGGAAGCAATTAGACCCAGGTTCATTGCTGATTGACACACCATCTGTGTTTTTTGAACAAGGAAAAGCACCTCTGCTATGTTCCCCACATTACTGAACTTATATATCTTTGTACATTTTATTATATTTTTAGACACAGGGAAGTACCTCTTTTGAAATATCATCCTTTCTCAAGCAGTTAAAAAAGGGAGTTGCTTGTTCTAGGTGAAAGCATATACTTTAGAGGCTGCATGATGCAAGAGAAGGAAATGGATCTGTGTGTCATCTGGGAAATCTGGAAATAAGAAAAGAAACATGCTGATACAAAAAGTACTCATAAATCTAAATGTTATTGATCTGTACCTCTGTAATTTAGCAGAAAAACCACATTTTAAGAATTTACTAACAGCCAGTTTGCTTACTAAATTCAATAACCTAATTGTTCAATCAAGTATGCTTCTCAAGAACAAACTACATCACATCTGTTTTGCACAGGTAACTTTATCCCAGCCTGGTGCCCTCATAAAAAATGGAATTCTACTTGTGAAATTCTCGGCTACTTTGCTGTTCATTTGAGAGAGAGAGAGAACAAAGAGTGTTCATGGAAATAGGAATCACCTAAGAATTAATGAAGTAGATTTATATCATTTTAGCCATTGTCTATCCATGACAAGATGAAAGCTTCTTCAGCATGTTTCCAACCAATATGGTCTGGAGCTTTCTTTTGCCAGTTGGGCCTGCAATGCTTGCTGATGTCATTGATCCATCTTGTTTTAGGTCTCTTTCGTGGAAGTTTTTTATCAAGTGGGATCTATTCTATGACTGCCTTGATCCACTTGCCATCAGTTCTTCTTGCTATATCCATTTCAGTTTGTTTACTCTCTTGATATCTCTCTCATCTCTTGATGATATCATATACTTTCGTTAGTTCCCTAATCCATGTGCAGGTTTTTCTTTCTTGATTTATAATGCCGAGCATGTACCTTCCCATGGCTCTTTGCGCCACTCCTGGCTTTTGTTTATATATACATAGATTTATATATATTGTACATATAGAAAAAAGCCAAGCCTAGCACCCAGTAAGGTAAATCCTATCATGAAGGTAGCAGCAAACAAAAGGCTGCATATGTGTGCATGGGCCCAGGCCTTTTTAGGTAGCAAAGAAAGAAGAGCCAGAGACAGCAATAGCACTTAGACTTATATTCCACTTCACACTGGAGTCGCACTTCTAACATGAAATGCTCCCTCTCTCAAACTGTTATAGGTTGTAAGAATAGGAGATCAAACCAGAATTGTGAGCTTTAACAGATAGAGCGTTCTTTTTAGAGAAAATAGGGATTTTAAACTCTTATTCTGTTTTGTTGATTAGGTTGATAAACCATGTATGTTATAGAGTTAACTCTAAGACAGTGCAAATTCCTTAATTTATAGTGAAGAAAAACTGCCAGCTTTATATCTACATTGACTAAATTCATGTACAGTACTGTGCTAAAATCTATTAATTTGTCTTTTTCAGCACAGCATACTGTGATAATGTAATTAAACAAACTTTAGTTTGGTTTTGATAGCAAGCCAGTTTGAAATCATGGTTTGATTTGGAATGCAAACTTGGGTATTTGTGGTATAATTATTGTTCCTGTCTTATTGGTTTGTGTCATGATCCATTAGCCAATCTGCAAAAATGCAGAACAAAAAAAAAACAGTTTTAAAAGGAAGGAAAACTTGGAATTGTTCAAACAAGGCATGGCTCTGGCTTGTGAAATAAGATTAAACACAAACTACAGCTAATCAAAGTATGTGAAATATGGCCATTTTTCTTTGCTGGATCCAACAGAAGGGTGTAAATGAGGGGAGAAAAGGAAAACAATGCTGCTTCAAAAAAATGAAACAAATCTTCAAGCTCCAAATCTAATCAATGATCTCCTTTGCATGACATCTCTTTCTGCCTTGAATACTGAGACTGCAACCTGAAAGGGAAAGGTAGAGAAAAGACCTCCCTAGCAAATTTCTGGGTATCTTTTGCCCAGCACTCAAAATTCTTAAAGGTCAGAACCCAAGTGCCATAAATCAAACCAGCTTCAGAAACATTTAAGAATCATTCTAATGATGAATGAAACTCTTTCCCTCCTTTCTACTCTCCCACTCCTTCCCAGAACAGAAAGGAAAAGGGTTGGAATGGCATGGGGGAATGCTGTTAACGGAAAAATATGTTTTAGAAGAGGCCTTGCCAGGAAACCATAGGCACATCTGCTCTTAACGGGTTTCAGCTGAAACTACTGAAAATATACATGGGGCTATTTATATGGAACAGCTTGTATACATGATAAGATTACAATTTGGAGGATAACAATGGGCTTAGCTATGGAAAAAATAAGCCTGCTAAAACTTATTTTCTACACATGGCGGTAACATTTTACCACATTTGTTGTTGCGGGGGTCCGAAATTCATTCAGAATTAGGAAAATCTCAGCATTTTCAGATTAGCATCAAACAAACTCAAGATATTTCAGCAACTTTTTGCCAAGACTTAACTCCTTGGTCTACTGAATTCCTAGTGAGTGACAACTTTGCTCAATCAAAAAGATCCTGAAGGATGTGGGCAAAAACAATTTTACCACTAATAATTCCTTAATAAAATATCTCCATTATATTGTGTGGGTCTGTAAATATCTCAGATGTTCCATATGGATTAGATGTAGATTATATTGTAATATTTAATGATAAAGAATGGAACCATCATGGCCAAAAAAAAAATAAACTGAAAACTGAAGAAAGCCCATAGAATTAATATACAGGCACTGAGTTGAGCAGCTGCCATGGTGCTGAAAAGAATGCCTGGGTATCTAAGGAAGCTTTTCTGCTTTCATCAAAATTGCATAAGCAACCCTGTGTGTTGCATCACAAGCTCCACCCTTAAAGATATCACCCTTGTGTGTGATATCCCAAATGCACATACAGAATTACAGAATAGCAGAGTTGGAAGGGATCTTGGAGGTCTGTTAAAATAGGAAACTATACCACTCAGATAAATAGTTGTCCAACCTATTTTTAAACTCTCCAGTATTGGAGCATCCATAACCTCTGGAGGAAAATTGTTCCACTGATTAATAGTTATAACTGTCCTTGGTTGTCCTTAGTTCTAGGTTGGTTCTCTCCTTGATTAATTTCCACCCATTACTTCTTGTCCTGCCTTCTGGTGCTTTGAAGAATAGGTTGATTCTCTCTTCTTTATAGCAGCCCCTCGGATATTGGAACACTGCTATCCTAGCCCTTCTTTTGACTAGACTAAAAATATCCAATTCCAGCAACTGTTCTTCCTATGTTTTAGCCTCCAGCCCCCTCATCATCTTTGTTGCTTTTCTCTGCACTTTTTCTAGAGTTTCAACATCTTTTTTTATATTGTGACCAAAACTGAATGCAATATTTCAAATGTGGTCTTTCCAAGGCATTATAAACTGGTATTAACACTTCATGTGATCTTGATTCTAACCCTGTTAATGCAGCCTAGGACTGTGTTGGCTTTTTTATACAATGAGAGGGGATAGTACCATGATAACTTTGCACTGGTTTCATCATTCTGCCTTTCCCCTCATTCCATTCCTCCCTTAGATGCTGCTGGATGGAACAGCCTGTTTCTAGAAATGCATGCATTCATTATAATTATTTGCATACTGCCTATTGAATAATTCTGCAACAGTGCACTAAAAAACAAATAAATCCAAAATACTAAAAAAATCTTTTGAAAATGCTGTGATCTTTCATAAAACGCAGGCAACTAAAGTGACATTAAAATAATTCTCACTCCCCCCAAAGCCTGCAAAAAGGAAGGCCTGCACCTATTGCCTAAGAGACAGGGGTTTCAAACTCACAGCGTCATGGCAGCATCACATGATGTATCTGGACTTTTTTCCCCTTCACTAAACCAGGCATGGGCATGGCTAGCATGTGACACATCTGGCCAGTGGGCCAGGAGTTTGGCAGCCCTGGTCTAAGATAAAGAGATGGAGGTATGTTTACATTCAGAGGTTGAGTTGTTCCAGAATGAGAGAGCTGTAACGGAGAAGGCCATTTCCAGGTTCAGATCTCTTAATTTGCCTCAGAGTCAGAATGCACATCTACAGATCAGGTTGAGCAGATTGATTTTAGTAGAGGAGATAGCCCTGAAGGTACCATAGCAATATGGCATGTAGTACTCCAGAATATATAAAGCAATAAAAATCAGAACACCAAATACAAGTTGGGCAGAAATGATCTTGTAGATGACCCTCACTCTGTCAAGAACCTAGAAGCACTCATCTCAAACGAGTACTCATCTCAAACTAAGCCCCAGAATTCACTGTAACAGCATTGCCAAAAAGGCATTAAGAATTGTTAACCTGATTTTGCAAAGCTTCTTCTCCAGTAACATTGAATTGCTAACTGCAGCATACAAAACCTTTGGCAGACCAATTCTTGAATACAACTTGTCCTCCTGGAACCCACACTGTATATCGGATATTAACACGATTGAGCAGGCTCAGAGGTATTTCTCAAGAAGAGTACTCCACTCCTCTACTCACATTAGAATTCCCTGCTTCCAGGTTTGACATTTTGGACAATTTGGAACTGTGCTGCCTGTGGTCCAATCTAAGCATAGTAAACAAATTGTTTGCTACAACGTTTTGCCTGTCAACAACTTCTTCAGCTTCAACCACAATACACAGGCAAACAACCGATACAAACTCAAGGTAAACCGCTTCAAATTCTATTGCAGAAAATATGACTTCAGCAACAGAATGGTCAATGCCTGGAATGCTCTACCCAACTCCATTGTTATAGCCTCAAACCCTCACAGCTTCAATCTCAAACTGTCTACTGTGGACCTCACCTCTTTCCTAAGAGGTCCATAAAGGGGGCGTGCATAAGCACATCAGCATGCCTACCGTCCCCGTCTTACTGTCCCCATTTATCTTATTTACTTCCTTTGTTCATGTTTATGTTCATAGCTATACTTGTTATCTTGCATATATTTGAGAAACAAATAAAATAAATAAGATTTGGACTTGATAAGTACTTGAAAGACACCAGGAAATTTCAGGACAGCATGCTAAACTGGGAAATTGAAAAAATTCCCATTAAAAGGCAATAGTAATTCACTTCTGAACTTTTGTCAAGTCCATGCCATCACTAGGTGTTGAACCCAATTCAAGGGAGATTGTATTTAGTTTCAAGGTATAGCTGAAAAACAATTATTTTGGTTGTCTTGGAAGATCCTAGTTCTTGCTTCCAATTTTCTACAGCTTTACACTCTTTTTAAGTAGCTTATCAAATATACTTAAGCAGCCTGCTTGGATTAATGACTTTCCTGGACCCGGTACCCTTAAAGGTGCATGTGATAACTCCCATAATCCCCATTGGCTATGTGTTTATTCTAAGAGTAAAAAGCAGGTTGTCACTCAGCATATCTGTGGGGTATCTTGTTGAGAAAAAACAGCTTGAAATATTCTTCAACAAAGAGTTTTCTGTATCCTGTCCCCAAATTATGAACTTCATGGCTGCTTGTGAGGAAGCCCCCACTATTACATGGGTTTAAGATGCTGCTTCCCCCTTAACTGTCTTAGATCATCCTCTGCCAAAACTATGGGTTAATATAATGTTCTGTCTTGAGATAGAGAACTTGGCACTGCAAAGTACAAATTCACCACATGAAGCAGAGGTATTAAAATTGTGCTATCAGAGACAATAAATTAAATTGCCATCCAACAAACACTTTAAGGAGGTCTGACATAACCACAGCAGATTTTTCATTTCCCACTACACCCTGCTGTGTATCTTCACCTGTTTTATTAAATCATAAAGTCTCTTTTTAATAAGTGAACCAGCAGAAAACAATAGTGAATGACAAGTTTCATTAGATTTGGAATTTTTTTTTCAGATGCAAGCAGAGAGTGTATATTGTTTTCTTTTTTTTACAGAATTAATTTTGATATTTTTCCCATTCAGTAATATTTGTTTGATTGTATAGTTTTATTTTGCTTTTAGAAGAAAAATTGCAGTTGAGTTCAAATAAGCCGCAACAACATAAAATTACAGAAGTAAGAGCACTTTTGCTTGGAATTCAGACTAGTTTCCACCCTAAACCCTGGAAGTGGGAACTAGTTGAGAAATAAGAACCTTTTTTTAAAAAATGTGTCTCACTTTCCTTCTGGGTGAAGGAGGTTTTGTGAGTTTTTGTGCTGTTTCAAAAAACCTGCCAAACCTGTTTAGTTGGATTTGGTAGCAGGAGAGAAAACTCGTGTTTATCGTAAGAAGCACAGATTCTGAAACCACTTTCCTTATTGCTGATAGTTACTGTCTGAATATACTGTATTTGCCATAGATGTCTCTGCAGAATCATTCCAGAAAATATGTGCGGGAGGAGGAAAATCTGAAAGACACTTTAAAAATGTAAAAATTGGAAAAGTAGGTCAAAAAGGATTGATAGCAATCTTATTGTCTCAAGGCACTAAGTAACTGTGTACCCGTGAGAACAGTGCCCTCAGAACCGATGAACTGTAGCTCACTAGATTTCCACACATCTGATAGATGCAGCTACTCTTTTCTAGTTGTAGACTGTTGAAAGGAAGCAGCAGTAGGGTCATCTTGTCCATCTCATTGCATCAGACTATGATTTATTTCATTATCCTTAAGCCATCCCTGATAGATGATGCATGTCAAGTTGAGATGGTGATGTCATAACCTCCTCATGTTTCCTGTTCCATTCCACTAACCACTCTAATAACTATGGCAGCCTCTCTCCCCCACAAATCTCTGTGGAGTGTCTGCTGTTGCTGCTTGCAGAATCCCAATGCCACTCACTGTTGCGCTTTGTGCTGCCTTTGTTAGAAGTAAATGCTTTCATTAGTGGCTGCTCATACTTTATTTGTAGAAGAGATCTCAATCTTGTTGTCTAGACTTAATGGGTGACTTAACTGGAGTTTTGCCATAGATTTCAGCTGAGGGAAGTTTTCTCCAAATATGGCTGCACAAAGTGCAAATAATGATGAGCAAGTGGCAAACTGGAATCTTCAAATCTTCCAGCCCTCATTTGCCATTCAAGACCATGATGGGCATCGTTTCCTAGTGACCAGATTCCATGTCTTGGTTCTGCACTCACATTACGTGAATTCAACTCCATCTGTATGTATGTAACAATTTTCAGTAAAGTAATCATGATACAATGCCATAAAATGCTTTGGATAGTTCATGCATGTTCTTTGCAAGACATCAGTTGTTTTTCATGTTAGTCTGGGGCAGAATAAGATCTCTTTGTCCTCTCCACATCTTGATATTATGGCATGACATGACATCATCAACATGTTATGTCACAGTTTCAAGTGAATGATGTGTCAGCATTGTTCTGCTCATTTCATCAGGCTTGTCTCTTGCAACCAATGAAATATGGCAGAAGACAGGAAATGAATTGGTGCAATGAGGTCACAGCAGATATTGTTTTGTACACTATTGTATTTTCTCGGCAAAAAAATAAAGAAGGAAAAAAGATGCACTGGTATAGGCCTCTTCATTGCTACTAATCCAGCTTTCTAATTTAAAAACTTGCTAGTAGAACTCCTTTCACTGTCTCTTTGCTGATCAGCTAAACCAAAAAATGTCTAGATCAGAATATTTATGGATGGACCAATGATGGGATTCAATTTTTTTTACTACTGGTTCTGTGGGTATGGCTTGGTGTGTGTGGCAGGGGAAGGATACTGTGAAATCTCCAGTCAGAGCTGGTATTTCCTGGTGTGAGCAGAACCGAAGCCATGTTGGATGGCCCATTGAATTGAATAAGGAAGTATGTCTCAAAACTCAGTAGTTCTGCTAAATAAGAAAGTGTTCCAGTTTGTGCACAAGAGAAAAAACAAGATAAGGCTAGAACAATGGGGAACTGTAGTAAAGTGCTGTGATGTCAGAAACCGTAGAACTACTTTTGCTAGATAAGGAGCTAGTATGGACCTTCGAAATACATGTATCAATTTGAAAACAGAAAGAATGTGAGCCAAAGTCTCGTAAGAGGGGATAAAAATGCTGCCTGAATTTTGCTCTGTGTTCCTTCTATGCCTGAGGGAACCTGTCTCTGCAGACACGTGAATAAAACCTTGTTTTCCTTGGATCAACGAATCTTTTGATGGTTTTTTATCTGCTTCCACCTCACAATTTGGCACCCAACATGGGGCCCCAACGGAATTTCGACTGGAGAAAAGGGACTGGGTAAGTGTGGCGCCACCGCCTCCCATTGTAGAGAGGCCCCTCCCTTGTCTCAGTTGGATCCCGGGGTAACTGCACTCAGCAGACGATCCTTGGAAACAAGAGAGAGAGAAGCCGGCCTGATGCTCTGGGAGTATCGTTGATCACCTGAAGTGGGGACGCCCACACTCCTTTCGTCCCTGGGAGACCAGGGGTGTATCAGGTGAGTTTGTTGCCTTTTGGGATAGAAGAAGGGATATACTGTCCTTAAACTCTGGGAATCCAGCGACTGCTGGAGGACAGTGTAAATCCCTGAATTGGGAATCTCTGGGAGATTGTTGGCGGGCAGCGTGGAGAATGGGAAAGGGACAAAGCAAGTGTGAAACGTTCCAAGAGGGAATGGGTATTGAGATAGAAAAGACCCTGAGAAGGCTGATTCCGACTGACTCCCCATTGGGTCAACTACTACAACAATGGTCGTTGCCCCATCTGAGGACTTACACTCGGAGTCTAGAGAAAAAGAAAATGATCTACCTATGCCAAAATAGGTGGCCGAAGTATCCCCTAGTAGACCCTGAGTTTCCTTACCACTGGGATCCCGAAGGGAATACCAGCACGTACTGGATAACTCAGTTGAAAGAGTATATAGTGAAACACTGGATGAAGGAACAAATACCCTATGTGGAGGTATGGTATCATGCTCACTTTGAAGGTCCAGTTCCACCAGAAACAGAAGTAGGACAGTTTGTCAGCAAGGTGGAGGAAAGCGAAACTGAGGACTGGATGGGGAGTCCACCGGCATCGGCTCCGGCAGTCCCGGCACTGCTGCCCCTGCCGCCCCTGCCAGCTCCAGTTGCCCAGGTTCCACCTCCACCTGCATATCCAGGGCTCAGAAGGGAACTGGCTCAATTAAACAAGGACCTAGAGAATTTGCCTCTAGGAGGAAGGTCGGCCAATCCCATGTCGGCTTTCCCAGTCAGAGAAGTCCCAAATGGCATGAATGCGCAGGGGAATCCAGTCACCGTTTTTGTGGCTGTCCCCATAAAATCTGCTGAGTTACGGGATCTGAAAAAGACCCTTCCGAAACTCCATGAGAATGCTCATGAAGTGGCGGAACAGTTGGAATTGTTTCTGGGGCCCAATGAATACACATACCAAGAACTGATGTATATTCTTGGACACCTTTTCACCCCCGAAGAGAGGAACCTCATTAGGAGGGCAGCAATGGCTGCCTGGGATAGGAGACATGCAGGGCAACAGGGAGCAGTGGCTGCAGACACAAAGTTCCCCATAGCCGATCCAAATTGGAACATCAATGATGATGCTCATAGGGAGCACATGAGAGATATGAAACACATGATCATTGAAGGAATTAAATTGGCCATCCCTCAAGGGAAAAACTTGACCAAAGCATTTGAAATAACACAAGGAAAGGATGAGTCCCCGGGGGATTTCTGTGCTCGGTCATGAAGGGTTAACCAAGTACTCCGGAGTGGAGCCAGAAACCCCTGCCTTCGAGACTCTCCTGAAGATGCAATTTGTCACCAAAGCATGGCCAGATATCCAGAAAAAGATCCAGAAGACAGAGGGATGGACTGATTTGGGCATGACAGATTTGATGAGAGCAGCCCAACAAGTTTTTGTGAACCGAGACTCAGTTAAAACCAAACAGAAGTCTCAGATGATGGTAGCTGCTGTGCAAACGGCAGCCAAGAATGAAGTTAGGAAAAACAGGGAGAACCAGATGTCAGATCCGAGGCCAAGGTGGAGAGATGAAAGATCTCCCAGCAGGGAGTGGAGACCCCCGGTTAGGCGAGGAGGTCCAGGGGGCAATCGAGGCGGTCGATTCCAACGGACGTCCCAGAGTAGAACTTGCTTCAGATGCGGAAAAGAGGGACATTTTGCGCGTGAATGTCCCAAAACCCCAGAGGAATGAAGCTATGCCCTATACGATTAGGGAAGTTCCGGCTCCCCAAGAGGGACCCGCGGGGAGCCTCTGGTAAATGTGTTAGTGGGTCCTGTCCATCAGGAACGGCTGTTCCTGATCGACACCGGCGCAAGCCGGACATCTGTATGCGATCCGGTAGAGGGAGCATGCAGGTCAAAGCAGACTTTAAAGGTGGTTGGGGTGAGTGGGAAATCCCAAGAGGTCAAGATTTTGGAAGAGGTGAGATTGGAATTGAATGATGTGGTTACTAAAACCAAAATATTATATATTCTGGATTCAGGGGTGAACTTGCTAGGAAGAGACTTGTTGGATGTTTTTGGAATAGAATTGTGGGATAGAAGGAAGGAAGTTCGCATGTGTATGCTAACAACGGAAGATGAGGAGAAGATATCATCAGATGTGTGGGCAGGAGGTGAAGGGGTTAGTAGGATGGCAATACAGCCCATTCAGATCAAGATACAACCAGGGATAACTAAACTGTGGACTCCACAATATTCTCTGAGCAAGAGAGGTAGGGAAGGGTTGAAACCAGTGATTGACAGATTATTGAAACAGGGACTGTTGGAACCTACTATGTCACCGTTCAATTCACCGGTTTTAGCAGTACTAAAAAAGGATGGGAAGTATAGATTAGTTAATGATTTGAGGAGGATCAATGAGATAGTGGTTCCTAGATTCCCAGTGGTTCCTGATCCCGATACCATCTTGGGGCAGATCCCCCCCAAAGACAAATGGTTTACTGTGATAGATCTGAAGGATGCCTTTTGGGCATGTCCTTTGGAGGAGAGGAGTAGAGACTTGTTTGCCTTTGAATGGAATGATCCTGAGAGTGGAAGGAAACAGCAGTTGAGGTGGACAGTACTTCCTCAGGGATATACCAAGAGCCCTTTGTTGTTTGGACAGGCGTTGGAAGAAAAATTGGTGTCGTTTGAGAGAGAGAAAGGAATCACCCTAATTCAGTACGTGGATGACTTGTTGTTAACTGGGGAGAAAGAGAAGGAAGTGAGAGCGGCTTCTGTGAGTCTGTTGAATTGGCTGAAGGAGCAGGGGCTGAAAGTCTCAAAAGAGAAGCTTCAGTTTGTTGAAAAAAAGGTGACATTACATTCAGCAGGGGGTGAGGTCTTTGGACCCTGAAAGGGTGAAGGGGATCATGAGCTTGGCTCCTCCCAGGAACAAGACAGAGGTGCGGAAAGCGTTGGGATTATTGGGGTATTGTAGAATCTGGATAGACCAATTCACAGTGTTGGCACAATTTTTGCATAGAAAGCTGCCTGGAAAGGGAGAGCACATAGAATGGGAGGAGGGAGATAGTGAAAGGTGGGAAGAGCTGAAGAAGGCTTTGTCAACCGCTCCGGTTTTAGCCTTGCCAAACCTGAAATTACCGTTTCATTTGTATGTGGCGGTGGCTCAGGGAACAGCAGTTGGAGTCCTTGCCCAAAAGAGGGGGGGGGGGCAGTACCAGCCGGTAGCCTTCCTAAGCAAGGGTTTGGAGCCGGTTGTGAAAGGATGGCCAGTTTGTGTTCAGGCTGTGGCAGCAACAGCGATGTTGGTGGTGGAGAGCAAAAAGTTAACCTTTGGGGGAGCTTTGGTGGTGCATTAGCCTCATCAGGTCAACTCAGTGTTGAGCCAGCTGGCTACCACTTGGATGACCGAAGGGAGGATACTGAAGTATGAAACCATTTTGAGAACCAGTCCTGATGTGGTGATAGGAACAGACAAGAATCTAAATCCAGCAGAATTCTTGGAGGGGAGAAGGCAGGCGTGGGAACCGGAAAACCATGATTGTCTATTGCAAGTGGATCTCATGACGAAGGTTAGAGAGGATTTGGAAGAGACTCCTTTGGAGAAGGGAGAGAGGTGGTTTATAGATGGATCTAGCAGGGTAGAAAATGGAAAGCGAAAATCTGGGTTTGCAATAGTAACCGGGGAAGGTGAGGTAATAGAGAAAGGGTTACTCCCAGCTGCTTGGTCAGCTCAAAAATGCGAATTGTTTGCCCTGACCAGAGCCTTGGAATTGGCTGAGGGGATGGAAGTAACGATTTGGACTGATTCCAAGTATGCATGGGGGGTGGTGCACACGTTTGGGAAAATCTGGAAAGAAAGGGTAATCAAGGCGGATGGGAAGCAAATAGAGCAAGTGGAGTTAGTAGAGCAAGTCTTAGAGGCATTGCAACTCCCCAGCCAAGTATCAATTGTCCATGTGAGCGCACATCAGAAGGGAAACACACCGGAGGTTGTGGGAAACTGATGGGCGGACAAATGGGCGAAGGAAGCTGCAGGGGAGATAGAATTGGTAATGGTATCTATACCAATACTGGAAAAGGAGGACGAGAGGGAGGAATGGGAGCCAGAGAAAAAGGAAAAGTTGGAGTTGGAGAAAGAGGGATGTGTCAAAACCCCAGAGGGATGGAAGACGTCGGAGGGAGTCAAGGTGGTGTCACCCATTGTTATTATATGCTGTGTATTGTTGTGTTGTTGTCTTCAGTGTCTCCCTGGTGCAATAACGTGTGGGAAGATAGGGAAATCCTTGGGTTCAAGATTTGAGAAGAAGCAGGAAGCAGAACCTCTAATGATGTATCAGAGAGAAATCACTCTGAAAGAAGCAGAGGATCTGCTCTTTGAGTTTGAGACAAGAGTGGAAAAAGAAAAAAAGGGATTTGTGAGCAGAACCGAAGCCATGTTGGATGGCCCATTGAATTGAATAAGGAAGTGTGTCTCAAAACTCAGTAGTTCTGCTAAATAAGAAAGTGTTCCAGTTTGTGCACAAGAGAAAAAACAAGATAAGGCTAGAACAACGGGGAACTGTAGTAAAGTGCTGCGATGTCAGAAACCGTAGAACTACTTTTGCTAGATAAGGAGCTAGTATGGACCTCCGAAATACATGTATCAATTTGAAAACAGAAAGAATGTGAGCCAAGGTCTCGTAAGAGGGGATAAAAATGCTGCCTGAATTTTGCTCTGTGTTCCTTCTATGCCTGAGGGAACCCGTCTCTGCAGACACGTGAATAAAACCTTGTTTTCCTTGGATCAACGAATCTTTGGGTGGTTTTTTATCTGCTTCCACCTCACACTGGTTCTCCTAACGACTCAAAATTTCCGCTACCAGTTCTCCAGAACTGGTCAGAACCTGTTGAATACCATCTCTGGGGTGGACAGAGACCTAACTTGCTGTTCAGTCAGTCTGTATTGTATTTTTGCCTTTAGCTGGATCAATGCAAAATAAACTAATTAATGCACACCCTTATTTCTGAAACTAATTTCAGTGGCTCAAATGAACAATGCCTAACCAAAGGCCTAATATTTTAATTCTTGGCATGATTCTGTGGAAATAAGGGAGCTTCTGTGAAGTTAAGAGCATCAGTAGTGCAGTGGTTAGAGTGCAGTACTGCAGGCTACTTGTGCTGATTGCTGGCTGCCTGTAATTTGGCAGATTGAATCCCACCAGTCTCTAGGTTGACTCAGCCTTCCATCCTTCTGAGGTGGGTAAAATGAGGACTCAGATTGTTGGGAGCAATATGCTGATTCTATAAACCGCTAAGAGGATTGTAAAGCCCTCTAAAGCAGTATGTAAGTCTAAGTGCTATTGCTACTGCTAAGTTCATAGAATTACAAGCAGAATTGTGTGCATGTATGTCTATGTGAATAACTTTATCTTGCAACACCAGTAGCCATCTTGGTTTTTCCTGATCCTTCTGCAATCTTTTTTTTCCCCTTGAAAAAGGGAAATGCCCCTTGATGCCCCTACAGGCCTTTTGATTGGCAGTGTTAAAACGCTGTCAAGAAGTATCTAATGGATTACTACATTTCTGGATGTAGATTTTACAGGGAAGTAGATTTTACAGGGAAGGAATAGTCAGAAAACCAGATTTTTGCACAACCCTCTCCTTCACAATTTATTGCCTTGACTCTGAATTTTACAGCATTATTGCCTTCAGTTTACAAGTTGAATATTTATACAAATGGATTTAGGTCAAGACTAAGGGCAGGTTTTAAATGTTCCATGACCACTGCCATTCTGAACACATTCTCACTTACAGCAGATTGCTGGTTTAACTCTGCAAATGCTGGCATTTCTCCTGTTGCCATATGATAATTACAATGGCTCCATAATCTACAGTCATAGCTTCCATCTATCCGCATTGCATGTTGTTAGTCTGCCACAGCAAGCAAACAGCTTAACCAAAGCCATGGGAGGATATATATTTAACATACAACAAGCAAAGGCAGCAAAATTAAAAAGACTATATAAAGCAAACAACTCTCTTAACCTCTATCAGGGTGTTCACAAACCTTAACCCTAACTCCCCCAAACTTGAAATATTCAGATGTGCTAATGTAAGACTTCTTTCTTCCTTTCCCCATGTGCACCTTCAACAGTTCTCTGCTTCAAGTTGGTGAAATTTCTTATACCACGATATGGAAAATG
>BLBF01000018.1:52006736-52053349 GCA_015471245.1 Laticauda colubrina | reverse complement strand
AAGCAGTAAAAGCAGAAGCAGAAGAAGCAGAAAAAGCAGAAGCAGAAGCTGCAGAAGAAGCAGAAAAGCAAAAGAAGAAGGAGCAGAAGAAGCAAACGAAACAGACAAGAAGCCACAGAAGAAACAGAAGAAGTAAAAGCAGAAGCAGAAGCAGCAAAAGAAGCAGAAACAAGAGAAGGAAAAGGAGAAGGGGAAGAAGAAGGGGGAAGAAGGGGGAAGAAGGGGGAAGAAGAAGAAGAAGAAGAAGAAGAAGAAGAAGAAGAAGAAGAAGAAAAAACAACAACAACTAGGTAAATTTCCTAAGAACTATTTTCCCCTTTCCCACCTCCCCAAAAGTCCTCTCTATGATGGAGGGTTTGAGTTATTCAAACTAAAGCCACCCCACAGCTGTTTCTGCCCATGTAGAACTCTTTAGGGATCAATGTGAATGACATTCCCATCAGACCAGTTGGATCAATGACTTCCCTGGTCCTCATTTCTTGTTGTGCTTCTGCTGCACAAACCAGACAGCATTCATTCTTTAAAGCTCTGGTTCTCCACATGCTTCATTTTGGACCAGAGCCTTTATCAGTACATGGCAACTCATTGAGAAAACACAAAGGCCAGAATAGCACAGGCTGCTCCAAGCACAAGGTGCTGCTAAGCTCCCCAAATGTTGTAAAACAGGTCAGATTAGGATAACGCAAACACACACCAATGATGTTAACCAGTCATTGCTTTGGCCACCTGCCAGGTGACACCTAGTTTATTTCTGCCTTTAAAAAGTGCTTTGCCAGTTTTGTAACTGCTTCTCTTTTGCAGAAATTGAAGTAGTATAAAGCAACATTCTTCTTGTTGATACAGACGTGATCTGTATTGTTTTCAATCTTTGAAACACATGGTTCATATCAAGAGTGTAGCTGTGGTTAAGGGAGGTGGGGTGGGGGATTTTGAGGAAGAGATTGCAAAATTTATTCAGCTTATACAGATCTGAGTATTCTCTTCAGAGTTCCAACTTGCAGAGCTTTAGCCATTTTTTTCTCACTCAGCAGAAAGTGTCCATTCTGTGCCAAATGGGATAGTTTCACACTTAAGCATCCAAACAGGACACTCTTTAAAGCAGTGCTTCCTAGCCTTGGCAACTCTTAAGATGTATAGACTTCGACTCCCAAAATTCCCCAGCCAAGCATGATGACTGTGGAATTCTGGGAGTTAAAGTCTACACTTAAAAGTTGCCAAGGTTGAGAAGCACTGCTTTAAAGTAACCAAAATTCTAAAGTCTTTCAGCATGAGGTTTAGGTTCTTCTGATAGATTTGCCACATTTAATTATCCTTTGTCTATGGGGAGGTAAGACCCCCACATACCTATCTATGTAGAATGAAAATAAACATTTTTACTCTCCATGCTCACCCATGTTCCCTTCCATGCACTGATTATTGAAGAATGAATATTTAAAACGGAAGTCATTATGTGGGGGAGGACCTGCATCCAAAGCTTTTATGACTCACACAAGATCTGGTGCCTTAATTTATGCACCTCTGATATTACTTAAGGACATTTGGAGGACAACTGTAAATTACTGATGTACAGATGTTGCAGATAACAGATGCAAGCTGATCTTTCTTCTCCGAGTGCCAAAGGAGGAATAGAAGAGGTGTTATTATGCACAATCAGCTTACCCTCACCTCTAGAGCAGAGTTAGTATTATTAGTAGTTAGTACTATTTAAATAAATAGTATAGTCTTTCCTGAACATGGTGAATCTCCAAATGTAATTTAATACATCTGCATGGTATCAGATTGGGAAAAGCTGCAAGTTACATGCATTCAGATCACGTACAATTAAAAACAACACATACTTAAGTATCCAGAGGAGAATGTATAAATTCTATTGCCTGGGGTAAATCATCTTACCATTATCACTATCCAGCCTTCTACATTTCTAATAATAGAATCTGTGTAATGTCTCTAATAACTGAATAACATCAGTGTAATAGAAATGTCCCAAAGCCACCCAGTTCTATACTTTGAATATATTACCTGTTCATAAACACAATTCTAACCAAAAGTCCAGTGATATATGGAACATAAACATGGTATGGTTCCTATTCAGAGGATCTCCAATTGATAATGTAGTTAATACCTAGCTTAGGTGACCAGAGGAGACAAATCTCCATGGGTCTAACTAATGCCTATTGAATCAACTGAAAAGTCAGGAAGGTCATTCCAGAACTGCAGGAGAGTAATAAAAAATCTTTTTTATGTCTGAGATGCCATGCAACACCTTATCTAAAAGACTATTCTCTGTATGTCTGAATTGAATTTTCCAGTTAAAAAAACCTCAAACCAGAACTATGTACTGTCAACAGGCAGCCTATTTATCAGGTCATAAATTTGGTCTCTGTGTCACACATTTGCACACACACTGGAGAGGGAGGGAGGGAGGGAGGGAAGGAGAAGAACAGAAAGGAGAGAGAACATGCTCATACCATATAGTGCTCTTGACTAGATCCACTCCCATGGTTTTGTGGCAGAAAGGCATACCCATATTTATTGGTGAAGCTGATTTCCTCTTTGGGCTGTGAGAACACTTTCTTATTCTGAATTCAAAATCTCCTCTCCCTATCATTTAAAAGCATTGCTCAGAACAAGATATGGCAGAAAAACTAGTTGTGCTTTTAGAACAGGATAAAAATCAAGATTGTGTGTTTTTTAGAAACAGCCATTCGCCACCACATTTATCAGAAGTAAGCAGAATTTTTAAGCTAGCATACTTTGGGGAGAAGAAAAAGATTTAAAACGAGCCCTGTGGACCAGATCAAAAGCTCAGCAGAATTCCATTTCTTCAGCAGCCACAGTTCTAGGCATTTGTAAAAGTCCATAAAGAGGGGCTGAAGGTGAGACCCCAACATTGTGGTTCTGTGACAGGTATTCACAGCCTCATTGCCTCTGAAGCTGGAGGAAGAGAAAGGCAATAGCCAGTTTTGGCCTCCCTCTGGCCTTCCAGCCATTCCAAACCACCACCCCATCAGCAAAGCTTTTGTTGCTTAAAACTCAGCCTCTTTCCTGGATCTCTAGAAGCCTAAAAATATATTTTGCCTTTCACCACCTTTTGCCTCTGTCATATTACACAGGCTGTTGAATTGCCTCAAGGATTAGGTTATTAGGGGAGTCAATAACAACTTATTAGAAATAGCCTATAGGTCAAAACCACAGGCAGATCAATCTATCAATAGAACAAATAACATGCTAAATAAAAGAAAGGAAATGTACCATGTCTTCCAGTCTAAACCCAAACTAATCAACTCTAGCTGCTGTGGACAATGTGATAACAGCATTCAGTCATTGGCTCCACCTGGAACTTGAAATGTGGCAAAAGAACAGCGAGAGCAAAGCAAATCTTTGTTTTGACAAATAAGCATGCAGACCTACCAGTAGATTAAAGCAAACCATACTCCTTCCTTTTAATGAGGGAGCACACCTGAGGAGCGGCTGCTAGCCTGGCAGAGCAAGGCTCCTTCATGGCTAACAGTGATTCTAAGATGTGCTGAGGTAGACCACAGATGGCTCTGTAGACTACATGAAGCATTCCCATGGTTGACAGCTACACAAACACACCTACTCACCCATGCAGACCTGTAGAGAGAAAGGCTTTTGCAAACAGTGTAATTAAAAGGATACAAGCTACAAAAAGGGCCAAGCATGGAAATAGAACAGATAGCCTTAGATCTTGTGGAGCACGTGGGAATCAGTGGGGAGAGATAGAATCTCAATCCATAATTCATAACTTTCCCTCCTTGGAACCCCACTTCTCATTAATTAACTGGTTTTAATTCACACAAGAGACACAGATGTAAAGTTCCAAATTTTCATCTGAAAATGCTATTTGTCTTCCTAAATTTGATGCATCTGAGAAAAGATGCAGCTGCTGGGTATCCTCATCCCACTGTTCTGCTCTTTCCTACCTGGTTTGGCTGTTCCCTCCCTCTAGTTTCTTTATCTGCATTTTTGAATAGGAGGCTTCTTTCTTTTAGACTGGGCTAGATATAACATTAAAACATGCTGCATTTGCATTGAATGGGCGAAAGGAGCATCACTGCCCTATATCTGGCAAGTATGTGATCACATACATAAATCATAAAAATGACACCCCAATAATTTTCTAACATGTATAGCAGGCACCAAAGGGGGTAAAGGAGATGAGAGCTGAATAAAGATCAGGCTTGAGCCACTGGGAAAAGATCTTCCATTCTTCCTTCCTGCAGCAGCTCCTTACATGGTTATCACCAGGAAGATTTAGACCAGTGGTAGTCAACCTGGTCCCTACTGCCCACTGGTGGGTGTTCCAGCTTTCATGGTGGGCAGTAGGGGTTTTGTCCCCTACTTTATAAATCACCATTACTGTGGGACAGGTGGGTGGTTAGAAAATTTTACTACTAACAGAGATACAAAAAGGGGGTAGTAGGTATAAAAAGATTGACTACCCCTGATTTAGACCAATGTTTTTCAGAGTTGGCAACTTTAAGATGTGTGGACTTCAACTGAATTCTGAATTCTGTGAATTGAAGTCCACGCAAGTTAAAAGTTGCTAACTTTGAGAAACATTGATGTAGACGAACCACTATTTGTTTAGTTATGCCTCCCTTCCGCCCCCGCCCCCCCACTTTTAAGCTGTGTTCTGATTTTAGTTCTAATTCCTAAATCATCTCAAGCAAACCATGTGTCCTCCACTCTCTGGAGATCACGACCTAAAGCAGAGTTGGAAGTTCTCTGGCTCAGCAAGTGGGAGAGCAAAACATGCCTCATATTTACCCTAGGTGGTTCAGTGAAGCAGCAAACTTTTTCCTGGAGACTGTCATTCTCAGAATTGTAGCATCCCAATATGCCATTCTGAGCTGAATTCTGAATTTCAAGAATGGTGGCTGATAGTCACAAAGAGAACCAGAGTGGCCTTAATCCTTGCAAATGTTCATTCTCCCCCAACCTGACCACCTGCAGCTGTGAAATTGGGGCCTTTTGGCTGGGCAAATATTGGCCCATCTTATGTTTGCTATAAAATGTCAATTTCTGAGATACACTCAGAACACAGTAAAGGTTCTTTTTTCCCCATGGGCTTTATTCAATTTTTTTTCTTCCTTCCTTGACAAATGTGCTTCCAAATTCTGCCCTCTTGACCTTACTTTTCCCTACTAATGTTAGAAAATTCATGAAATGAAGACAAATGGGAGGGAGCATGAATTGTACACCACTGTCATTTTCAGTCACCATTTCGTTGTCTTATATAAAAATAAGTCAGCAAAGACTCTTTCTTTCTAACCTGGGGTGGACAGAAAAGGGGAAAAAAGTGAATGATGACCATAGAATGACTGACGTGGTACAGTGGTTAGAATGTAGTATTGTAGCAGTTTGTTCCTGGCTGACTCGAGATTGACTCAGCCTTCCATCCTTCCGAGGTTGGTAAAATAAGGACTCAGATTGTTGGGGGCAAAATGCTGACTCTGTAAACCACTTAGAGAGGGCTGTAAAGCATTGTGAAGTGGCATATAAGTCTAAGTGCTGCTGCTATTGTATTGCTATATTAAAAGTGCATATCCAATTTCAACTTCTTGACTAAGTATGACCTTTGTCAGGTCTAGGGACGTGGCAAGATGAAGCAGCATTTGCCTTTATTGATTCATTCATTCAGAACAACAGAGTTGGAAGGGACTTTGGAGGTCTTCTAGTCCAATCCCCTGCTCAGGCAGGAAATCCTACACTATCATTCATTCATTCATTCATTCATTAACTTTTTATGACCATCCATCTCAGTCAATGACTCTGAGCAGCAATTGCAATTCAAAAATTTATCACAGTTAAAATTAAAAATTAATCATACATAGGAGCAACCTTGTTGCTTGATAAACTTTATTTGAATAAGTGAACTTGGAGCACTTCCACACTATAGTCAAAATGCAGACTAAGGCTCTAGTAGGACCTCTAAGCCACCATCCTCTATCCAGGTGACATCCATTACCATTTCAGCAATGTTAATTAGGAAAAGCAGCACCAGCTCCAGCAGAGAGGCTTAAGTTATCATTAAAACATTTATTTCTCTCCTTCCCTCTCTCATTTTAATGATTATCTTAAGCCACAACAAGAAAATGAAAGGGAAAGAAAACACAGGATTTCCAAACACATGATAGTGCAGCCATTGAGCTCTATAATCATATTGTTCATACCTTTCTTCTTGCTTGTCAAATAATCTATTATTTTATTGTATGCATGCCAATATTTACTTTTTTTACTTAATGTTAAAGATGAATCTACCATTTTTTGAATTTAAAAGCTCTCAAGATTCACAACAGATCAGCTTAAAAACAGAATACAGTTAGAACAGAATACAGTCAGCATAAAGTCAAATAATAAACACATTAGAAATAGCAAAACTGTCAGAAACAAAAATAAAACTAGCAGTAAAAACTAGATTAGAGGGATTTTAAATACACATCAAATGTTGATAGGGTGAAAAACATTAGGTCTTTAGATTACAATCTTGTTTTTTTGCTTGGAACAAGTTGACATGATGTTTCATAAAGGATCTAGCCTAGACATCCTAAAACTGATGTCTTCCATATGTGTTGGGATGAAAATCCCTTTCATTCCAGCCAACTATCTGGATGGTGACAAACTAGGAGAAGCTAGTTAAAATATATGTACAAGATCTAGTCTACTAGGTCTCTCAGACATGCAGAATTGTTCCAGGATTGCAAGGCATAGGGGGTTTTCTATTCTACTTGCAGAAAACTTCATCTCGAGTACTAAACAGAGACTCCAACTGACAGGATGATGGATGGCGAAGCTAAAGTGATAAGTGGACAGCTCAGTCCCTTTTCTCTTTCCTGTCATCCTCACTCATCTTCTTTGCCTAGCATGCTAATAATGCAGAAGAGGCATGATCTCAATGACAGAGATTTAAATTGTTTGGTTATTTTGTATTACTATTATATAAAATGTAACTTTTTAGTAAACTTTTAGGTCACAATATACTTGGCAAGAAAAGTATCAGAATTAGTTATAATATTTTCATTTGCCAATTTACTTCCAATAGCAGATTAACCTGGAGGAGGGAATATGTGTGAATAATCCTAAATTAAATGCATGTGGCAGATTTTGAAATCTCTCAGTATTGGCAATCCTTTCTTGAGGATTAAAGTGGCTGAGGTGCAAAGATAGGAGTTGAATACTCTTAACTGCTGAGAAAGTTAATGTAAAACCTGACAGCATCATGAGCTTATGCACAGAAAGTGGAATACAATGGCTACATCTCAACTTCCAAGAAAAACAAAATTCAGCAACAAAAAAGGGAGAGCATTTACAATAAAATGGAATAGGCCAAGTTTCACCTCTGTATGAAAACTATGTATGAAAATATAAAAAACAAAAATGTAGATTTTGAGAGTAGAATGCTCGGATAATCTCCTTAACTACACCAGAGTAAGTATTGATAGACAACTTTTAATGCTTAATTTTTAAATCAGCTTTGTCACAGGCAAGCCTTAATTGCCTAAAAATAGTTCTTAACACCACAAAGCTGTCCTGTGTAAATAACAACTCAGAATTACAATAAGAATCAGCAGTGCTATGGAGATATTTGGTTAGTTAACATGTTTGAACTAGAAAATTGCAAATTGGCACCTTCCAGAAGATTTGAGTTACAACTCCCACAATCTATTATTATTGGTCACAAAAGTGAGGCTGATAGGATGACTCTGTAGATAAGTGATGTATGAAATAAATGATCCGAGAAATGGGAGAAGTGAGAGGAAAATCACAGAAAATTCAAAATCAGTTAGCGTTTACTTTGCCTTTGTTGCTATACATTATTGATTTACATTATTGATTTTCTATCTTTATGAAAATGATTAAGCTATAACATCATATTGATTATTCAGCCTCTTCTTTCTCACAACAAACCTGTGAGGTAGATTATGCTAAGAAATAAACACACAAGGTACCTTTGTATCTAAAATGGGATTCAAGCATAGATTCTGAATCTGACACTCCAATCAGTTTATCATATCAAATAACTATTACAGTATTAGCAATAGCAATAACAATAAGTGTGGTTAGCTGATCATATGCTGAGCAGAGGATTGGATGAGGAGCACTCTGAGACCTCTTCATTATAACTATGAAAATATTTTTTGTTTGTCTCAGGTAAACCTTAGCAATATATAACAATCCAAAATCTTTCTTTGGGAGAAACAGATAAAAATATTCACAAGCTAAAATGTGCAGCCTTTTCCTTACCATCAGTTCAGCTCACAAGAAGTGTGATAAAATCCCCAACAACATTTTACATGTTGCAATGTATACTCTGTGCCATTAATTTTGCTTCCGCCCCCCCTTTGTTAGCTCAATGACATCATGCAAGTCCTCTTGAGCAGGACACTTCTGGCTGAACTCCTGTTTGGCTGATTAAAATAAAACCCTTTTTAATTTCAGTGTGCAAACTCTTCTATATTTAAACAGGAATGATTAGCCAGAGTGACTTTCTGAAGATTTTTTTCCCCCTCTTCTGATACAAAGTAGGGACCTAATGCACATGTGGAGCCTTGCTACTCCATCTTGGAACTGTGGGCTCATCATTTTGCACATTTGTTCCCCAAACCACCAGGTTGGCAAGTCAATCTCACTGAACTCAAGGGACTTTTGTTTGAATTTGAAAGTTGCCCAGTGAGCCAGGAATTATCAAATCCAACAAAGATTGTCTTAGATTCTCCCTATCCTGAAATGTCAGATCTGAGGACTAAGAATGGTAGTAGAAAGCTTTTTGGCAGTAGGTAATCTGGGCTGGCACTTAGCCCTACATTTGTGGAAAGCCGCCAGAGCTTTAAATCATATTCTGTCTCTTTCTCCCTCTGTATTATTATGTGCATCAGGATTTTCCTGCCAAACATGAAATAAACCCTCAGATAATCTAGAAAAAATTATCTTTTCAAAAATCAGATTTTGTTTAGAGTTTGAAAGTAAGTTTGCATGTTGGTTAAGAAATGGTTATGCTTTCCCCCCCGCCCCCATTACACCCTTTTCAGGTGAGTATTAAAAACAGTTTTCATAAAATCAATTTTCCTAATTTTTTAAGTTTTGCAGAAGGGGTTGTTTCAGAATTTAAAAAATGACAAAAATAAAAGACACAGTTGAGTATCTCCTGTTGCAGAAAAGCATAACAAATCTCTTTTTTAGACACAAAAGACATGTTTGCACACAGACTTGCTAGCTTAAAACTAATTCCATTTCCCAGGAAACTGGATTTGGGAATGGTGAAGGAGAAAAATGTTAATAGAAAATTCTCTGTACTGCTCCCTCCAAAGCAGAAAGTAGGAACAATTGATTAGGTATCTTTGGAGCAAGCCATCATAATTGAAGAAGTAGAAAACTGATTACTGAGTAGATATGCCCCAATGTAAGTACGATAGCATGTGTTTCTTGTATACATGAATCAAAGTTGGATCCAACAAAAAGTTGTGTTATTTGACTGAAGTAATGACCCTGTTCCAGATTAGTTTAAATATGCTCTTGATAACATTTCAAGGACCATTACAAAACTGACTTCATACCAAATAAATTAGTTAATTAATACCAACAGCAGCTTCAAATATAAAGCAGTAACACAGTAACAATCAGGTAGTAAAATTAAGCTGCCAACTTTAAAATGTTATGCCACTGAGATGTTTGAGTGAGTCAAAGGTTTTAATCTCCACCCCTCCCATATGTGGACAGTAATTAACTTATTAAGTCCAAACAATTCTCCATCTGATCCCAAGGATAAGCTGTGACCTCTATCTCCCAGTTCTAGAAAGCTGTTAGGAGGGACTTTTCTTGCTACAAATATGAATATCTTAGCTTGTTTGAGTTATGTTGTGAAACTGTCACTGTGGTTAACTCCAAAATGCTAGGACCTCAAATGCTAAAAATATACACTTAATAAAAAAATATACAGAATAATTTGTAATCGTCTCCACTACAGTTCTCCTCACCATCACACCTAGAGACAATTTTGGAATATTTGCCTGCTTACTTTTATTCTGGCTTATTTGCTTGCTTACTGTTATTTGCAAAGATCATGAGCACTTTCCTATTTCAATGACCTTTAGGAGGTGACACCAATAATATGATGGGCAGATGAACTCACTTTATTCCCTGGCAGGACTTTGTCTCTGAGAGCTGATGTAGAACAGATCTGCCAACTTCCTAGAAGAAAAAAAGAGAGCAAAAAACAAAAGCTTGTTATCTTTTTTTCAGATTTTCTGTTGGTCTTCTTGGAAGAGATAGCACAGGCTGTATCCTGTCTCTAAATCCTGTTTAATATATACCTAAATATCCTGGGTGATATTTCTCCAACACTTTGGAATGGACATTACACCCATTCTATGTTTTATATCAAACAGACTTTTCAGATTTGGAACTTAATGTAGGTAGTAGACTAAAAACTAGTTCTGTCATAATCAAATTCCTCAGACCTTAGGACAGGGGTCATCAACCTGTGACCCATGGGTCACTTTCAGTCCTTGACTTAATTGCCTGCAACCACTGGTCTAACAACAAAAGCAACTGTGATCTTTGTTAAGAGTTTCTTTATGACAACCAGTTGTGGAAGAGTCAGAAAGAGGGTGAAAGTAAGAGGTAACATATGGTGCATTAGGAAGAGAGAGAAAATAGGTAAGAGCATCCAATTTTGGATGGTTTTATTTCATGGTTTACTAGGGCAGTCTACTTCCCAATTGCCCTGTATCTCTCAACTTATTTTTCCTGAGGGCATGCTGAAAAGAAAATGATGATCTCTCCCCCTCATAATATGTGATTATCTAGTTGTCTGATCTTTGCTAGCCTGTACTGAAACTACAATGATACTAAAATCATCATCCTGAAGTCCTATGCTGCTTCATTGTTGTGGTGGGGACATGGAAAAAAATTGTGGAAGGAACAAGCAAAGAAGATTGCAAGTCTATGCCAAGAATATACTTTTCATTATCCGAAATCGGAGGAAAGAAGGCATCTTTGTTTCTCTGGCACAGACAATGTACTTCCAGTATATTATTTTATGTCCAGCTTCTTATACAACACTGGAAGTCTATATTTTTGGTGTGTGTGTTTTAAAGCATATGGCATTCTGCAAGCTTTTAATTTATAAATTCACCAAACAAACTAAATAAAACTTAATACACCATTTTAGTATCTGTTCTAGCATATTTTCATACATTGGGGAAGAGGTAGCGTAAAATCTACTGTGGTGAGAATATTCATTCAAATTTCAAATTATTTTTCCATTATTTACTTTGCATTACAGCAAAGTATGTTTACAAACATTACAAGCAAAGTATGTATTACAAAGAATTAAATTAAGTAATAAAATAATCACACATCAGTTTGTTTTATTGATTCATCATATTACAGTATAACAACTTAAAGAAGGTATTCTGTCTAAAGCCCATGTCACACTGCACCAATGGATGCAAAGAGGATGTAAAACAGACAAAAAAGCTTGCCATCCGTTGGTTAACGCGATGTACTCACTGCCTCCGTTTGGCTTCCTCTCTATCCGTCCAGCATCCGTCTATTGACGTTTCATCCGCTCAGAAAGTTTTGAGCTGCCCAAAACTTTTGCGGGGAAAATGTATCCAATTCGTCCGTTCTGCATCCGCTACGCATCCGTTCTGCATCCGTTACGCATCCACTATATCCGCTAGGCATCCGTTCCGCATCCGCGCAATTCGCATCCGCTCAGATGCAGGGAGGAAGCGAAATGGATGCAGAATGGATGCAGAACGGATGCAGCACAGAAACAAAGTGTTTAAAACGGAAAAAACGTTCGCAGAGGGGACCTATCTCGGATATTAAGGATGTCTAGAGGATGTCTAGAGGATGCCTAGAGGATGCAAAGGGACACCTATACTGCCTAAAAAAAGGGGGAGCAACTCACCTGCATCTCACTTTCAGACCAGCAGCCCAGGTGTGCAGACCTCTGCAGCCTTCATCTGACTCTTGCTCTTCCACAGCATCCAGTCATGTCCACCGTGGATCGTAACACAGTCCTTTTGGCAGCCACCATCCTTCTGCAACAGTGCGAAGCCATCTACAGGCTCTGTGAACTCTACTACAGGAAGAAAAGGAGGCGGCCAAGAAGCGTCTGGGTACGAAGATGGATCAGGAGAAGAGCAGAGTACGGACTGTACAACAAGCTGATGGTGGAGCTCAGGAACGAAGACACTCGTGCATTCCAGAACTTCATGAGGATGCCTCCAGCCATGTTTGACGAAGTTGTGCAGCGCCTGACACCCAGGTTGACCAAGGCAAACACCAACTTCCAGGCCCAGCCTGGAACCTGGGCTCAAGGTGGCACTCACTCTGCGCCACCTGGCTTCAGGGACCACCTACAGGAGCATGCAGTACGGCTGGAGGGTGCCACACAACACCATCAGCATTGTGGTCAGAGAAGTGGTGCAGGCCATCACCGAAGAATACCTGCAGGAGCTCCTCCAGTGCCCCTCCACTGATGAAGGATGAAAGAAAGTTGCAGAGCAGTGGTACCAGAGGTGGAACTTCCCACACACCGTTGGAACCACAGATGGGAAGCACGTGGCCTGCAAAGCACCACCCAAGTCGGGCTCCACTTATTTTAACTACAAGGGCTTCTTCAGCATCGTCCTCTTCACCATGGTCGATGCTGACTACAAGTTCATGTACATCGATGCTTCAGGCAGCGGCTCATCTTCAGATGCCCAGGTATACAACGCCAGTCACCTCAAGGAGGGGCTGGAAGGCAACCTCATCATGGACTTCCCAGATCCAGACCCCCTGCCCAACGACACGCAAGATGTGCCCTACTTCATCATGGGGATAACGCCTTCTCCCTCAGAACCTACCTCATGAAGCCCTACACTTCAAGACACCTCACCCGTGAAGAGAGGATCTTCTACTACAGGCTGTCCAGGGCAAGGTGGGTGGTGGAGAACGCCTTTGGCATCCTGGCCAACAGGTTCCAGGTACTTCTCACCACCATGTAGCATCGCCCAGAGACTGTGAGGAGGATCGTGGAAGCTTGCTGCATCCTGCACAATCTCATGCGCACCCGCTACCCGGTCTTGCAGAACAGGCTCATGGACCTCCAACAAGGCAATGGGGACATGAAGCCTGGGGAATGGAGGCAAGGGCGAAACCTGATAGACACTCAGGATGTGCAAGGCCCCAACAGAGCCTCATGTGAAGGGAAGAAGCAGCGCAACCTCCTGAGACACTGGTGCAACTCCCCAGCTGGAGCAGTGGAGTGGCAAGACAGGATGATAGATGATTAATGAGTGCTTCCTTCAGCCTGTCTCATCACACGGATGAGATTGGGCCATGTATGTTGGGTGGGCCTACAATGAACAGGGCGTTTAATAAAGAGTTGTGTTTGTGTTGACATGTGTGGATGATTATTACATTATTATTGATAATAAAGAGCCATAGGTGTGGCACCTGGGAGGGTGGACCATACAGTCCCACTATGCTTGCACTGGAGGCTTATCTATCCCACTGCTATCCTTACCCATCCCACAGCTATTACCCATCCCAAAGGTATCCCTGCCAATCCCACAGCTATTACCCATCCCACAGGTATCCCTGCCCATCCCACTGCTATCTTAACCCATCCCACAAGCATGCAAAGGCTTAAACCATTTCTAAAAATTTCCACCAAGACTTTATTAAAAAAAAGAAATGAAGCAAGTGTGTGAATCAAAGATAAACTTTATTGAACAACAAGCTGTAAAACAAAAATGACCCAAGTCAAGTGTCCAAATAAACTCTACACGTAGCCAGCTACCAGTCTCTGGCACTCTTATTGGTCACTCGGAGGTGTGCCTAGTCTCAGGGGTGAAGGGTCCAGGTGCTGTGGAGGAGGGTGGTGCTGGAGTGCTGGTCTGTATCGTCATTGGGGTGCCTGGCCCCGAGAGGACAACAGGAGATGGTGTGTTGAGGAAGCTCTCAGACAGCTGGCTCAGACCCGCGATGCTGAGAGGTCCTTCCTCCATGCCATGGGGTGTCAGCCCCAGTACTGATGAGAGATGTATTGAGGCCGGGCTTGGCTGTGGGGTGGAGGAAGGAGTAGTGTAGTGGGGCTGTCTGGTCTGCAGCTGGGTGAGGACTGGCGTGGGTGGCATCGCTGTCGTCGGCATCATTGTCATGGGTGGCATCAATGGAACCGGTGGCAACGGTGTCGCCTGATGACTCTGTGCCTGGGCTGGGAAGGGCTGCTGCCTGTGCTGCTGGACCTCCCGGTAGCCGTAGCCCTGGTAGGTGAGGGGCTGTGGGAAGCCTTGGTATGGGAGGGACATCACCTGGGGTGGAGGAACAGACCTGGACTGGGTGGGAGCAGGTTCCTCTGGGTCTGGAGGGTTGTGAAGCAGCTCCATGATCCGGTCCTTCACCACCTGGTACTTGGGTTCCTCCATGTTCTTGAGGGTCTGGTTGACATAGGTGAGGAAGGGCTTGCGGTTGGAGGATGAGGAGTCGGTGTGGACCAGCTGAGAGAGGAGATCTATATTGGTGTGGATGGTGTCCCTGATCTCCAGCAGGACAGTGTGGCTCTGCCCTTCCTGCTGTCTGGCTCTCTGCCTTTCTGTGGAGGCGGAGCTGGGGGGGTGGATGTGGCTACGACTGTGGTGGACTCGATGTCTTCTCTCTCCTACCGCACCAGGGAGTCCTCCACGCGCTCCACCACGGTGATAACAGCTGTCCACGGGTTCTCCGCCGTGGCACGCTCCACAGAAACCTGCCTGGAGACAGGGACTGACTCTCGGGCGGAAGAGGACTGGGTCGCAGCAGGCTGCCGGAGAGAGAGGGTAGACAGAGGGGCTCCTGGTGCTCCTTGGTGGCGGATCTCACCCTCCAGGAAGCTGCACCTGGCCATGACGTAGGTCTCTCTGTCCATCAGCTTTACTGTGGCCTGGCCAGATTTCTTCAGGTGCAGCTTCCCGTACCAGGTGTGCATATATTTCCACCAGCCGAGGAGCACCTCCGAAGTGTAACCCATACTCTCCGCCCTCTCTCTCCAAGCAGCCTGCTTCCTTTTGGTGTCCCTGTACAGCCTGTGTCCCTTCCGCCACTGATAGTCATTCTCTCTCAGCCACTCCAGCACCTCATCCTCGTGTTCCTCCTCAATGAAGTATTGCCTCCTCTCCCGTCCCCGCATACGCCTCTTCCTCCCTTTTCCAGGACCAGATGGGCCCTCATCAGAGGGGCTCCCAGGTGGTAGGGGCTGCTCCTCCACACCACCAGCAGCAGCACCACCAGCAGGATCATCATCATCATCATCAGCAGCAGCAGCAGCAGCAGGTTCATCATCAGCATCATCATTATCAGCAGCAGCAGCAGCAGCAGGATCATCATCATCATCAGCAGCAGCAGCAGCAGCAGGATCAGCAGGACCAGGATCAGCAGCAGCAGAGTAATCACCAGGAGCCCCAGCAGCACCAGCACCAGCAGGACCAGGAGCACAAGCAGGACCAGGAGCAGGACGAGCAAGACCAGGACCACGAGCAGTACAAGCAAGTCCAGGAGCACAAGCAGGACCAGGAGCAGCTTCAGCAGAGTACGCAGCAGAAGCACCACTGCCAGGAGCAGCTTCAGCAGAAGCCCCAGCAGAAGCAGAGTCAGGGACAGGGGGCGGGAGGGTGGCCCTGTCCCTCTTGCCACGGATGGCGGCAGGTTGCTGAGACTTTCGCTTCTTCCCCATGGTTGTGGGGTTGCTGGCTGGCAGGGAGGCTGGCAGGCACCAAGGCTGGCAGGAAGCCTGGCAGGAAGCCTGGCAGGAAGCCTGGCACCCAAGGCTGGCACCAAGGCAGGCAGGCAGGCAGGCAAGGCTGGCAAGCAGGCAGGCACCAAAGCTGGCAGGCAGCAAGGCTGGCAGGGAGGCTGGAAGGCAGGCTGGCAGCAAGGCTGGCAGGCAGGCAGACAGCAAGGCTGGCAGGGAGGCTGGCCAGGAGGCTTGGAGGCAGGCTGGCAGGAAGGCTGGCAGCAAGGCTTGCAGGCAGACATGCAGGCAGGGCAGGCAACGACTTGATGTATCCTGCAGCAGGTCTTTCCTCCGAATGCTGGCCACGTGCGAGCTGCTTCCCTTTATATCCGGGGGGCTTGTGCAATGCATCCCCCCCGCATGCGCAACTAATGCCAGGCATCCGTTAGGCTTCTGCTGTGCATCCGTTAGGCTTCAGCTCTGCATCCGCTTCATCCGCTGTGCATCCACTCTTTCCGTTCCACGTCTGCTTTGCTGAGGCCCCCCGGAAGCCCTGCAGATGTGCCATCTGCTCTCATCCTCTTCCATCCGCTAGGCTTCCGTTCCGCATCCGTTTTCTATCCGCTCTGCATTCTCCCCGCGTCCGTGTTATCCGCTCTGGTTATGCAAATTTTTGCCCCTTTTGAGAGCGGATAACAACGGATGGAACATTTTGCTCGTCTGTTGTGTCTGTTTTGCATCCGTTGGGCAGTGTGACAGGGCCTTAACCTCCTAAAATGTTTAAAATCTGCAGTTTCAGCTTTCAAGGATCAAAACTAGAAGTGCTTTTTAGGACTCATCAACATAAGTACTAAAGGTCCATTAAAGATAAGGGTTTATCAACACTTCTTTGGAAGCTAAATAAGTATTAAACTTTGGTTCAGAAACTTCATGTACTTTTGATTTACATTTCCATAGTAAATAAAATTATTGTATGTGTTTTCATATGTCAGATTAAATAGATAGATTGGAGGAAAACACTCTGACCAACAAAAGCATTGCTCATGATAAACTAAACATGAATCAGCCCATGGGTTATACATTTTAATGAAACATAATCGATTGTTCCTGGATATTTTCATTTATAGAGAAGACCTATCAATTTTCTTTCTCTTATTCTGAAATAAATATTAGTAAGATTACTTAACCATGTTTACTCAGAGAACATTATATAAAAGGATAGCTTAATAGGGTTTTATGTTGAAACTAATTAAAAAAACTCAAACTTTATTTAGGTTGCTGTGATGCTTCTTAATTAAACTCATCTACAGCTACCAGATCTGGTCTGCAAACATCTGGATGATCACATCAAATGACAACAAAGGCTAAGGATTTTCTTAATCCCCTTTCTATCATCCCACATTTATTTAGATTTCACAGCCTGTATCTTTGTATCTCAACTCTGCTGCCTGGAGAATCTTTTAGATTAATAGTTTTAATTACTTGCTATTGCTTTTATTAAAAAAATTCTGACAAAGATTTATAAGCCTCTGTTTTTAACTAAATCATTTCTGAGAAATACACATCTCAAAATAAATAATTAAGAGAGATATTTTAAATTTATATTTATTGAATTTCTTGTCCACTTTTTGAGGTAAATAAGCAAACAAAATAATGAGCAACCAAATAAAAATCCTAAAAACTGTCATTTGGAAACACATATGAGGATCCTTTTTTTATGTGAGATCATTAATCTATCTAGATCAGCGTTCTCAGGCATGGTTGATAGCAATAGCAACTACTATTCTGCCCCCAACATTTTATTTTACCCATCTCGGAAGGATGGAAGGCTGAGTCAACCTTGAGCCTGGTGAGACTTGAACTGCCAAATTGCAGGCAGCTGGCAGGCAACAGAAGTAGCTTGCAGTCCTGCACTCTCACCACTGAGCCACCATGGCAGTTTTACCAATGTTTAGATTCTTTTAACAATTAGTGCCAGAACTGGAATCCCGGCCCTGTTAACAGGTAAAGTATTCCATCACTTTGCTACGGACTCAACTTAGCAACAGCTCTTAAACTTATATACCACTCCATAGTGTGTTAGACTCTCTGGGCCATTTATATTGTCAGCATATTGCCCCCAACAATCTGGGTTCCCATTTTACCGTCCTCAGAAGAATGGGAGGCGGAGTCAAGCTTGAGGCCATCAGGAGCGGGCAGAGTTTGCCTGCAATACTGCTTCCTAACCCGTGCCACTGTGGCTCTTGAACTTCACCTTCACATCAGTTCCAATCAAAGGCATTGTCTGAAATCACAGAATGCAGTTGCAATAACTATAGTATAGTACTTATTTCATAGTTCTTCTGTTGTTGAAATATTTTACAAACTCAATGAGTAGAGTGCAGATGTGGAAACCGACAATATTGTTATTCAATTAAAAAAGGGAATGAAGACTATTTCCCAGTGTCCCATGTTACTCATGGCCCCAGTTCTTACAGTGAGCAAAAAAAGTATTGTCAATTAACCTAACACAATAATCTTTAATGCTTTCAACAAAGATGTTGTGCATCACAGATCATTCATCAGCTTCCATGTATAAGATCTGTTATTGGTGCAACGGACTCAAAAAAACCACCTGCAGGTAAATTAACATGCCAAGTTTCCCAGGCTTGTCCCTTCCAGATGTATTAGACTACAACATCCATTTTTCAAGATTAGTGAGAATTGTGTTCCCAATACATATAGAAGGCACAAGCTTAGGGAAGGCTGCATTACAGCTTTGTGTTCAGCGAATAAGACTTTTATTACTATAACATGTGTTGGAGATTAGAGATGAGGGCTTGGCAGAACAAAAAAGACATGCTTCAATATTTTGGAGACTTGTCATGCAACCAGCTTGCCAGCTGGATTACTGCATCTTTATTAACCAATTACCATTCCCAAACAAACATGGACATAAACTAACTGACTTCTGTTATGTATTTACTTCTTGCAACAACTAGAAATCTGCTGCCTTTTAATTTGCTAACATGCAATGCATGAAAAATGCATCAAGAAAGAGGTACATTTCTCAAATGGAGAGGATGCTTCCCTCAGGGAAAAAGCAGCTGATCTCTAGAGATCTGATCCAGTTTCCTTTCCCTTGGAATTAATTCTACCAGTCCATTTTAACTTGAACACTAGGGGAAAAATAAAACACAAATGAAAACTCAAAACTTAACAATTTAGAGAATTCGGTGAATGTGATTGTCCCAAACAATTTCAAATTTAAGCGCAAAGCATATTACTCTAAAATAATCTCAGACCTAATTTTTTTACATATAACAGTTTCTTTCTCACATCCCGTTTATAAATAAATACTTTAAATATGCTATGTATTAAAACATTTTTCCTGTCTGAGAAGGGGTCTGTTGGTCTTTCTCTAAGATAACCACACAATATTTTGTACAAGGGGTTGCTCAAATAGCTTTCTAGCTGAACCATATATTTTATAATAAAGTAACAATTTAAATATAGAGCCAATTTTGGAATGTATGAACTGGTCCTAAGGGAATATAAATTACAACTCTGCAAAAGCACATGGAACATTTGTCATAAGCAATGTCAAAGCTAATTTAGTTAACTACAATATGGATAGTTGGGGTAACTTTTAATATTAAAATTGTACTGCATATATGTCAGTTTGATGTAGATGCAAAATGACAAAGCAACAACTAGAACATTTGCTCTTAACATTGAACAGATAAGTAAAGAATAATAGGAAACATCAAAGACTAACAATAAAAGAAGACTTAAGGAAAAAGAAAATTGGTAATAGTACCATGTTTATCACAAAATAAGGCCGGGTTTTTTTTTTTGACCCCCCAAAAAACAGCTAGGCCGTCTTTTCGGGGGTGACTTAATTCCTCCCCTTGCATCCTTGGGCGGGTGGGCGGCGACGGCTTGGATGTTGACCTCGGCGTTGGTGGGGTACTTTGTATTGGGAAACCTTCCACCACTGTTGCTTTCCCTTCTCCCTGTGCTACTGTGGCATTTAGAGCAACGCTGCAGCATTTGGCGCAGCCATGCGCGGCCAGCCAGAGTTCCTTTCTGCAACCGGAGCCCAGCGGAGACACTTGGCTTCAGGCGCTCCTGTCGCTGCCTTCCCTTCGCCTTCGAAGGCAAAGCCAATTCTTTTAAAAACGACACCCTACTATCGGTATGACAAAGCCTCCCCTGCCTGAGAGGGCAACCCAATCCCACCTGGGGAGGGGAATTTCCGGGGGCCGCAGTGGACAATCGGCCCACCCCAGGAGAAGCGCCCAGCCGCCATCCCTGCCTGGCGCTGGGCAGAGCACGAAGAGCTTTGCCTGGGGCACCCAGCGCAGCTGACAGGCGGGCCCTCCTGCCTGGTGGTGGAGCTCTCACCAAGGCAGCGAGCGCTTCCCTGCCGGACTCTCTGCTCATCCCACCAGGGCCATGCCAGAGCTGTGCGGGCTGGACAGAGCTGGGAAAGCAAGCCACAGGTGTGCGCCCACTTGCCAACAAAAAGAGCTGGGCCGATCTGAGTTTGGCTTCTTTCCCAAGTCCCTCCAGCCTGAACCCGAAGGGGCCACCGGGAGAGGCCGCCCGAGGCAGTGATAGCGCCCACCCATCCGTGGACAGAGTCCATGGCGCTGTGTCTTCCTGTGCTGCGTCCTCCTCCGCTTGCGCTGCGTCCTCCTCCGAGCTGAGCGCCTCTGCCCGATGCCCGTGCTGCTGCAGCGTTTGGAGCTTCTGGCATGTTTGGAGAAGTGTGGGGATGGGCTGGGCGAGGGGTGGAGGTGGAAAGGACAGGCGGCTTCGGGCTCTCTCCGCTGGATCCACTCTTCACGCTCTGCGCGGCGCCAGGCAGGGATGGTGGCTGGGCGCTTCTCCTGGGGTGGGCCGATCCTAAGCTGTGGTCCCAGGAGATTCGCCTCCCCACATGGGGTTGGGCTGCCCTCTTGGGCAGGGGAGGCTTTGTCGTACCGATAGTAGGGCATCATTTTTAAAAGAATTGGCTTTGCCTTCAAATGCGAAGGGAAGGCGGCGACAGGAGCGTCTGAAGACGAGTGTCTCCACCGGGCTCCGGTTGCAGGGAGGAGCAGGGAGAATTTGAATGATTCAAGGTTGATTCAGCCTTCCAAGGCCAGTAAAATGAGGACTCAGATTGTTGGGGGTAATATGCTGACTCTGTAAACCATTTGGAGAGGGTTATAAAGCACTATGAAGCAGTATATAAATGTGATCACTCGGGGCACAACACAAAGGCAAAGCAGTCAGAGAATAAGTATGGGTCCCTTTATTAGTTTCAACTTTGCTCCCAATATCCTGATTTCCTTCCGGTCTGGAGAAAAAAACTCTCCCACGAATCTGCAACAGCCTTTGGCTGTAGATAATTCAGTCCAAACATTGCATACAGAAAACTTTAAATTATAAATCCAGCAAGGCAAAATAAGGTAATAAATCTGACAGGACAAATAAGGAGTTCCAGAAGTGAATATGGCAGTAAATCAAAGCAGTTGGGAGGATGCCAGGAACTATGATAACAGCAGCCAACACTAGATAAACTCAGCAATTGTTCCCGATCCACCCATATCTGCTTCTCCTTTAAACTCCATCTCCAGGTGTGACTTGTGAAAGGAATCAGGGCCCTTTCCTCCCTCATAAGCCATGCCACTCACATTGGTCTCTTCTCTGTACTTCCCTGCATGCCCGAGGATGAAGAGGGGGTGGGTCTTGGTCTTCCTCAGAACCCCTTCTCCATTGTTCTACCTCTGCCTTGCTCTGCCCAGCCTGACTTTGTCCTTCCCCAGTTTTCTCCACAGCCAATGGAGGAGCCACTCTCTACTCCCTGTCAGCTGTTCGCTTTCCTCCTTGGGTTCAGTCCTTGAGGCATGACAACAAGTCTAAATGCTATTGCTAAAGTAAGCAAGCAATTATGCAGTCACATTCAAAGATATTCTCCCATAATTACACCATTTTGTACCTCCATTCTACAACATGTTTAATAGAACCATTAATCCAGGTTTGCACGGTTTGCAATTGTACTGACACATTTGGGAGAATCTATCTGTCGAGAAAAGAAGCAGTGCTTTAGATGGTTAATTAACCAAGTAACCACACTCATTCCTCCTGTGAATTAATAAATGAAATGTTGGCAAATACCAGAGCAGAAAGCTAAATGAACACGTCTGTTGAATCCCTTCAGCCAGTGAGGCCATGAAAGCTTATTTACCACATCCTTCAAACTACAGTTTGTTAAGCTATGACGCTCTTCTATAATTTAGTGCTGAAATTTGCTTATTTTGTTACTTTAAGAGCCAGGGTGGGGAGTAGTTGTTAAATATGGCAATTGGCAAGCCAGCATCATTAATCAGATCTATGCCTTGTTTGCAAAAAGTTATTCATGTTTTGGGCATTAAAGTTTAAAGCTGAAATTGCGGCAGTGGGCAATTTGTGTAGATGTAGCTTCTCCATCTGCAACAGATGTGTGACTGCTTACTCAACAATGGATTATATCCGGGGCATATTGAGTAAGGTTAAGTGGGAAAGTCCCATTTCATTATATCAGATCACACTATCTGTCCATCCATCCATCCTCCAAAGCATCAGAACTAGTTTCATAAGGATTGCCAGGATTGATTCATATTTTATAAAAAGAAAAGAAGCTACCATCTGTTCAGTGGTCCAGAATCATCAGATGGACTATCTACCAACTTATTAGCTGTGCTTGCTTGCGACTTTGATCATACAGAATCTACTGTATGCATTTGATGCGTTTCTCTTTCTAGTCTCATGGAATATAGATTTTTAATGTCTCATGAACTTCACACCTCAGAAACAGTTCTAACCAAACCGCTCAGGAAAATGTAATTGGCAGAGAAAACTTTGTAAAAAACCAGAAAATTGTGGCCTTCTGAGATACGTAGGTATAGCCAAGATAGCTTTCTTCAAATTTGATATATTTCGTCCACTCTGATCTTTTCTAAGAAACTGCTAACTTAGGCAACAGGTATGAAAAAAAAAAAAACAAAGAAGAAGGAAAGAAGAAGATAAGAATCAACATTTGATGCATGTTGTTCTTCTTTTACTCAGATTTAGGTATGAATATAAATTCTTCAATTTATGAACTTGTTTATATAATTGAAAGATATACAATAATGTTTAAACCTCATGTGATGAGACAGAACAGTGTTATCTGGAGTTCTGAAAGCCAATTATTATACTTGCCTTGCAGCATATTGTCAAATTTAAGCAAGAATAATGGCAAAATTTCTTTTTCTGTCCAGGCTCACAGTTTAAATACCCTTTATTTTAACCATCAGCAACTGGATTGGAAATGTGATATATTAAGACATGGGGATGATAACTCTTGACATTGTATTTTACGGAATTCACTATCATGATAATTTTTCTTTTGTTAAGCAATGTCTCCCTGTACAGATTACAAAACCTTTAAGTCACAAGGCTTAATGCTGAATTTAAGGAATACACTGGTTTAAAAAAAATGGGATAGCCAATGACTTAGGTCAGCCTTTCCCTTCAGTTGAGTTGGGACTGGAACTTCCAGGAAAGGAGGTTGAGAGACTGGATAGACTTTGGTTCAGATCATTCAGGATGCTATGCTCTTATTTGTCTGGATTTACACTGATATATCCTTTTTGAGTTACCATAGACACACTAAGTCAAAGGAAGGCAGTCTTTTCTGAGCCTCTTTGGAATTTTGAGAAGATGTCATGGTGAGGCTGTTCTCTGCAATACTCATAATATCCTGTGATGCTCTTTATCACTCCTGTTTTTTAATCTTTTGGATTTTTTTCTTGGTCTTTTTTCAAACAAAGTACTTGACTGTATCATCCACAATTTCTATTTTCTAAAATATCTTTGTGCTTATGTGGGAGCCTAGCAAACATTAAGGAAGGGTCAATTTATCTCTTCACTAAGCTGAAATAAAAGATAAATTCTCTTTTGAAACAAGCTCTATTCCTAAAGAATTCATGTGTGAAATCATCATTTTCTTGGCAACACTATAAAGGTGGCTTGCTACTGCCTTCTTACAGAATGTATTTCTACTTCCCAATCTAGTCTATAACCTTGAGATGTTCTACTAACCTCACTTCCAGAAACTACCCAGCTTCCAAAACCAGACAAGAATAGCTGGGTGGTGTCAGACAATTTCCACTCATTGGAAAATAGCTCAAAATCTAAGTATCTATGTGCAAGAACAACTCATGAAGAGGGAAACTGGGACTGCAAATGCTTAGAAGAATTATCCAAAGCCAAATGATGCTGGTTGTCCAATGAAAGAAACAGGAGAGCCAGGAGGTAGCAAAGAAGTATCAGGTTCGACATAAGCTTGGCTGCTCCAATAACATGGAGGATAACTGCCCCATAAATAATTCCAGAGGGGTATATTTGGTTATTGTAGTCTTGAAATAATTTATATCATTTGAAATACAGCACGAGAAGCTGATTGGTGATGGATCAGCTGTTCCACGCTGAGGGGAATGCCGCAGCCTATTGCCGCCATTTGGTGGTGGCAAACGACAGTGATCCCCACCACCTGGAATGGGCCGTAAATGGGCATGCGAAGGCCAAAATAGGATGTGCTGAGGCCCAAAACACTGAGGCTGAAAATGGGGTGCGCAGAGGTGGCAGTGGTGATTGGTGGCAGAGATCCCTACAGCCTGGAACAGCTAATTGGTGTTATTCTGGGAGGCTGATCCAACCACCAATCATTCCTCTTGCTAAATCAGGCTGTGCTGAAGCTGACCAGTCTGTTTGCTGTTTGCTGCAAGGAGGCAAATTGTTGGGAGGCAGAGGCCGAAGGATGGGGGCTGGCAGGTAGGCAGGGATTCAGCAACATTTGCTCTATAAGATGCACAGAGATTTCCACCAACTTTTTTTGGGTGGATGAGTGGGGAAAGTGTGTTTTATAGCGCAAAAAAATATGGTAATTAAAATCTAACATTTTCCCTTCTCTTTATTTCTTTGGGTGACCCAACATATAAATTGAAGAGAAGGGTCAAGGATGCTCTGGTTGTAAGAAAACGGCTGCCAAAATGGCTGCCAAACTAGTTTAGCTTAGTTTGTGGGAAATAGTTTTGAATTTCCCCTTCTCCATTTGGCCTTTGATGAGATATGGTGGGCAATAGAAGGATAAAGATGGGAGCAGCCCTGTGGAAAGCACCTGCCATTGTCAATCCAGAAGCACCTGTTCAGGATCCAGTTGTTGCCTAATTTATCCATCATCTCTGCTGTCTGCAATCTAGTCTCTCTGACACCATCTGTGGTGCTACAAAAGCACATCTTTCTAGTTGAATTCTTCCATCTGGAAAATTAGACTGCTGCGACAGCAACATTGTATTTCAGGCCATAATTACACCAAGCTAACATTTAAGGCCAATATTATTTCAATATATGGAAGAGGAAACATATAAAACTGAATGTTGTCATTTTTAAAATCAGGCCTGTCATTCATAATATAACTATATTTCAACTTCATAGGACAGATGAAAACATTCTGTATATTGAAGTTAATATTTTATACTCAGTTGGTGAAATAAACAGCTGTAAAATATGTTGTCCCTTTCCCAGGGCTTTTGTTTTGTTGGTAAATCTTTTAGTATATATAAAGCTCTGGTATGTATATTATCTTTTCCTTCTACTAAAAATAAAAATGGTCTCCAGAAAGATAACTTGTACTCAATAAAAACAATCATCCGACAGAAAAAAGAAAGTATATGATATCCAACCCATCTAGCCTAGGTTTATCCACTTTTAAGAAATAGCTTTAGGATTTTGGGCAGAGAGATCTTTCCACAATTGTCCTTGGAAGTTTTTCAAACAGATTAAACTAAAAATTTATGGCTTACAAAACAGTTGTTGAAACTGACCTAAGATTCTTTTTTGCACCTAATGTCATCAAGATTCACAACCTTATTAACTTTATGGAATGTGGACTTAATTCAATTAAAGCAATTTATTAAAATAAACTTCTGGTAAAATGGCAGGGGATAGGAGCTGCTTGATTGTCTCATCAGTGGTATGATTTTTGCAGCACTCATCTGAACTGGGCTGCCTTTGGTTTTTGGCCTGGCCCTTGGGATTTGGTTTCTTCAGCTATGTGAAGTTTTGTGTGTTCTAATATAACACTTGTTATTCTACTGCTGCATGAGCTGCAATGGTTTCCAGTTTGTTTCCAGGTCCAATTTAAGGTGCTGGTGTTGACCTATAAGACTCTACACAGCATGGGATTTGAGGGATCATCTCTTCCCTATTTCATCTGCTTATTCCACCAGATCTAATAGAACAGGCATGTTATGGATTCACTTTTTTAGGCAGCTACCTTTTTTGCTGTGGCACTTATATTGGAAAGGCATCCTCCTCTGTATAGAAGGCCACACAGCGGATAATACACAGTGGCCTCCATAATTCTCAAATGGAAGAAGTTTGGCACAACCAGGATCATGCAACACATGAAAGCCCGCTTGGAGTTTGCAAAAAGGCACCAAAAGACTCTCAGATTATGAGGAACAAGATTCTCTGGTCTGATGAAACCAAGATTGAACTGTTTCACCTCAATTCTAAATGTTATGTCTGGAGGAAACCGGGCACCCCTCATCACCTGCTCAATATCATCCCAATAGTGAAGCATGGTGGTGGCAGCAGCACGCTGTGGGGGAGTTTTTCAGCAGCAGGGACTGGAAGACTGGTCAAGGTTGAGGAAAAGCTGAACGGAACAAAGTAAATGGAACAAATGAAAACCTGTTCCACAGTGCTCAGTACCTCAGACTGGGGCACAAAGTTTACTTTCCAACATGACAATGATCCTAAGCTAAGACAATACAAGAATGGCTTAGGACAATTCTGTGAATGTCCTAGAGTGTCCCAGCTACAGCCCTGACTTGAATCCTATTAAACAACTTTGGAGGGTCCTGAAAATGGCTGTCCACCAATGGTCACCATCTAATCTGAGTGAGCTTGAGATGATTTGCAAGAAAGAATAGCAGAAAATCCCCCAATCCAGGTACGCAAAGTTTGTCACATATACCCAAAAAGACTTCAGGCTGTAATTGCTGCCAAAGGTGCTACAACAAAATATTGAGTGAAGAGTTACATATGCCAATGTGATATTTCAGTTTTTTCTTTTTAATGAGTTTACAGACATTTCTAAAATTCTGTTTTCACTTTGTCATTATGAGATAATGAGTGTAGATTAATGAGGGAAAAAATGAATTTCAACAACTGTAGAAGCAGGCTGCAACATAACAAAATTGACAAAAGTGAAGGGGGTCTGAGTATTTTCTGAATGCACTATAGATACATTAATAGATGCATAGTATGTGTCTATGAGCTATAATCAACCAGTGGAATAGCTTGCCTTCAGAAGTTCCACTACTGGAGGCTTTTAAGAAGAGATTGGCCATTCATTTGACTGAAATGGTACAGGGTCTCCTACTTGACCAGAGAGTTGGACTAGAAGACCTGCAAGATCCCTTCCAACTCTCATGATGATGATGGTATCAATCACAAAATGCATGAATACCTATAGTCATATGAACTTACTTAATGGTCTCCTCTGATTTAGAGAAGTCAGAGACTAAGAGGCCTGTTCCCAAAAGTAGTCAGCTTTAGCAATCAACCATGTGAGGCTGACTCAACCAGCAGTCAGCTGAAGCTGGTGTGGGAGAAGACAGCTGACAGGAGCCCCAATTCTAAAAGATCATCCTGCCTAATGCTGAACAAAAGTGCTCTGTTTGGTATCTCCAGAAGCAGAGATGTACATGCCTTTAGTTAAGCTAAACCTTGTTGTTGTGAACATGTGCCTGTTTGCATCATGAACCTTGACTCTTCAACCCTAGCCCAGCTAAAGAACTTCCCTATCAAATGGACTTTTAGATTGTTATGGACTATGTTTACTGGTCCTCTATTTTGGCTGAACACTCTCGGAGATTTTGTTGTCCTATAAATATGTGTGGATTTGCACCTTTTGGAGCTTGTGTGGATTTGCACCTTTTGGCTCTTGGCCTGCCTTATCTATAATTACTTACTACTTGCTCATAAAATGTTTGCAAATCAGTTTGTTGTAGGTGTTCATCGTTAAACAATGGAATTTAGGAGAGATCAATTCATAGTTTTTGACACAAATACTTCCATTCATAATTAAAGCTTCATTCCAGCTAATTCCACTTCCCTGAGTATATTCATCAAATCTACTCCATAAGATCAAATAATATTCAGATGTAAACACCCTTCCTGTTTTTCTCATTCTTGCACTTAAGTCATTACTGTAATTGACAAACTGACCAAATATGATTTCAAAGGGAACTTGGGATTTTCCCCAAAGCTTTGATGCACTCTTCAGCAGAGGCCCTTGTTGAAGCTTAGAATGAGCATATGCCAATATGCCAAAAATATGACCAAGGATCACTTCTAATTCAAGCATGCTCATGCTATTCCAAATACGCATGACAGTTACACAGCAACCTACCTCACACCTGCAACTCTGGGTGGTGTACAACAATTCAATAAAACAACAGATAAAAAGCAATCATTATAAAAATATAAAGTCATTATTAAAACATTTAATTTTTTTAAAACATTTAACATTTAATGTCATTTAAAATATAAAAAGAGCAAGAATATCACCCTCAGTGAAGCCATCTAAAAATGCCTCCAGTTTCTTGCGACCCGCAGGCCTGATGACATAACTAAGTCCTGAAGGACTTTTTAAACAATAGCAGGGATGGAATTAGCCTAACTTGACAGAATGTTCATAAGGTGGGTAAAAAAGATTCACCTTCTGGGACACAACAAATACAGGTCCCTGGCTGATGGAATCCATAGCTTTCTGCCAGATCTAATTTGGTAGGCTGATCTAATTGGGGAGAGACAATCTCTCATATAACTTGATCCCATTCCAGGAAAGGCTTCAAGGGTCAAAAACAGCACCTTGAGTTGGACCAGAAACAGACTGACAACCAATGCAGTTTGTAAAGCAGAGGGGTAACATATGCTGTCTTAGGGGCAAATACAACTGCTCACACCATTGTATCCTTCATCTTCACTGCTTCCTTCACCACTGCATCCAGATACTCTTCAAGGACAGCCCCATGCAAAGTGCAGTATAGGAATGCAGTCTAGAGGTAGTTAGGGTATGAGAGACCGTTACTCATTTCTCATCAAACTGGAGATATATGCAGTGTAGAATACTGTCATACTTGATAGTATGTATCAAGAAACCTTGCTACAGAAATGGGATTTCAGCTTCCTTTTTCTTTTGGATCCTATCATTTTGGCTCCCTTTTCTCCCTTTCTATTAAGCAGATTGCTATCACTAGAATTAAGTCAGTTCATCTCTGTCTCAATTAAAACCGAAGTTTATGGATTGTAGCTAACAATGATTGGAATCAAATGCCATGCTGGTTGTTTTATTTGAACATGATGTGTGATGCTAGACATTGTCAACTATCCATCAAGTTTATGGCATAATGTAACTGGTGAACCCAGATAGATGTAGTTTATTGAACAAATTCTGATTAAAACAGCTGCAATTCAGTTAAATTGGTGATCCGGCTAGTGTTTGGGCTGTCAATCAAGGTAATTATATTCTGGGGACAGTCCTCAGTCTCATGATAGCAAATTCCAGTTTCAGATACTTGATGTGATGTGAAAAAACTTCTAATATTTTCACTGTGCATTGGTATGGGTATTAACGGAGTCCCATGACCTGCTTAATATTGTTACTACCATTGTTATATTCAGATTAGGGCCTTTCCTTCATGAGTACTGTATGAATGCGGCCAGGCAATTTAGAAAATGGAGAAACCACTACAAGGACTGAGTCAAAATGAGACAGCTTTCTATCTTTCTACAAAGTAACTCCCACATGACTTGGGTTCAAAAGATGTGGGTGTACTGGGTTGTCAGTCTCTTGGCACAGGCTCTTCATTTTTCTGTTGCCTTTCAAAAGCGGGGAACATGCTTTGCCAGGGAAAGCTAAAAGGATTTTATAAGACAATTCTGAAGGAAAAAACAACTCTCTGGAGAGCTGCTGCTGGTAAGAATAGATAGAACTGGACCAGATAAGCTAAAGGTCCAATTTAAAATGAGCTTTTATTGTACAATTGCCTTGTTTTCACACTGTACTTTGTTTCCCTATGATTTCAGCTAATCTTTTTCCTTATTACAGGAAATGCACTGAGGAGAGAAAAATGGGAAAGATATGAAACAACCTCACTACAAAGTAACTTGCCCTCACATACAACTTGCACTTACAATTTAGAACCTCACAAATAACAACAAAATCAGAGTTTAATATAATTAAAATATAGACATGAGCTGAACTGCTTACCTAAATATTGAGCATACTAAGTGGAGATCGCATCAGCTTTGTGGTTACATGTGTCATTAGTTCCACATTCTGGATTTTTTTCTGTGAAATGTTCTAGTCACATCTTCCCACATTTAAATTGAAACTTAGTATCTCACTTTTTCATATGTATTTTGACAGTAATCTCTACTTACCCCATACTGTTGTTTTCATCCCAGACACAACTCTAATGTACATAAAACGTAGCAAAAAATACAGACAAGTGATATGATTCTACCTGGGTATTTTTAAGATGGATAATAATTCTCTTAGATCTTGGTCACATAGTACCATTAATCTCAAGAGCAAGTATGTACCAGTATCATTTTCATGAAGCAGCTGGGGAGATGCCTGAGACAAGTAAACAAGGTTCTACATTTACGTGCACTTCAAGAGTTTTACTTTGCATATTATCTCAATAATGGTATAATTCAAAACAAAGCCTGAGGATGTAAAGACATGTGAAAAAAAAAATCAACAGACAAAAAAGGAGTTCTAAATTCGGTACTGATTGTACCCTCCAAAATACAGGTTTGTTTGCCTTTTCATGATAAGGTCATTTCCTGTTTTGAAACCTGAGTGGTCTGGGAGCTTTTAAAATAATCTGGATTACATTAAGAATTACATTAACTTTGTGCTTCCAACCAAAGCATTCTCTGCTGTCATTCATTTGGCTAACGAGTGATGGATAATTTTATGTATCAGACTGCCATCCAAACCAAGGTTAGGTGTTTAATTTCAATAGCTTAAGCATTGTTAAGAATGCCAGAAATTGGATATAAAAGAAAATGTGTCTTTCCGTCTTTAGGAAGGAACTGCACTTGTCACTTACATCTTCAAACATGATCAGACACCAAAATACCATGGCTTGTCTGGTATTTAATAACCTAAACCAGGAGGTACAATAGTATTTACCACTCCATGGGTCTTCCAAATATTGTTGTCAGACTCATCCATTTGGTAAATTACAAGTTGTACATTTTAATTATGCAAAGTCATTTCTGAAAGTGCAGCCCCAAGACAGATGCATTATTGCTGTTCAATTGCTTCCAACTTTTTTTTTTTATCTCAAAGAAGTTGATCTGCTGAGGATTGTCTGTCAGTAATTGCTTTTTTGAGTTCCTAAAACTTATGCCTGGGTCAAAAGTGATACTAATTATCTTCTCTGCTCTTGGCCTCTTTTATGATTGCTTTCAAATTTTCAGGGCTTTCTCCAGAGAGTCTCACTTCTGCATTGTATAGGCAAAATATTTAAGATTTATTTTTCTTACTAGAGCTTTCAGTGTATAGTCTGGTTTACTTTAACTAGTAGTGAATATTTTATTTTAATTGCAGAGTAAGGAATTCTCAACATTTTTCTCCAGTACCAAATTCAGTGCAATCACAAAATTAAAAAGGACCTTAAAGGATCGACTACAGCATCTATGATAAATAATAATCTAGTCTCAGTTTGATGACCATTCTAGTGAAGGAGAACTCAAAATTTCATGTCAGATCCCAAAATATGCATCGTGGACTCACTGGGAAGTGCAAAGCATCTTTACTAATACAATCCATGGAAGGGACAATGATATAGAATAATGGATTTAAGTTGCAGAAAGGCAGCTTCTGGATGAACGATATCAAAAAAAATTATAAGAATATTTTTTATAATACAGGCAAAAGAAAGTGGCCTTCCTTTTACTGGAAATGTTCAAATAGGAATAGAGTTGCCATCTGTTAGGGATATTTTAATTTGAATTCCTGTATAGAGCAGGGACTTGAACCCAATGATCCTTTCAACTCCTATGACTTCTACAGAATTAAATCATCACAACCTTTTAAAATGTATTTGAAACACTGAACTGGGCTGAATGCTCAGAACCAGAGGTGGGATTCTACCAATTTGCACCTATTCGCTAGAAACCGGTTGTTAACATTCTAAGCAGTTCCGAGAACCGGTTATTAGACAAAATTCCTGGCCTAATCCTGTAAGGAAGGCAGGAAGGAAACATTCTGGTGTTGTCTATAGAAACTGCCTCTCCGTTAACCTTTATTACATTCTTGGCAGGACTAGACTTCCTGTCTCTGAAACTTCTCTGGAGTTTTTTTCCCCTCCTTTGCTGGTACTTTGCTTGTGTGGAGTAACCATTCAAAGTTACAATAGCACTGAAAAAAATGACTAATGACTATTTTTCACTTACGACTGTTGCAGCATCCCTACAGTCTTGAGAGGCCAGGCCAGGGGATGCATGCCTCGATGTGAGTGATATTGAGTTGGCCACATCCAGCCAATAACATGACCACCAAGCCATGTCCACCTAGTCACATCATCACCAAGCCAGGCCTACCACCTAAGCCACACCCACAGAACCAGTTGTTAAAAAAATTGAATCCCACCCCTGCTCAGAACCATGTGCAGAACTCATTGGCTGTCCTTTTTTTTATTTCTAATCATTGATTTTTCTTTTTCCTCCTGGAGGTCTAGGTGGGTCACAATAATATATATATATAAACTACCACCAAACATTAACTTTATAATAAAACAAAATGAAGCCCATCATGTGAACAACCCCTTCACTAATTAGTTCCTGGTTCACCTGAATCCCAATGGCTGTACTGTCTACTTTAAATGCTTCTTGGAGATGAAGTCTAGATGCTTTCCAAAAAGGAGAAGAAAAGATATATTTTCACCTTGGGGGAAGAGGGGGAGGAAGACTCTTGCACAGTAAAGAAGCTATCACCATAAAGGCCTCCTTTCTGATTTCACTTCCCCCCCTTCCCCAGGCTCAACTAATGGGAGGGATATTCTCACCCTGCTCTCTTGGCTTGCATGAATGGACAAAGGAACTATACTAACCAGATGGTCCTGAAGGTAACAAAGACTCAAGCCATAAAGGAATTTGCAAGTGAAAATTGACACCTTGAATTGGACCCAGAACCCTAACTTAGCCAGTACAGCTCCCTCAAAATTTCTCTAAATCTGCACCCAACAGTCCACAGCTGCATTTTGCACCAGCTGTAATTTCCAAACTGACTTCAAAGATTACCCCTAATGAAACGAATTACAGCAAGATTTTTGTAACTCTGAGCATGAATTATTGTTGCCAAAACTTTTTTTGAAACAGAAGTGAATGAGCTTTTGGTTGGATCACTATTTGGATTCCTACAAGACTAGTTCCATGCACTTAAGTCACCACCTAAACAAACAGAAACAAGTCTACTGATTTCTGCTATACTAGTAAGCAGAGCAAAATTTTGTTGCAATAGGGAAACTTAGCTGAACACAATTTTTTTCTGTTCCTCAGATGAGTTCTGAATCATGGGGATGAAAGTTAAAAGGAAATACATCTGGAAGGCACCAGACTGAGGAAGCCTGGTGGATTTATATAATAATGCATCAAAAAGGTAATACATTTCATCAGATAATCACTAAGTAAGTGGGAGTTGAGTTTGGGCATATCTATGGCACTACTGAAATACAATTCCTAGTGATTCCTTCCAACTTTATGATTCAGTATATTATGTGAAACCAACTACTGACTTAATATGTTCTGTGGATTAGGGCTTCATATTAAACTTTACCATGATTAATTTTATACTGCATGCCATGAAAACCTATCAACTATGCTTTATTAAGTGAGCTTCGGAGTAAACATGTAAAAGTCTACATAAAAATGGAGTGAGAAATGAGCAATACCTTAAGGCAGGGGTCTCCAACTAGGCAAATTTAAGCCTGGTGGACTTCAACCTCCAGAAATCTGCAGTTGAAATCCACAAGGTTTAAAAATGGCCAAGTTTGGAGAGCCCTGCCATAATGAATTACTAACTTCTCAGCAGTTTTGGTTTTTAAAAGAAGACTGGAAAAACTTTTAACAATAAACATGTCATGGTTAGAGTGTCAGGAGTAAAAGATCACAATTATTTGGGAAGTTCAGGTTAAAGTGATTTATTATTAATCGTGTCTATGTACAAGAATCTACTTAACTAACAGCACTACTCAGGCGCTACATAAAGGTCATGAAAGAGTCTGTTTGTGGCTATGTAGAGGTTCTCGGCTGATTCTTCTTTTGACTCCACCCCCAGGTTCTACCATTCCTTCTCCTATATTTTCCCTAGTAGGGAAAACATTTTAATCAAACTCATCTTTCACAAAGCTGGGATGTTACAGAATAGGACATAGAGAAGCCTCTTGGAAACCCACCCAACAAATTCAATTCAGATAAAATAGTGTCATAGCATTATTGTACAGAAGGGAATTAAGCAATCTAAAACACCCAGACAAAAATAGTTTTCTAAAAAAATGAATAATTAACTTTAGGAAAATGACTAAATATGTAATATTTTTTTCTAAATGATATTCCAAGAACATGAATTAATTGTGCATTATCTCCTTAAAATAACTGTACTTGTTCTCTACCATTAACTAATTGAGACCCTACTTTAAGTGAAGCATATGTGCTTCTAGCAAAAGTATTACAGGCACAGTTTCAAAGTATGTTTCAGGGTATGTTAAAAGTCTTTCACATTTTTTAAAACTTAATGTTTACTTAAGAAAACTGTATTCAATAAAATTGACTTGACTGGCTACAACCCTCTTAGACTTTGGGAAGACATTAAAACCTGGCTGTCTCTTCAGATTTTTGGGGCTAAGTTATTAGAAAAGCTTGATCGGTAAGCTTTAATAGATGTATAATAGATGTCGGCATGGAGTGTGTGGTATTGTTGATGTATTGTTTTTGTTCTTGTTGTTGTTCTAGTTGATTTTGTTTATTCTGTTTTTATTGTTGCATGCTACCTGGAGTCACAATTTTGTGAATTGGGCTGCCATATAAATTATTTAAATAAAGACTATAAAATCTAAATGTAAAAAACATAGCACAGAACAGAAAATATAAATTATCTGGGAATAAAGCCAGACATATACAAAATTTGAAAGTATATGAAAATATATCTTCAATATCAAGAGAAGATTTAAATTCTAAACATCCACATTTAAAATTTCTGTCCCAAATGATATTTGTATAGCTGGAAATAGTATCTTAGAAACACTTTCATCAGCACATAATTACTGTAAATACAGAGAGCAAATATGAATAAAACAGAACTTAAATAAAATTCTTTAGTTCTTCAGGATTCTTTTCTGTTATGTTAATTTTCAGCTGTTTCCTATACTTTAAATATCACTAATCCTAAGAAAGATATATTTTTCAATATTTGCCATAATAAACCCAGCAACCAACCATAAACTACTTTCCAAGCCTCCAGCAACTTATTATTAAATCCATGGTAGAATTAATTGCCAAAAACTACTGGGTAATTTTTCTACTTTGCTCAAAAACATCCTCAAACACATTCAACTGAAATTAGTAAGATATGCCTGACTGTATCTGGAAGGATCACAGTCAACTTGCTGTTCCAGTCAATACGTTTCCAGAAATGCATGAAGCAATTCCTGAAACACTCTTGGGATAAAACTGATCTTTGCAGAATCCAGCAAGCCTGTTTTGCACATTTCTAATGATATTTATTCAGTGCACGTTGCAAGAGCAGGTAGAGCTCTTTCTCACTTTGCATGTCCCTGCAGAGAATTCCTTTTCCATGCGGATAAAATTATAGGCGCTTTGTTGTCCTGTGTTGTATTACTTTAATCTAAATGGGAAGAGGGGAAACATTAATTAATACATCACCATACACCTACAACTCTTCCAAAAGTTTTACAATATAGATTAAAATCAGCCAAAACATCAGTATTATAATTACAGCAATTACAATTTACAATACTGTAAAGCCTTACTTTGTGTCCTTCCTCCAGCAACAATCTTAATGAATCAAATCAAATCAAATGTTTGTCAACGCACAACATGTGTACAATGAAATTGAAAACAAACAAACAAACAAATAAATAAATAAAATGAAAGTTCTGTGAAGAATCTTGGCCTTTATTACTGCCTAACCCTCAGGAAATAGGTCACAAAATATATCTGGATGAGAGGCATCCAGATTGACACTGTAATAGAAAAGCACTGGCTCTTAGGTCCCACTGAACTCCATGGGGGAAACTTCCAATCTCCCTGCTTGGGATGTTCAGACTGCAGGATACATTCTTCTTATCCCAGATGGTCCCAGAGATACCTGTGCACGAAGCCTCCAATACCAGATTCTTTGAGTACAATGGATCTCCCACCCAAAACCTGGGTTCCTTCATCAAACCAGCTCTAGCTTTGAGATGATCTTCACCCCTTTGCAAACTCTTTTTCAGAGGTTACAAAAACTTAAGGGTCATAGCTATTTTCATCTGAGTAATCTTTTTTCCTTCTTAATCCTTCCAGGAGATTAGTACTTTCAAACTGCTAGATAGATGTCACGCCTCCAAGATAAACAGACAGGAAATATGATTAAATGAGCCAATTCTATGTTATTTTAAGGCTGCGTTACAGAATCTTGCAAGTCTGAAAATACAAATCTCCTGCCATTATTTTTAACAGCCTGATAAATTAGAGCTGGTCCTTCCTACATTTCTTTCTCTGACTGTTAAGCTCTTACAAGGTCCTCTTGTCTGATTGTTCTCTAGGCAGAATCTCTTCCCCTCCTCCCTCAAGATCATTCCCATATACCATTACAGGATTCTCCAAAGTGGACAATATTGACCCCCAAGGTTGTGATTATTATTAGTATTGTTCATAATAGTAGTTAAACTAGTATTTATGAATTACTTTTGTATAATCAATGTTTGGGTTTGATGAAGAATTTGAAACTTCATAAAGGAGTCAATGACCTAAACATTTTGGGAACCTCTGCTACAGTTTAATGTTACTAAGGGGCCAAAATTTCAATTTCATTATATTTTGAATGCAATGACAATAAAGGTATTCTATTCTATTCTATTCTAAATCAGGCTACTGCTATAGAGAACCCATCATGTAAAGTTCCATAAAAGGTTATCCCATCTGGTACTGAAGGGTGTCAAACAATAGTATTTTTCTCTCTATTAACAGGGTTCCATGACGGAAGTTCCCTTTCCTACTATTACATGCTATTCCATAAGTAGTAGAAGAAATTTGCAAAGATTACTCTCTAAATAGAATGCTTTTACAGTATTTAGGACAATTTTCTGCACGATGGCTTTAAACAGCTTGTCTCCTTTAATAACACTGACAGAAAATGAATCCAGTTTAAGAAAAAACTATCAGGAGTTGATGTTTTGGCAATGATACTGTCACTGATACAGATAGTGGTTACTATGGCTTCTGATTGGTGGATTTCCTGTTTTTTTACTTTCTCCACTCCTGCTGAAAATAAGCACCAATTGCTTTCTTTTTGGTAGCAGATCTTTCAAAACATGCAATTTTCATTGTGTGAGTAAACAATATCCAGTAATCACAGAATCACACAATTGGAAGTGACCTATCACAGCTATGTAATCATACAATTAGAACTCACCCATTCAAACACTTCCAAAGTGATTGTTTCAATGCAAAATCAATTGTTTTGAACTCTAAACAAAGTGATTTCACTTTAAAACATTTTGCATGCCACTTACAGAATATAGTCAAGTCTTTTTTCAATCATCAACCTGCAAGGTTTAACTGAAGATAGATTTACTATTGTTCTTAAAATGAGAAATAAATACAAAGATAACTTTTGTTAGTCAAAAGATTTCCTGGGAAGGATTTGATTATTTGACAGAAATAGAAATGTTACAGAAATAATTGAGCTACAAGTAAAAACTAGAGCTGCGTCTTGCAAATTGTGGGCATAATTTAACATAGTTTCAAAGCTTTGAAGCTTTGTAGTGGCTTTTGAATATATTCAGTGGAACTGCAATGTGTGCTCATACAAAGAATAATAGATATCATTCTATTTTCAGAATTCCTTATCAGAAATTATGTCAAGATTTGTTTATTTAAATGTGTTATATTTTGCTCACTCCAACAGACTTTTAGACATAAAATCCAAATGCAATGAAAACAGTTAAAAACAAACAACCTACACAAAATGGGGCTGTCTGCTATTAGCTTAGATTCAAATGCCAGTTATTCAAATATCCCATTTCCACCAGTAGTCAGAGGGATGCTTCATAGAATCATAAAGTTGAAAGATCTCTTTAGACCCTTGAGTCTAATCCACTGCACTAGATTAAAAAAGTAACATTGAGCCATCCCTGATAGATGTCTATCCAGCCTTTCCTTGAATGCTATTAATATAAGGGAACTCAGCACTTACTTAAATATGTTGTTCCATTGTCAAACGTCTCTTTTATAGGAAAGTTCTTTCTCCAGACATTTAGCTGGAATCTGCCTTCTTGTAACTTAAGGTCATTATTTTGTGTTCTCCTGGTCAGAAGTACAACCTTCCAGTATCTGCAACAAACAAACCTATTCACCTCATAGCCATCTTTTTCTCAAGGCATAACATTGACTGAACTATGTAAACTTAAAAGATAATTAAGAAGTTCTCTAAACCTTGTCTGCTCCTCATTAAACAGCTGTGTCTTTTTCGGATTGCTTCATGAGTCCTCCCCCATTCCATTCCCAGAATGTTAATACTTTACATGAATTGAATTATTAGAGAAATATTTTTTAATGCAACCTTTAAAACTGCCCACCCACCAAAGCTTAAAGGCCGTGTCACACTGCCCAACGGATGCAAAGAGGACACAACGGAAGGGAAAAATGTTCCTTCCATTGTATCCGTGCTCAAAAGGGGCGAAAATTTGCATAATTGGAGCGGATGAAACGGATGCGGGGAGGACGCAGGAAGGATGCAAAGCGGATGCGGAACGGAAGCCCAGCGGATGCAGAATGGATGGCGCGTTCGCAGGGCTTCGGGGGGGGTCTCAGGAGAGCGGACGCAGAACGGAAAAAACGGATGCAGAACGGATGCACAGCGGATGAAGCGGATGCACAGCAGAAGCCTAGCGGATGCACAGCGGAAGCGGAACGGATGTCGCGTGTTAATTGCGCATGCAGGGGGGATGCATTGCGCAAGCGCCCCAGATATAAAGGGAAGCAGCTCGCACGTGGCCAGCATTCCGAGGGAAGACCTGCTGCTGGACACTTTGAGTTCCTTGCCTGCCCTGCCTGCATGCCTGCCTGCATGCCTGCCTCCCAGCCTCCTGGGCAGCCTCCTTGCCAGCCTGCCTTCCAGCCTGCGTTCCAGCCTTGCTGGCAGCCTGCATTCCAGCCTCCCTGCCAGCCTTGCTGCCAGCCTGCCTCCCAGCCTCCCTGCCAGCCAGTCTGCCTGCCAGCCTTGGTGCCTGCTTTCCTGCCAGCCTTCCTGCCAGCCTTCCTGCCAGCCTTCCTGCCAGCCTTGGTGCCTGCCAGCCTTCCTGCCAGCCAGCAACCCCACAACCATGGGGAAGAAGCGAAAGGCTCAGCAACCTGCCGCCATCCCTGGCAAGAGGGACAGGGCCACCCTCCCGCCCCATGTCCGTGACTCTGCTTCTGCTGGGGCTTCTGCTGCTTGGGCTCGCTCTTCTCTTGCTGGAGCTTCTGCTGTGGCTGCTCCTGGCAGTGGTGCTTCTGCTGCGTACTCTGCTGAAGCTGCTCCTGGCGGTGGTGCTTCTGCTGCTGCGGACTCTGCTGAAGCTGCTCCTGGTCCTGCTGGTCCTGCTTGTGCTCCTGGTCTTGCTGGTCCTGCTCGTTCTGTTCGTGCTCCTGGTCTTGCTGGTGCTGCTGCTGGTGCTTACTCTGCTGCTGCTCATCCTGGTCTTGCTGCTGCTGCTGCTGATTCTGATCCTGCTGGTGATTCTGCTGCTGCTGCTGCTGATGATGATGATTATGATCCTGCTGGTGATGTTTCTGATGATGATGATTCTGCTGCTGCTGCTGGTGTTGGTGTGGAGGAGCAGCCCCTACAACCTCGAAGTCCCTCTGATGAGGGCCCATATGGCCCTGCCAGAGGGAGGAAGAGTCGTTCGTGTCAACGGGAGAGGAGGCAGTACTTTATTGAGGAGGCGCACGAGGATGAGGTGCTGGAGTGGCTGAGAAAGAAGGACTATCTGTGGCGGAAGGGACACCGGCTGTACAGGGACACCAAAAGGAAGCAGGCTGCTTGGAGAGAGAAGGCGGAGAGTCTGGGCTACACTTCGGAGGTGCTACTCGGCTGGTGGAAACATATGCACACCTGGTACGGGAAGCTGCACCGCAAAAAATCTGGCCAGGCCGCAGTCAAGCTGACGGACAGAAAGAACTACGTCATGGCCAGGTGCAGCTTCCTGGAGGGTGAGATCCGCCACCGAGCAGCACCAGGAGCCCATCTGTCTACCCTCACTCTCAGGCAGCCTGCTGCGACCCAGTTCTCTTCCAGCCGAGAGTCAGTCCCTGTCTCCAGGCAGGTTTCGGTGGAGCGTGCCATGGTGGAGAACCCCCAGGCAGGTGTTGAAAGCTTGGTGGAGAGCGAGGAGGACTCCCTGGTGCGGTGGGAGAAAGGTAACATCGAGTCCACCGCTGCGGAAGTCCCATCCACCCACACCGCCGCCTCCACAGGAAGGCAGAGAGCCAGACCGCAGGAGGGTGAGAGCCACAAGGTCCTGGTGGAGATCAGGGACACCATCCGCACCAGCATAGGTCTCCTCTCTCAGCTAGTCCCCATCGACTCCTCCTGCTCCAACCGCAAGCCTTTCCTCAATTATTTAAACCAGACCCTGAAGGAGATGCCGGATCCCCAGTACCAGCTGGTGAAGGAGAGGATCTGCACGCTGATTAACAACCCACCAAACCCAGAGGCACCTGCTACCACCCAGTCCAGGTCTGCTCCTCCACCCCAGGTGATGTCCCTCCCATACCAAGGCTTCCAACAGCCCCTCACCTACCAGGGCTACAGCTACCCGGAGGTCCAGCAGCACAGGCAGCAGCCCTTCCCAGGCCAGGCACAGAGTCATCGGGCAGCACCGTTGCCAGCTGTTCCACTGATGCCACCGATGCCACCCACACCAATGATGCCACCGGCGACATCGATGCCAGCCACGCCACTCCTCAGCTTGCTGCACAGCAGGCATTCCCACTACACTACTCCTTCCTCCATCCCACAGCCAAGCCCGGCCTCAGTACATCTGTCCTCGGTACTGAGGCTGACACCCCATGGCATGGAGGAAGGACCTCTCAGCATCGCGGGGATGAGCCAGCTGTCCGACACCTTTCTAAACACACTGTCCCCTGTTGTCCTCTCGGGGCCAGGCACTCCATCAGCACCTCAGATCAGCACAGCAGCAGCAGCCACCTCCAGAGCACCTGCACCCTAAAAATTAGACTGGGCACACACCTCCAAGTAACCAAGCGGAGTACCAGAGACTGGCTGCCTGGATATTTTTGGACTTTATTTGGACACTTTACTTGGTTCATGTTTACTTTTCAGGTTGTTATTAATAAAGTTTATCTTTGTTTCACACGCTTGCTTCATTATTTTTTTTCTAAAAAGTCTGGGTGGAAACTTTTAGAAATGGTTTAGCCTTTGCATGCTTGTGGGATGGGTTGAGATAGCTGTGGGATGGGCAGGGATACCTTTGGGTTAAGATAGCTGTGGGATGGGCAGGGATACCTTTGGAATGGGTTAAGATAGCTGTGGGATGGGCAGGGATACCTTTGGGATGGGTTAAGATAGCTGTGGGATGGGCAGGGATACCTTTGGGTTAAGATAGCTGTGGGATGGGCAGGGGTACCTTTGGGATGGGTTAAGATAGCTGTGGGATGGGCAGGGATACCTTTGGGTTAAGATAGCTGTGGGATGGGCAGGGATACCTTTGGGATGGGTTAAGATAGCTATGGGATGGGCAGGGATACCTTTGGGTTAAGATAGCAGTGGGATGGGCAGGGATATCTTTGGGTAAAGATAGCTGTGGGATAGATAAATCTCCAGTGCAAGCATAGTGGGACTGTATGGTCCACCCTCCCAGCTGCCACCCTATGGCCCTTATCAATTACAATGTAAGCATTGATCCACACATCAACATAAACACAACTCTTTATTAAACGCCCTGTTCATTGTAGGCCAACCAAACATACATGGCCCAAACTCATCCGTGTGATGAGACAGGCTGAAGGAAGCATCCATTAAGCATCTACCATCCTGTCTTGCCACTCCACCGCTCCAGCTGGGGAGTTGCACCAGTCTTTCAGAAGGTTGCGCTGCTTCTTCACCTCACGTGAGGCTCTGTTGGGCCCTTGCACATCCTCAGTGTCGATCAGATTTTGCCCTTGCCTCCATTCCCCAGGCTCCATGTCCCCATTGCCTTGCTGGAGGTCCACGAGCCTGTTCTGCAACACTGGGTAGCGGGTGCGCATGAGATTGTGCAGGATGCAGCAAACTTCCACGATCCTCCTCATGCTCTGTGGGCGATGCTGCATGGTGTTGAGAAGTACCTGGAACCTGTCGGCCAGGATGCCAAAGACGTCCTCCACAACCCGCCTTGCCCTGGACAGCCTCTAGTTGAAGATCCTCTCTTCACGGGTGAGGTATTTGGAGGTGTAGGGCTTCATGAGGTAGGTTGAGAGGGAGAAGGCGTCATCCCCCACGATGAAGTAGGGCACATCTTGCGTGTCGTTGGGCAGGGATTCTGGATCTGGGAAGCCCACCATGAGGTTGCTTTCCAGCCCCTCCTTGAGGTGACTGTCGTTGTATACCTGGGCATCTGAACATGAGCCGTTGCCTGAAACATTGATGTACATGAACTTGTAGTCAGCATCGACCATGGCGAAGAGGATGATGCTGAAGAAGCCCTTGTAGTTGAAATAAGTGGACCCCGAGTTGGCTGGAACCTTGCAGGCCACGTGCTTGCCATCGATGGCTCCAACGGTGTGGGGTAAGTTCCACTTCTGATACCACTGCTCTGCAACTTTCTTCCATCCTTCTTCAGTGGTGGGGCACTGGAGGAACTCCTCCTTGTATTCTTCGAGGATGGCCCACACCACTTCTCTGACCACAAAGCTGATGGTGCTGGGTGGCACCCTCCAGCCGTACTGCATGCTCCTGTAGGGGGTCCCTGAGGCCAGGTGGCGCAGAGTGAGTGCCACCCTGAGCCCAGGTTCCAGGCTGGGCGGGAAGTTGGTTTTTGTCTTGCTCAACCTGGGTGTCAGGCGCTGCAGAAGTTCGTCAAACATGGCTGGAGGCATATTCATGAAGTTCTGGAACGCACGAGTGTCTTCGCTCCTGAGCTCCACCATCAGCTTGTCGTAAAGTTGGTACTGTGCTCTTCTGGCTAACCATCTTTGGACCCAGACTTTTTTTGGGTGCCTCCTTTTCTTGCCGTAGTAGAGTTCACAGAGACTGTTGATGGTTTCGCAGTGATGCAGAAGGATGTTGGCTGCCAAAAGGATTTTGTCACAATCCATGCTGGAGATGACTGGATGCTGTGGAAGAGGAAGAGGAAGAGGCAGATGAAGGCTGCAGAGGTCTGCACCGCTGGGCTGCTGGGCTGCAAGTGCGAAGCAAGCGAGTTGCTCCCCCTTTTTATAGGCAGTATAGGTGTACCTTTGCATCCTCTAGGCATCCTCTAGGCATCCTTAATATCCGAGATAGGTCCCCTCTGAGAACGTTTTTTCCGTTTTAAACGCTTTGTTTCCGTTCTGCATCCGTTCCGCATCCGTTCTGCTTCCTCCCTGCATCCGAGTGGATGCGAGTTGCGCAGCGGATGCCTAGCGGGTATAGCGGATGCGTAGCGGATGCGTAGCGGATGCAGAATGGATACATTTTCCGCGCAAAAGTTTTAGGCAGCCTAAAACTTTTGGAGCGGATGAAACGTCAATAAACGGATGCTGGACGGATTGAGAGGAAGCCAAACGGAGTCAGTGAGTACATCGCGTTTTAGAACAGATGGCAAGATTTTTTTTCCGTTTTGCTTCCTCTTTGCATCCGTTTTTGCAGTGTGACAGGGGCTTTAACTCTTCATGCATATAAAGTACCATTGAGTGACCATGGTATTACACAATTTCATAGCTATGCGCATTTATATACAGCTGCAACCAAAATTGTACTTTGCAGTCTAGAGTCTCTATCTATGAATGGGGATGTATATAGGGGTAATAAACTTTTTATTTCTTTATATTAATTCATATTATGAGAATAAGGGGTAATTTTAACTAAGAGGTTGGAAAGCATGTTGAAGCAACATGAAGCATGCTGAATGTATAAATTGAAATGAGCCAAATAGGTACTATGAAGCCGACTATAAATATTTAAAGTTTTAGTTTGCTATCATTTTTGAAATCGACTGCATAGTTTCAAGATCCGATGGAGGGGAGATGAAGTAAGAGTTCCTACAAATGAAAAAATGGACCAGGCCTAAGTTGCAAAGAATATCAGTTCCAGGTTCACAAAACAGAAAAGTTGTACAAGTAGTCCTCAACTTACAACCACAATTGAGCCCCAAATTTCTGTTGCTAAGTGAGATACTTTCTAATTTTGCCTCATTTTATGACCTTTCTTGACAGTTAAGTGAATCACTGTAGTTGTTAAATTAGTAAGAGGGTTGTTGGGTGAATCTGGCTCTCCTTTAACTTTGCTTGTCAGAAGGTAACAAAAGGTAATCACATGATCCTGGGCCCTGCAACCATCATAAAAGTGATTCAGTTGCCAAGCATCTTAATTTTGATCATGTGACCAAGGGGATGCTGCAACAGTCGTAAGTGTGAAAAACAATCATGTCACTCTTTTCAGTATTGTCCTAACTTTGGTCACTAAATGAACTGTTGTAAGTTGAGGACTACTGCACTTTGAATTTCACCACAGTTTTACAAGGAGATCGTCTTGCTGTTCACAGAAGTCATAGTGGGAAGAAAGCAATGCAGCTAGAAATGAGTTTAGATTTGTACAAGTGCTGTGCATGTTAGTACATTGATTCACTGATGTTGTCTACTTCAATAAGGAAACATCTTCAAATAAACAACCAAGCTCAGACAATTTCACAGTTTAATCCTGAGCTGCAGATATTCCTTCTACTGGATGTCAGCAGCATCAGGATAGTTGAACTGATTTTGTTCTAGCTCAAGTGGGGGTGTTATTGGAAGTGCTTTGATTGTATCTTTGTGTGAGAGACTGAGGGTTTTCCCCATTGAAAACACCAGGCCCAGGCAAGATAACTCCTTGCTTAAAAGTCTGTGCTGACCAATTGGCCCCCATCTTCACCTGAATCTTCAATAAATCACTAGAGATGTGTTTCTTCTTGCTTCAAACGCTCTACTGTCATCCCACTGCCCAAGAAGCCCTCCATCAAGGAACTGAATGACTGCAGACCATCTGTAGTTATGAAAACCTCTGAAAGGCTAGTGCTGTCCCACCTGAAACCATCACGGATCCACTGTTAGACCTCCTGCAATTTGCATACTGAGCAAATAGATCGACAGATGATGCTGTTAATATGGCTCTGCACCACATCCTACAACATCTTGAATCTCAAAGACCTACGCAAGGGTTCTCTTTGTAGACTTTAGTTCAGCATTTAATAACATCACTCCAGACATTCTTCTAACTAAACTAAACCAGCTTGCGGTACCTGAACACACTTGTAAGATCATAAGCTTCCTAACAGATAGGATGCAGCAAATGATTTGCAGATGATACAACAGCGATTGGCCTCATTCAAGACAACAATGAATCTGTATACAGACGGGAGGTTGAACAGCTAGCCTTGTGATGCAACCGAACAATCTGAAACTGAACACACTCAAAACCGTAGAAATGGTGGTAAACTTTAGGAAAAACCCTCCCATACCACCACCTCTTACAATACTAGACAACACACTATCAACAGTAGAGATCTTCAAATTTCCAGGTTCTATCATATCTCAAGACCTAAAATGGACACCTAACATCAAAAATGTCATCAAAAAAACACAACAAAGAATGTTTTTCATATGCCAACTCAGAAAGTTCAAACTGCCCAAGGAGCTGCTGATACAGTTCTACAAAGGAATTATTGAGTCTGTCATCTGCACCTCTATAACTGCCTGGTTTGGTTCTGCAACCCAACAAGACAGACACAGACTTCAGAGGATAATTAGGACTGCAGAAAAAACAATTACTACCAACCTGTCTTCCATTGAGGACCTGTATACTGCATGACTCAAAAAGAGGGCTGTGAAAATATTTACAGACCTCTCACATCCTGGACATAAACTGTTTCAACTCCTACCTTCAAAATGATGCTATAGATCACTGCACACCAGAACAACTAGACACAAGGACAGTTTTCCCCCAAAGTCATCACTCTGCTAAACAAATAATTCCCTCAACACTGTCCAACTATTTACTAAGTCTGCATTACTATTAATCTTCTCAATGTTCCTATCACCCATCTCCTCCCACTTGTGACTGTATGACTATATTGACTGTTTCCGAGTGTGATTTGATTGCTTATTTGTACTTTATGACTATCATTAACTGTTGTACCTTATGATCTTGACTCTAGATGAATATATCTTTTCTTTTTATGTACACTGAGACCATATGCACCAAAACAAATTCCTTGTGTGTCTGTCTATTCACACTTGGCCAATAAAGAATTCATTCATTCATTCATTCATTCATTCATTCATTCATTCATTCATT
>BLBF01000018.1:51959601-52006726 GCA_015471245.1 Laticauda colubrina | reverse complement strand
ATTCATTCATTCATTCATTCATTCATTCATTCATTCATTCATTCATTCCAAACAATTGATACATTAAATTGGTCGAAAACAGAGGTTGAAGAATCTAAAGTTCATGAGTCACATTGCAGTCAAATCTTTCGTGTTACAGTGGAAAAAATACAGGTCACCAAAAAAAATACAATTAATACAATACAATTAATCATTTTACAATTAATGTGTAGATATATCCAATCCAAGGGGGCAGGGGCTTCAGAACTACCACTCAAAATATTAGCTTTCTATTATAACTTTGATTCTTGGTTGCTTCCAAAATCCAATTTTAAAAAGCAGGACTATTGGCCGTATAGATCTGTCTGTACCAATCTAAAAAACTACCAAGTTTACTGGTACTTTTTAGACTCAAGTCAAACATGGTATGTAGTTAAGGCTCAAGTTAAGACTCAAGCCAAACATGGTATGTATTGTAAACCACACATTAGTTATATAAAAATGGCAACAGAAAAGATCCTTTGGCACCAATTTTGACTTTAGATTGCCTTAGGATGTCATTTTTCCCATGAAAATGTGATTTCCTTTCAAATAACATTCAGTGAATGTCTGCTGTTTTCCTTTCCCATCTCTGCAAATTGTGGTTCTTCTGAACATTCTATTTTACAAAGCAGCAGCTGCAGAGCCTTAATATGTATCAAAGTGAAACGCCATCAAATAACTGGCTTTAACATTCAAATGACTTATTGGCAGAAACAGGTTTAAAAATAGGAGTTTTCATGATAAACAAACTCAGCCTCACAGGAAATGAGTGAGGAGCAAATCGCAGAAAGTCAACATGTAAGATTTTTTGGTGAAGCCCTAATTTTGTTGTGTAAACATACAGTATTCTTATAAAATGATCATTTCCACAGTCACACAAGACTCTTGGGAGTAAACCCTTTAAGTATCAGTTTTAGTAAGTTAAAGAACTGAACACACAAAACATAAGACTACAATGAATGTATTTACATGTGAGAGGAGAAAAGCTAGATCACCTATATATAATGGCACAAAGGCACAAAGAACAAAATCCAATGCGGAAGAAAGTCAGCTTCCCCCTTTCCTTCCTCTGTTGCCTTTCAGACATCCAGATCAGATGGGGAAGGAAGACCCACATGGGAAAAGGGAGAATTGTCCCTCCCCATTCTACAGACAAGAAAGAAGAAACTATATACATTTAGGAAATGAAAAGGGCAATATTAGATTTGTTCAAATTTGCAGCTCTTTTAAACTTTGAATATAAACTTAATCTACTTAACAGAGATTTATTTTAATGAGAGCTTTGTGTCTCTATTAATGATGGCCATTTGGACTAAAAAAACAAAAAAAGAAAGAAATCACTATTCAACGAGGTGAAGATTTTTATTCCAGTGACAGACATGTTAGTTTTTAACAACAAATCCAACGAAGAGCTGGATAGCATTTAAAAAATTGAAAGTTATACACACAGACTTATGCAGATGTGCATACGAAGGTGTGCGCACATGCACACCTGCATACACTCATCAAATTATAAAAGGTAGAACCTAATTAATTTAAATATCTCAAACATCTGTACCATTTCTAAGCAAAATCCACTTCTGTACATTTTTCTACTAGAAAAGTCATTACCAGCATCCGAGAAAGGACAATTATAAACTTGGGTCTTTATCAAAAGACTTAAAACTAAAAAGGAAAAGGCCTTGAATTTAAAGCCCCAAACACAAATAATAATCATTCCTATGAAAAGTTAGAACATCTTTTGCTTATATCTGTTGTAATAAGAAACAAAGTAATCCTAATAAAAATAACCTTTTTCAGAGAACACTTTCCCTGGAAAAGCTTTTCCTCAATTTTCATAAACAGTTTGGATACAAAACCAGTGTTTCTTGTGTTCCTAATGTGGCTTCAAATAAACAATACATTTCATTTCTTCATATTTGTGTAAGCAGAGGCAGAATGGAAAACAGAAATGGAGAAGTGTGGAAATTTCACCTGAAAACCCTGAGACCCAAAGATGGAATTTTGTGTATGTGGCATAAATGCCAAGTCTACCTTCCATATCTCAGTTTTGTCAAAAAAGGAAAAACTGTATATTTGAGAGCCATGTAGGAAGAAAAGCTCCTCTCCAAACCTCCCACTTCAACTAAAAAAAATATCTTGTGCTGCTGTATCAGAGAAGCCACAAACAATTTCTAATATGAATTGTTAAGCCACTAACAGTAGAAATTATACAAAAACAGCATGCAGAGTTCCTAAGCAACTTTCTTTTTTTAAGAAATAAGTTTCCAGTCCCTATGGTTCAAGACAAGTTTGAAAACATGAGAAAAATGTGATTAAGTTCATAGAAAATCCCACTTATTGTGGGAGTCTTCCTTTTAAAAGAGAAAACTACAAAAATTTTCAGGACAGTTCCTGCATGTCTTGTTTCTTAATGCTAAATGTAATTATACAACTCTAATGTTTTGGGAAAAGACACATCTAAATTGTATTGATTGATTGCATCAAAAAATTATGTATGACTTTGAAATATTGATTTCAAAGGTGTGATCATCAAAACCAAGAAAGCAACTGATCATACCTTATGAACTAATAATAAAATTTAACTTATTTAAACCATAAAAGGATTGAGGCAGAAAGTGGTCATCACTCACTGGCTTAGATTCACTTAAATCCATTAAATCTAAACATATTTATGACCTCAAACTAAACATACTTATGATATCAGACTAAGCTAATCTAATTAAAAAGAACTGAAGAAAAAAATGCAACTTACTTCTGAAGGAAAAAGAGAAAATTTCTACCACCAGAAAGGCTGTGATTTAAGTTTCTATTTTAATGGATTTTAGAAATTTTCCACACTAATATTTTTGATGAAAGGAACTCGATTGTTCCAATAACCCTAATATTTGATTTTTGTTACAAAACATGATGTTGTCCTTTGTTCAGACTAGTTTTGTTTGTTTGCTTCTCTTATCCTGTAAACAGGATAAGTCCTCCATTTCATTTTTTTGAATATTTTTTTGCAACCATCAGAACAAAGAATTACAGCAAAAAGGAGAAAAGTCACATATATGATGATCAGAAACTCCCATCGCTAGGAGACAGAGATATAAGGGACAGAGGTGCACCAAAAGAGAAATAATTACACCTGTAGTTCTTTCTCCAGGGCAAAAATAACAACTACATTATTTTGCATTTGAAACAAACAATGTGTTTAAAGGGCTGAAGTTGGCAGAGAAAATACAGGAATAATTCCCAGAGAGAGAATTGTTATATTGTTGTTATCTCTTATCAAATGTCTTTTGCAGGTTTCAAAAGTACCTCAAATACAGCAAAGTTTTAGTAGCTGACTGAAGTTCTCAGAACCCATCTTTTACGTTGACTTTATTTCCACAAAGAAATGTATTTATGCCTCTTACAAATAAGGTGCTATTCAAGATTTAAAACTTAATTGGTATTAAATATTAGAATGACCCCACCAAGGATGGGATTCAAATTTTTAACAACCGATTCTATGGGCATAGCTTAGGTGGTGGGCGTGGCTTGGTGGTCATATGACTGGGTGGACATGGCTTGGTGGTCATGTTATTGGCTGGGTATGGCCAACTCAATATCATTCACATCGAGGCACGCATCTCCTCGCCTGGCCTTTCAGGACTGTGGGGCTGTTGCAACAGTTGTAAGCGTGAAAAATGGTCACAAGTCACTTTTTTCAGTGCCATTGTAACTTTGAATGGTCAATCCACACAAGCAAAATACCAGCAAAGGAGGGGGAAAAAACTTCAGAGACATTCCTGAGACAGGAAGTCTAGTCCTGCTAAGAATGTAATAGGGGTTAATGGAGAGGCAGTTTCTGGAAGCAACACCAGAATGTTTCCTTCCTACCTTCCTTACAGGATTAGGCCAGTAATTTCTTCTAACAACTGGTTCTCCAAACTGCTTAGAATGTTAACAACCAGTTCTAGCGAATCAGTGCGAACTGGTAGAATTCCCACCCCTGGACCCTACCTAGCCCTGCCAGTTTTTGTTGTGAAGAAAGGCCATTGTCCCATTAGTGAAATGCTTTATTGCTAGGATAAAATTGATCACTAATATCAATTTCCAAACCGAGGGAAAGTCTCTAAATGCAAAATAAGAATTTATTTTGTAATATGGACAGGACAACCCAACATCTAATGGATTAGAGCTGTGGTGGCACAGTGGTTAGAATGTAGTAAAGCAGGTTAACTCACTGCTCACTCCAGGAGTTCAATCCTGACCAGCTTTCCATGCTTCTGAAGTCGGTAAAATGAGGACCCAGATTGTTGAAGGCAATATGCTGGTTCTGTAAACCCCCTAGAGAGGGCTGTAAAGCACTGTGAAGCAGTATATAAAGGCTAGGTCCCACTGGCCAACGGACGCAAACGTGTGCATAAAGGACACAGCGGATGAGCAAAATTTCAGGGGTGGCTCCATCCGTTGTCATCCGCTTCAAAAAGTGGTGAAAATTTGCATAAACAGAACGGAAAAGAACGGAGGTGGGTAGGATGTAGCGGAGATGTTAAACGGATGTTCATAGGAAGCCTAGCGGATGACTTCCGAAGGGGTTCCGGGGGAGAATTTCTAAGCGGACGCATAGCGGATGAAGTGGATGCATCACGTACGCCAAAAGGAAAGAAAGGGGATGCCGCACGGATGTATATCGGATGCAAACGTATCCTTTCTATTTCCGTGCTACTAATGATGTATAGACGTTCCATGTACCCTTTCTTTCCTCCCTCTTTCCGTTTTCAGCTGCAGCAGATGTGAGTTGCGAGGATGCTCAGAGGATGCAGAGAGGATACAGCGGATGTTTAACGGGTGATAAATAGACATAGAACATTTGTTGCTCGTATGTCGCGGATTTACATCGTACACGACGGAAAGTTCATCCGTTCACAAAGTTTTGTGCAGCTCAAAACTTCTTGCATGGATGAAATTGCAGTGGACGGATCCTCGACAGATAGAGCATATGAAATACATATGCAATGAGTACACAATGGATGCATCGCATTTTCCAATGGATGGCAAGCTTTTTTTAACATTTTACATCCTCTTTGCATCCGTAAATGCAGTGGGACAGGGCCTTAAGTCTAAGTGCTATTGCTATACTAATTCCCGGTAAATTGTGGAATACTATAATCTCTCTCTCCCTCTCCCTCTCTCTTTACCCTTTGTGGAGAATCTGAGAGAGAAAATGTTGTTTAATAAAATGTCTTCCTTTTCTTTCAACTTCTACAATTTTCATGAAGCTTTTGGGGATTAATTTTTTTTCTTTACTTTTTCCAACAGTGTATTTTGATTCTTGAGGGAAACTGCCCTGTCACTCCACATTGATTCCTTAAAGAAAATTGGGAAGATGTTTTCTCCTCTGCAGCATGACTGTTCTTTTATTGGGGATAAAATTCTACACTGCGGGTGCTGAATTATGAGAGTTAACATCTGCCATCTCTCCTACATCCTAAAGACAATGCAGAATATCTTTGGTTGGTTTAGGGGATTTCATGGGCATATGGAAAGAGCTCAGAATTTTGAACCAATGCTGCAACATGTCTAGACTTCAAAGGCTTCTTGCTTCTGAAAAGGTTAAACAATTTTCCTAGCGAAACCAAGTGTGGGTTGTGAAAGACTCATGTTAAATGAAGAAAATTTTCCCCAAGGGCTATTCATTTAGTATCACCAAAAGTCATCAAGTTTCGGTTTCAGTTATTTGTATTTATTTGTAAAAACAAAAATTAAAGTAGAAGGATGAAAACAAAAATCTAATATTGATTTTTATATTCTACAACTATTTTATTTCAAGCAATGCACTACAAACTTTTAGTTGAAAACTATTGTTTCTTTATAGTTTGGAATATCTGTATCCTTGTTTCTAGATAATGATTTGTAATGGGAAAAAATAGCATATAGAAAAGTGTTTTCTGTTTTGATTATGTAAATGTATACTTAATACAATTTAATCGTTTACCAGTAATTTTTCATTTTAATCACTAGCTATTTCCTTCAATTACAGCAGACAAGACAGATATGTGAGGACACCAAAATAAATATCAGATAATTAAATTTGTAAGCAATCACAGTTGTAATTGTACAATCAAAAGTGGAATAAATATTTTATTTAAATCAGAAAACAGAAATGATATCTAACTTCAAGATAAATGTGTTTGAAGCATTTTAAGATATTCAGTAAAGAGAACTTGAGCACAAAGGAGATTGCTGAATATGTAACTGAAGTTCTCAGAATTCATTTCTTTTCTGATAAGGGCAATTCACCACACAACATCTAAATACTGGAGGCTCTTTTCAGTGGTTAGCTCCATCAGCAAGAAAGGGAATCATTTATTTGTGTGTGGGTATGTGTTCTCTCTCTCTCTCTCCCTCCCTCCTTCTCTCTCTCTCTCTCTCTCTCTCTCTCTCACACACACACACACACACACATACAAAGAGGCAGAGGAACATTAATATAGTCACATACTTAAATACATATCTACCTCTAGTGGTCTTTCTGCTTTTAATGTGCTGTTTTTGTTGTAATTCTATTGTTTGCTTCTCTTATCGGTTTTATCTATAATTTGTGGGCACTTTTCTCAAGCTTTTAGCAGAAGATATTGTGTTCCTAAACTTCTTGCAATATGTGAAGTACTGTACAGTGTACTCATTCGGTAGAAAGCCACAACTTTTGAGAAGGTTGGGTAGATGAGGCTTGAATTCAACACATCTGGAAGTATTAGTTTGGAAAAGGCTGCTACAGTTCAAGAGCTTAATTTCCAAGATTAATTTAATTTTGAAATCAGAAGTAGATAATGTGTTTCTGGATCCAAAGAAACCTGAACTATTGCATATTTAATTTTTTGCATTCCAAATCAATGTCAAGCTATTTCACTTCCATAATTTGCCCTTTTTTCTGAATAGTTCAAAATGTTTGATTCAATTTGTACCCTTCATATAAACATTAATAGTTTAGTATCAACATAATTGAGTTTTCATCTTAAATTAAGCCATTTCTCAAAATCTGTTTTACTGTAATTTAACAATTACTCACAGTACTCATATTGGGAGTCTTCATATTTTGCATGAGAAATAAAATATGTGTATTTAGAAATAAACATCTTTTAATCAAGTATGGAAAAGCATTATATTATTTCAAGGTAAATAAAGATCAAACAAATCAAATACAAAATGATACAATAATTTGGCCAGTTGAAATGAACAGTTTCACTGTTTAATTTCTAGTTAAACTGATCTCTTTTTTGCTGTACTAAACAACTCCATTAATAACCAAAATACAACAAACTAAATAACTACTTTCTTTGTAACTTAGCAGTAATATTACTGAGAAAAAGTAAACCAATGACTTAAGAAAAATACCTACTATGAAAATCCAATTCCCAGCTAAGCAATACTTGAAGCAATAATTATTTTTTAAAAATTCAACTCTTTAAAGCAGTTTGGTCTCCCACGGTCTGTCTTGGAGTGAGTAAGACAAAATGACACATTATGAAACTATTCACTAAAGCTCCCATTTCTCTAATAACTAAAGTTAAAATTAAACATTTCTGAAATGTTCAAAACATTATTCTAAAAGTGAATGCAGTTAAATTCAGAGCAAACTAACCCAGAAATTGTGGTAGTCGACAATCTGCTTTCTTTTTCTTTGTTGCTGAGTTTAGGAAAGGTGATTTTTTAAAATTATCCAATCATTTTTTTTCTTGTGATTATTACTAATGAAAGATTAGCAGTCTGTCAAGGAAAAATAAACTGAATGACAAAACTTTGTAAGTGTATGAATGTGTTTGAAGGTGCAAGTTGGAGTACAGAGGGATTGTTACCTTAACTATGCATATATTTTATCTACTCATGCTTCAAAAATAAAGAAGACAAGCAATGTAATATATACTCCTCCGTTTCTTCTACTGCTGATATTAACTATTTAGCCAAAGCCTACTTTTCTTTTGTTACTGATAAGCCAGGTAAACAAAGGATTTATCTATACAATTATAATACAATGAAAATAAATGCTGCATTGCGATCAGTTAAATAAACAGAAGCCAGGCTATTAAGTGCCCCTTGCAAACTAAATTCATGAAGTAATAAAATTAACGGTAGTGACTGCAGAGACAAAGTCCCGAAGTTTAAAGTGAAAGCTGGAAGTAACTTTATCTTAATATATTTCTGAGTTCTTCCACACTTTTTTTAAAAAATCCCACATTATTAAAATTGTGAAACATTATGCAGATGATATAGATTGTTTTGACTCATTTGTTTCTTAAAACGTGCAAATGTGAATGTATTACTTTGTACATTCTGTATACACAATTTACGTATCCCCATTATTAGTAAGAACAAAACTCAGCATGACTGCATAATCATTATGTGTAAAGGGCTCTGCTGTCAACCTGAAATGCTCCAGAAAAATTTTAACACTTTGAAGTACAGGGAGAAAATAATAAATAGCTGTACTATAAACTACAAATGATTGAAGTTTATTTTTCAAGTCAACATCAATTTCCAATTAAAATATGATTCCATTTTCAGAATACATTTAGGAATAAGCTAAATTCAGAACAGTAACAAAGAACAATTTTATTAATTGCTTATTAAGAGTAACAATTTTTAAAAAGTGAAAAGACCAGAGATTTCTGAACACTGTTGTATTAGTAGATCACATATAATAATTGATATGTTCAAAAATATATGAATACTAGATGATTAGCCTAATTAGGATAAACACCCTCTGATTATCCTTGGTCTTACCTAATTTCTACTGAACTTAAAAGTAGCAATGAGTAGGACTGAGTAGCAATGTTTAAGACTGCACTATTATTCTATGATCCACATGAATTTTTAATAAGTCAAACATGAATATGTTTAAAACCAGTATTTTAGATGCATGAAGCATTCCCTATTAGATGATAGAGGAATCCCTTTTTAAGATATTGTTTACTATCAAATATAGCTTTTATTTTGGAAGGGAGCACAATTTGGTCACTGTGAACTGAATAGACGTTTTTCTACTATATTCGTCTAAGCACATACTTTGATATAAAATTGCTTAATTAGAAAAACAAAACCAGGAGAGATAATTCTAGCTATCTGGATATCAATTATAATTTCTTGGTTTCAACAATAAGCATTAGAAAGATTTAATCAAAGACTGATTCAAAATAAAGATTACAGGCAGATTAACTAAATTTGGTATCCATTAAAATTACAGCTATCATCACACTGAATTCAATGAAGCTTTTATTCAAATGGTTTTGTCCCAATCCAGCCACAAATACATTAAGAGAAAACAATAATAATAGACTAACCATTTACATACATGCATGTGCACAAACAACTCCAAGGAGACATATCAGTGAAGTTTTCTCTTAAGTAAGTTTGCTTAAGATTGTAGCAGGCAGTTTGAAAGTATGTATATATTTCATCGTTTATTTGCTTCTAACACATGCATTTGTAGATTCCTCAATAATGTACAACCTAAGCAATCAATTATATTAAATGTTAAACAGTTAATAGGGGGATATATGAAATGCTTGTGGATATAATAAATCCACAAATAAATAAAACAAATATAATACTTGTTATATTATGTTTTATATGTGTGTGTGTGTGTGTATATGCATATGTATATATGTGTATGTATATAATATAATATAATAAAAAGCAATCTATTTTCTAATCTCTTTAAAAGACCATCTGGATTCTGTCAACACCCAACCGCCCTCAATTCACACTGATACATTCTGAGAAAGATCGAGGATTTGTAGGTGGAACACCATTTCTAAAAATGAAAATTAGCTACATTATCAAAAAATGATTAAAAAAAAAATGTAAGACCTTTTCTAGTAAGCCAAATTTCATTTGGAAAACAGAGCAGTTGCATGAAGTTATACTGAAAAAATATTTTAACAGGTTTCTTACTCACTTCAGTAGCTTTTATAGTAATGTGCTGTACAGACCTTACTCATTCTTTACCACACCAACCCTTTGTGTGGTAGACCACTACTTTTGTCTATTTATTATTTAATAGTAAACAGTGAGGTACTATTGAGATGTTATAGACCCTACAATGGAAAAAAAAGTTTAAAAAACAGATATACAGATAATATACTGTATATTTGGCAATACCAAATACGAATAAGCTAACTATAGAATAAATATTCCAAAATTAGAAGTTTATATTCAGTATTGCAATGAATGCTAACTCTGGTTGGCAGTTATTTATTATCTATTTATTTATTAAAGTTGATATACTGATTCATTTCAGCTTTGTCCAGACTCTGCAAAATTTTGCTTGTGAAGGCTCCTCACCTTTCAATCAAGATATTTGAGGCTAACCTGGAAGTCAATAAAATATAATTTGCTTCAAGTGCAATTTCTGTGAGTAACTTGTTTTTAAATCTATTGTCGAATAACTGTCAAATAATGCCCCGGTTGTCGATGTTTTAATCAAAGATAGCTGAAAACAAAACTGAGAAAAACACCTTGTGGCTTGACTGGAGTTACATTAAATTTCTTTCTTTCAAAAACATTTGTGTTTTAATGAGCAGTAGCCTTTTAGAGCATACGTTATATGTACCTGACATTTAAAATGACACACCCAAGTGCCTATATTTATCTTTAGATGAAACTTCACTTCGAGCTCCTGCCAGTTTCAAATTTAGAAAACCCTCCACATTACCCACTGAAATGAAAAAAGAGAAGGAAAAAGAGCACCCACATGGAGGGAAAAAAACATCATGTGCAGATCTATTTAGTATAAAAAAGGCTTGTCAGTTGTTTGTTTGTTTTTAATTTGAAGCAAATATGTAAAATATTGTTTGTTCAGTAAGTATCATTTCTGAGATGTAATATTATATTCAGACAGACATATTAAATTGTACCTGCAACAAATAAAGATGGGCTGGGCAGTTGGAACTTTATTATACTAACATAGTCTAACCATTTATCCACTTCTGAGTTCTTCAGCTTAAAAAACAGTGGCACCAGATTAAAGGTAAAAATGTTCACATTAATCTTTGAACTGATAATAAACCAATCTTTTTCCATCAGAGTCCTTTTCCTTTTTTTTTTTAAAGAAGCTCTCATAAAAAATAATCTGAATCACATTTCTCCTTGTTGATTAGGAATTGCTTTTGTTTTGTTGCTAAACAGTTAAGTAGTTTCTAAACTTGTACATCATAGTCTATTTTGTAATGCCACATATTGCTACTTTGGGGGGGACTTTTTTGTAATCCATTTTATAAAGATATATAAAATATGTACCTGTCCCTCTGGGTACACGTGACATTAAAATAATTACTTCACCACAGTGATCTAAAATATATACCACAAATACATAATATGGATCAGGGGTGTCAAACTCGTGATCCGCGGGCCAGATGCATCACATGCTGGCCCCGCCCCCACCTGGTTTAGCGAAGGGGAAAAAAGTCCCAGTATGTTATATGATGCTGCCATGACGAGAGTTTGACACCCCTACTATGAATAATAGACTGCTTTAAGATTATTTGAAATTTAACTTGTTTTATCACAAGATATCAGAATTTTAGGATTTATCTCCAGTTCCTTAGTAACATAGCCTTATATAATATTACTAATACAACTATTACATTAGTACAAATGTCATATTACATTTTAGATGACTGCATTCGGAAGGGATGGATCGGGCTATTTTTGTGTATGTCATTCATAAAATTTGAAAATCCTCTTTTCTGAATTTTTTTTAAATCAGAACAAAAATTACATATAAATAATATATTTAATGCAGTTCCATATAGACTTTTAAACATATTTTCTTCCATTTTCTTTCTTCTGTATTTTAAAATATATTTTCTCCAATGTTAATTATCTTTTGGGAGGGGGAACTGTACCTCAAAATTCACAGAAAAGTCTAAGTTTAAGAAAATGGCTCCTTTTTAATCTGCTAATCTAATCTGCTCCATTAATATAGGAGGTACCAATTAGGCCAGTTTTCCTTAAACTGCAAACTTAATAAAAATATGCAAATCATCCCTAAACATTCCATGCAAACATAACAGAATAAAAGAGAGAAAACATGATGACGTTCTAAAATGTGGCAGATATACTGAATTCAAACACATTTAATAAGAATTTAGATAACTAAAATTCTTAGTTATCGCAAAAAGTATAATTGAAACAATGCCTTAAAAAGTAAGATGAAATATGTATTTCTTCTAAAAACCAACTTAGAAAAAAGTATAACATCTTACTTGGACAGATAAACGAAGATAGTTTTGTATATGCAGTTTTGGAATGGTGCTCCAATTATCCTTTTATAAGCTTTAGTGTAGGACAAAAAGGATCAAAAATCCTTTTTTAGATCAAATCTATTTGGGAAAGTGAAGTGTTATTTCTTTTAAAAAATGTTTTGACCTTTGCTCAATAGAATTAGTTATAAACACCACAAAAGAAACAAGTAAATAATAAATACTTTTCACTGGCATTTGCTCTGTGTACTAATATTCTCTGTGTGCAAAAATATTCTTCCCCCCCAAAAAAGTTCCTGATATGAAGCATTGTGGGTGAAGGAGGTCAAAGTAAACACAGACATTTGCACAATTAGCAAAAGCTTGGATGGGCCACTAAATAGATAAGCTACCCAGAATTGCTTGACTGTGAAATGGATGACATATAAGTTTAATTAAATGGTTGAGGGAGAGCTTCTACTCACTCTATCAGGTATTTATGACTGAAATTATCTCATTTGATTTAGAAATAAATTAAATAAAGTTTAAGATTGGGATAGTTAACTAGAGGCATACCTGGAACCATGGTTGCAGTTGTTGAAACCCAGTAAAATTTTTGATACAAAATTTGCTAAGAAAAATGTCAATTTTCATCAATGACTTTATTTTTATTTGGTAGTAACACTTGGTTTATTTGGTATTAACCCCACCCCAGGTATCAGTGCTGGCTGCTCCAAAAACACCACGGCATTATCAATACAACTTTACAGATCTTGGAAGCTAGAAAAATAACAAACTAATAAATGTATGTTCCCTACCTTATAATAAATTTATGGACATGACATTATCAGAATAAAGGTTTTAATATACTGCCACAAGATTAAGGGATATCTTATGTAGGTATATCTGCTAATACAGTATTTTTACTCACCTTGCATATTTTTTTCAAACAACTAAAGAAAATTTCCAAAGTAAGAAGCTTTACAAATATTGAGATTTGCTTTGAGATTAGGCATACGTGTATCAGTGGACCTGTTTCAATCAAATAAACAATTCCTTTGGGGTAAGAAAAGACCAGCAATGCTTCATCTATGATGGAATCTATCCTCTCTTTTTTTCAAATTAAATTTACTTTAAAAATTAAAAATCTGTTAGTCAATTCTGTGAAGGGTACATTTTGGTTGATTCGGCTCTAAACATCTAGGCTCAATGTTTAGAACAAAACAAATAAAGAACAAAAATGACTAGGCATGTCTTACCACACCCCCTTTTGTATGACACTTTTCTTTTTTCACCTTTTCAATAAACTGTTCTAGTTTCTCTTTCCTTTGTGGAATACCAAATCTCCACAACTTCTATTCCATTCTGAAGAATAACTGAAAGATTATTAATATGAAAAAATAATGTGGGAGGGATGAGTGATTTTGAAAGGCAATAGTATAAACACTGCCTTATTGAGCGGGAAGTTAAAACAAACAGGTCTGTAGATGGCTAGTAAATATCACTGTCCTAAAAACTTTTGGCAATGCAGTGGAGTTTCTTTCACAGGCAATTTTATTGTCTACTAGAAAGTTCTGGAATGCTTGTTAACATATTCCCTCATGTGTTTCCTCACTGAATTCTAATTGTTCCAAAATGTATTCATTTTCTTTTATCCATGTTTTGGCAACCTTTTGCTGAGATATATGACAGTATATAAAGCAGAAGTACAACCTTTAGGAATCTCCTCCCCCTGCCTTGCAATCCACTGGGGATTCTGAGAAACCCCATTCTGTCATCTACCACAAACATTCGGTTTCTGCTTAGACCTAACTCTTTGAAGAAGTGAATGCTGATCTTCGCATGGATTCGCACTGCAGCTGATTAACACTGCACTTCAGAGGCAGTTTAATGAATTCATCTCATTAAAGCAAGTGTGTTTGGGGGCTGGTTGACTTTTCCTAAAATGTCTTATGATTTATGTAGCAGCAAATTATACAATGATAAATGTGCCACAGTAAAGAGGTGGTGTATCTCTCCCAGTAAAATTCACTTTATTTTAATACCAACTTTTGTGTATGCATTACTGCAGTTTCTTTCTTATGTGGTAGAAAGTTCTTGATACAAAGTTTGTGTGTTATAATTATCAATACTGTACATTCACTTACAATATCTTAAGTGTTCTGAGGCTCCACAAAAATACTCATAATACTAAAGCGATACAAAACACCATCAATTGTGATTAAAAGTGAAAAAAAATCAAATTAACTACAGCCTACAAAATTAATTTAATAGCTCCATCTAGTACAAATGTAACTTCACATGGGAAAAAAAAATCAATGACTGACAGAGCTATGTAGTGTTCCAAAAACAGAGTTGGCAACAAAGTTTAACGCAGCAAATTAGCAGAGTTAAAAGAGGAAGCAGCAGCTTGCAATATAAAACACACACTGTGTGGCCTGGCAGAGAAATCATGGGAGTTGCTGCTGGCGATTGCTTGAGAAGACTGTTGTAACTTATTGTTAGAAGTGGGAGAAAGGATAGATTGTTGTCAGTGACAATTAAGTATACAATTATAACCTTGACATGTATTATAAGCCATGTCAATTCAGTGGTCTTCATGTGACAAACTTGGGGTTATTTCCGTTTTTTGTTTTAATGTTGCACATAGGCTGGTACTCTAGAGTAAAACCATGGTTCTACAATGCACTTTACACACTTTCCTTTCTTCAATGTGCTTTAGGACCTAGACTGACTGCAAGGCATTCAGAACAAGGAAGAGGATGATGGAACAGGGTACTTTGCTTTCTAGATAAACACAAATCACTTGAAAAAGAGAGGAGGAAGCAAAGGGTAGAGAGCTTTCTTTACAACTGGGGGGTGGCAGCACATATGTTTTCTTGAATGTTGCCTCGTTTCAGGCAGGGGATAATCTATACAGCTTGGATGTAGAAGCTTTGTGTACTGGGCATAGCTTGTTTACTTTTTGTGTGAGTTTTTGAGAGGGAGCATGAAGGCAAAACTATCTGGGCTTTGGAGAGTATCTCAAAGTTCTGTGTTCCCTGCTGTGACTCTGTGTGTGCTATTAAAGGTTGTGTTTTTGTGTATTTTCTAAGAATGGGTGTTTTTCCACACCTTTTTGAATGGGGCAGTTTGTGGATGTATTTTTCTCATTTCATATGTCTGTGTGCCTAGAAGAAATGTATTGGGGGGGACAGTTTGCTTCCCTCCTCTTCCTGTACATTTTTGTCTTCTAGAATATTCCCAGGGATTTGGGGTAGAATGTCTTTGGTATGTCTATATGTGTTTCCCCAGCTCATAAAAAGAATTGTGGGGAGGTGTTTTTCATGTTTTGGAGATAAGTGATAATATTTCTCTAAGCATCAGCAGAAAAAGAAAAAAAAAACTTTTAAAAAATGGTTGAGCAGAGTGAGGTCAAATCTGTGGTTTGACATTTGGAACACAAAGTCAATCTCTACCTTGTACCATTTTACTAGTCAGGCTTCATAGGTGGCAGCCACTTTTGAAGTTGCCACAATACTTTATCAAATTATATATTAGTTCACGGGGTCTAAAAATGTGGATATGTGCATAAAAGAAACATTAACATGAGCCGTTCCAAATGACAAAATCTACCAACTTTCTATTTTAATGTGAGTTCTGTATTTAAAAGTCAAGTGTTCTCAAACATTCAGATTTTGAAATTCTGTTGGGTTAAGGTAGGAAAGAAGCAGCATTTCCAAAGCAAGGAGAAAGGGAGAAGTATGTTCAGCTAAAGCTATTTAGGGGAGCTTTCTCATACATGCTTTTTTTCACAGCATCTATGTGGTTGACTTGAAGTATCTTTATTGACAGATAATCCAGCAAAGGAAGAGCCAAGATGAATAGCGACAATACGCCCTCAACCACTTCTAGTCAAGAGTTATTTGTATGCTCTGATAATGCCACTACTGGAGTAAAGTGCAAATTTTAACTCCTGGATTCACTCTTTCTTAAAAGCAAGTCTCTAGGTCTTGTGGCTGAATTAATCTATGTTTGAAAAAATGTGGCAATGATTGTTGAAATATTCAAAGTCAAAGAGATGCATGAATAAAACTCCCATTGCAGAAGGAGGAGATACTGTGTCTTAATTTATAGCTCTTATTTCATCACCATGGCTACCAAATTCAGAAAAAAATTATGCAAAAACAATTTCAAAAATATAGAATGCCTAGAATGTTTTTTTGCAGAATGCATACAAACACATGTAATTCTTTTACAAGTTAAATTAATCCTGGAACTCTATTCCAAGGTGTGTATAGATACACAGTCACCCTGTCTTACTCACTTTATGCAGTTCCAAGTCATCTATGTATACCATACTAAAAATATCCATATATTTCAACTAATCAACAGAAATAATCTCTTCAAAACTAACAATAAAGGACCAGACCAACAGAAAATTGCATTAAGTCCTCAAAAGCAGATCCTCTAATAGTGTCCATAGTTCTTTTGCTTAGCATACTTCAAATAAAAATTGTTTGGTGAAGAAAGCCTAAACTGTAAAGCTCAAAATAGAAATCCTAATATGGTCTCTTTAATTCTAAGGCATCAATAAGTAATTGCAATGATATGCCATCAAACTGGTGTTGACCCATAGCAACCACACAGAATTTTTGCAGAAGTATTTGTTTCCAATCAGGTCTTTCAGGTTTTCCAACTGTACCCCCATTACTACTGATGGGATTAACATTAAAATGACTTTGATTGCAATTATTATGGAGACTTAAAGTAAATATATATCACTGTCATAAGATTCCTTTGAACTTTTCTAAAAATTATATGTTTTGAATTGTTGCACCCTTATAACTGCATCAATAAACATCCTTCTTGCTTTAGAAGAAAAGAAAATGGAAATTACCTTTTTTTTGTTTACAATGTTCTTGACAAGAAAACACAAAAGGTCATCCAGATAACAATATACAAGACAACTAATACTGGTATCTGTGAAGCATGTTTCTTAAAAGTATGGTGATTTAGCACTTTCAAGGTGGTTTTTTCATCCTGAATAAATACAAATCAGCTGATAACAAACACATGCTGAATAATATAGATTCTCTTAACTACAAAGGAGAGAGTACATTTTACAGAGAAAATTATAAGGAAAACACAATTTTTATTTTTGAAAAATGTTACAAGAAAATTCCCTTTTACAGAAAGTTGCCAGATTTGTTTTGTAAATTCATAACTGGTGCAATTGCATTTATTGCTTCAATCATCTTCTCTCCTGGTGGATAAAACAAGGCATGCCTCAAAGAGCATGAAAGGAGGAGCACAAATAACAGGAGGGAGTAGGATGCAGAAAAAACCCCTGCCACTTTCTACAGCACAGCTACTAATATGAAGTTACATGTGGAATAGCTGAGTGGCGCCCTGTTAATTCCATTAGTACATTCCAACCACAGGGGGCTCTAAGAACCATGAATCCAGGAGATTGCAAATGTTAAGAAAGCAATATATAGCATTCCTGTAAAATTTTATCAAGGTAGCAGAACAACTATGCAATGAAAGTTTCATCTGGAAACAGCTCTATTCTCCCCTATTTCTTTTGTTTTATAAAACAACTATAAAACAAATTATTTCCACACTTCCTAGAAAGAAGTACATTGTGGAACATACATATACAGGAGGTAAATTTGATATCATTCACTTCAAGACAGTAAGCAACAGCTTTACATTATAAGTTGATTATTACTCCAGTGCATGTTTATTTTCTGCTCAACCTACAAACCACTTTGTGCTATATATTTACATATGTATTATCTTTGTTTGCTCAAACATGATACTGATACTTGTATCTTCATGTATTTTAAAACAAAAAACAAAAACAAGCAATAGAGAGAAAGGGATGATCAATTACACCGCATCCCAATACAGTATGTAAGATATTTAGTTCAAAACAATAAAAATAACTTATAATTTAAGATTATACTTTTATGCAAAATAATAAAAGGGTTTTTTAGCACAATAGTAAAATTATGTTTAAAATGTTCAGTCATATTTATACTTTTGTCCTGAGTATTATTAGATAAGAGGCCAGCTAGAAATATCAGGCAGTAGACTATTATTTATTGATTTGATTTGATTTGTCAATCACTTACAAGATAATAGTGTAAACATAGTTATGAATACATGAAATGGATACATATAAGAAAAATAAAGAAACAATAGGACAGGGGCAGTAGGCACATTGGTGCACTTATGCATGCCCCCTACAAATTGGAAATTATCTTTTTTGCATATCATTTCTAAAATCAGAGTAGGGCTAGAGACCCTTTTTATTTACTATTTAAATATTAAATATTTATATATAATATTAAACATTAAAATAAAAATCTAATAAAAGAACAAAATAGGACCAGAGGTAGTCTATTTTGTGAATGAAAACCTGGAAACTTTCCTTCAAGAGACACAACGGTCATGCTTTTGTGTCATTATTTATCCATGTAGGTTTTTGGGGGGGTAACATGAAAAATAAAAAAAGTTAAAATCAGAATTACAATAGAACAGATTAAAAAAATAATGTATGTGCTCCCCAAATCAAATAATTTTAAAAATAAAATTAACATTTGACATGGTAATTTTTTAAAATGGCATTCACATTAAAATATAGCTGTGTCTAGAATCCCAGTTAAGTGACATTTCCATAATGCTGAATGAGTTGAATTACTATATGGCTTTCTTTAGAACTTTTATTGCTTTCAGTGTAGTAATGTTATATTCAGTGGTCTCAGCTGATCAACTGTGATTAGAAAACTCAATACATATTCTCTTATAAGAAACAATTAGCAAAGCCAAACCAAAAAGGAAACAAAAGACATCTATAAAGTTATATTACTCACATATGTGGGGCACAGCCAACATTTTGAAATGAGTATTGATAAAAGTAATATATAAAAACATTCCCAGGGAAAGTGTGATAACAAAAGCATTTTTCCTAACCATAGGCAAGATTCATCTTGCCATCATGAGGAAGTCTATCAGACAAGAGAGTTATTCTCATGGAGTATTGCAACAAGTGTTTCCTAGGAAAGGAAAAAGAACCCTTTGAACTATGTCAACTCATAAAACATTCCTATGCCTGTGCATCTATTCACACAAGATGCTTGGGAAGACTTCTTGCTACCCAGGCCATCATGTTTTTGTAAATATGCAACAAAACCTAAACATTTTGCTTTGGAATAGTAGTAGTAGTAGTAATCTGAACTGATAATATTAAGAATTGTTGATCACATACTGAGCTGTTGCAAGACAATCGCTCAGACTGACTATAAACAACATCACAACACAGTTGCTCAGATGGCCCACTGGAATTTGTGTCACAACTACCATCTGCCTGTAGCAAAGAATTGGTGGGATTATAAGCCTGAAAAAGTGGTCAAAAATGAGCATTGAAAACTACTGTGGGACTTCTGGCTACAGACTGACAAAGTTTTGGAACACAATACCCCGGATATCATGATTATGGAAAAGAAAAAAGTATGGACTGTTGACATTGCCATATCTGGTGACAGCAGAATCGACAAGAAACAACTTGAAAAAATCACCAGATATCAGGACTTGAAAATCCAACTGCAGAGACTCTGGCATAAACCAGTGCAGGTGGTTCCAGTGGTACTTGGCACACTGGGTGCTATGCCTAAAGACCTAGGCAAGCACTTAAAAACAATTGGCGCTGACAAAATCACCATGGACAACTGCAGAAGGCCATCTTACTGGGATCTGCTCGCATAATTTGCCGATACATCACATAGTCCTAAACGCTTGGGAAGTGTTTGACTAGTGAAACCCAGCATAGTTTTCTCATTTGCTATGTACACTGTCTTTTTTGTGTTGTTAATAACAACAACAACAACAACAACACTAATAACAAAAAGTTTGACAAAAAGTTGTCAAAAATAAGGTGAAGATCTTGTGGGACTTTTGAATATAGATGGATCGTCATTTGGAACACAATATGCCAGATATCACAGTTGTCGAAAACTGCAACATACAATTTATTGATATCACTGTATCAGGAGAAGCCAAAGTTGAAGAAAAAGAACTGGAAAAAATCACGAAAGATTGCGACCTGACCATAGAAACTAGGCGATTATGAATGAAACATGCAACAACAACAACAACAACAATAATAATAATTTAACATACACTTGTGCTAATCTTGTGAAATCCCATTCCTATATTGGAACTCTGTTCAAATATTCATTCTTCTATAGAAGAATGTAAATATGCAAATTTACTCCTCCCTCATATTTAAAACGCTCCATTGAAAATGCAAGAACACAAATATCTACATGCATTTGTTTTCTTGCACATACTATAATATTCAAAACCAAGAAAAAAAAATCAGCACAGAAAAAGATCTGGAAACAAAGAGAATCTGGAATCTGTTCAGAAACTGTCCATGTATCTATATATGGTTTAGAAGCTAAACCAGTTTTAACATTACATCTCAACCAGTTTCTTGTGGTTTGGGCCACTTATTCTCTTTCTTATCAGTTCATGTCCTTCTTTCATGATTCTATTCAAAGTTAATATTTTTCATTTAAATAATACTTGCTTGACTCAAAATAATAAAGTATAAGAGATTACACTACCTGAGACTTCTCAGAAAGCAACAACTGAATGAAAAACTGCTGGTGACCCTCTACCGCAGCACCATAGAAAGCATTTTAATGGTTTGCCAATTGCACAGTGGCAGATAGGAAAGCACTGCAGAGGGTTAATGCCCAGAAGATCATTGGTTGCCCTCTCCCCTCTTTGGAAGAGCTTTATAGCTCCTGCTGCCTTAAGAAAGTTCAAAACATTCTCAAAGATCCATCTCATCCTGGGAACCCTTTTTTTGAACTATTACTATCTGGCAGATAGTATAGAATAATAAAAACAAGGACAAATCGGCTGAAAAACAGTTTCTATCCCAGGGCAGTAGCTCTTTTGAATTCTTCTATGTAGTGCAGTGCTGGTGTGGTGTTAGGGGTTTTCGGTTCAATGTGTGAAAGGTGAAGGATGTGTGTTTGTGTTTATTTTCATAGTCATGATGTGCACTAAAGATGGTGTTTGATTTCGTTGTACAAGGTGCAATGACAATAAAGTAAACTAAATTCACTGTATTATCATTGTATTCCTATAGTCTGAATAACCAACCAGGCAAAGCACTTTTATTAATGGCCTACTGAAGACATGGGACAGAGGGTGAGGAACAATGGCTTGCTTGAGTTAACTCTGAGCTATGGAACTGGGTGATTTCCTGGATCACAGTTTATTTTCTGCAATTTCCCTACTGCATTATAACATAAATAAAACTGTTGCCATTTGACTTATTTTTGTCCTGCTTAATAAGCCTCATCTAACTTCCATTTATGTTATGTGTTTATATGTATGTTGGAAGTACAGATGAGATCAAGCTTTGCCCCTACGTAATCTGGACCCTGCAGGTTTTCAAAAACCTTTGCCTGAACTTTGTCCTCAGGACTTTAGGCTACCTACAGATCTTACAGTTCTATCCCTGAGAAACACGTAGTATCAGACATTGTAGGCACCGCCCAGGACTAATGTTCTATTTATACAGCTTAGAAGGCCCAAATAATTGCAAGGTCAAAATCTCATGTTAAAGCTGATATTTTACAGCACTCTGCTAAGAGTCCACACCTTTCAAAACATTTGTCTACAATAAACCAAATCTTTTTCCTTTTACTTATCGAGGGGAACACAGTCAGAACACCAGATACATGGGCAGAGCCAAGTTGTATACATAAAAAATAGAACTTGATCTAATAGTTAAGGTATCAGGCTAGAAACCAGGAGATGGAGTTCTAGTCCCATTTTAGGCAGAAAAGCCAACTGGATGATTTTGGACAAGTCAATCTATCTCATCCCAACCCACCTCACAAGGTTGTTGTGGGAGAAGTGGAAGAAGAAGGAATATTAGGCATGTTCACCACTTGACTTATTTATAAAATTAATAAAGGCAAGATTAAAAATAAACTTTCAATGCATCTTTCCTTCACCACCCGTTGTGTGGGGAGACCCAATATCCTTCTCCTTCTGCAATAACAATACACTATTTTGACCATCTTGTTTCCCTAACTCTTCTCAACAGCTGTCTCTCCTTTATTTTTAAAACACAATTATTTTAAATGCAGATTGATTCTCTACATTCAATTTCCCCCCTCCTTTGATTTAAAAAAATGAATCCAGAATTAGAAGTCAGAAATTTCATGAAATCATGGTCCCTAATATGTAATTTTCCTTCAGATGTTTCTAAATGCACTTCTGGGCAGTGTGGGTAGCGTAATGACTGGCCTGCCTTTTATATCAGGTTCCTGACTGATTTATCCTACAATCTTTCACATGTAATCACTCCATGTCAGAAGCTTATGCAAGAACTTTGAGCTCCATCTCATAAGAGACTAGCAAAAATAGGTTGTCTAAATGTAACAGAGGAAGGTCAACAGGCACATTTGTGTGTTCCTCATTTATGCAACTAGCAGAACCATTCTCAAGCTGTTGTCTTCCAGAAGTGGAACTGTCTCTGGCCATGCTGGTTTAGACTTTGGGAAGTTGGACTGCCAACTTACCTGAACTAGAATTATGTGAGAGGAAATGCATGACTAAGATTATACACTTCATCTAAGCAGCAGACTGTACACCACCAGCCTCCTAAGCAGAGATTAAATTCGTTTCCACAAAATTTAGCTGAAAAGACAAAAAAAACATCATAAAGAAAATAAATGGGTTTCTACAATGGCTGGCTACTTAATGTAGGAAGTTACCACCCAACCCTCTCCTAGAAAATTGAAATATTAAAACGGCAGAATATTTCCCCTAAAAAGAGTAGAAACTCAAGAGCAGGAACACCTCAGAAGCAGAAGTTCACCCCCATCTTTGTTAATGGGTGGGCCATTAAGGCCTATTTTACATAACAAAGATTTCCAGGTAAAGCTATAGCAATGGCTAAAAGGCCTTTTCAGTGCATCATCATCCAGCAAGGCTCAACCAAGCCTGGAACTCAGGACAGCCTATAGAGTTGCCCCTGCATGGCCCCATGGGAGTTTGACAATGAATCAGAATGCAAGCTTCAATTCAAATCCTAACAAAGTTTATAAAATCCAGGCACTCTCAGCATATTCGCTCTTCTTGATCTCTTCCTTCACCATGAAGCATGTGATCATCTTTCCTTTTCACTTTGGAGCTCCAGGCCATGTGGTCCTGTCCACCATTAAACCTTCCAAACAGCCTCCATGTTTCCAGTGTTTTTTCCCCACTTGGAACTGAACCCAGAAGGATAATTCTTCCAACAGATATATAGGTAGTTAAACATAAATGAAATTTTAAATTAAGACATCTTTGGAAATCAGTGTCCAAGGACTTTGACATATATCAAAAAAAGATTAAATGTTATATGGGACCAGCCATTATAATCTGTAAACTATAATGTTTGGCTTCTAGTGATATGTGAATTCAGATTATTATATTTCATGAACAATAATTAAATAAGCTTTGGCTTAATGTATTAAATGAACTCAGACATCCACTCTCTAGGGTGTAAAAATGCTTCCATTCTTTCTGGAAACCCCACAATCTGATGAAGCAGAATTTGGGACATAGTTTGCTGGCTGGGGAATTCTGTAGTCCATACACCTTAAATTTGTTGAGGTTGAGAAACACTGAATTAGATGGACTTATCCTCAAAAAAATACACTTATAATGCACATGTCTTTCTAAATCTTATCTAATTTATCTTCCATTGATTCTTTTCACCTTGTTTCAGATCTTAAAAAATTCCTACTTAATATTTCTTCTGTTTTTTACCATAGGTTTTATGTATTTCCTTAAAAATGTGAATGGGTTTCATTTTTACCTGGATTTACCCCCCCCCCCCAAGAAAATTATTCACAAAAAGATATTTTGTTGCTGTTTTCTCTTATAGTTACGTAAACAGAAAAGACTTAATTAGCATGTTGTTATACATTTAATCTCCAGGTCTGTTCAAGACAGTGCTTCCCAAACCTTTTTCATTATCCAAAACCACTAATCAGAAAGCCTTTATTTAAATGTTCTGCTGTGACTAAGCAATGGGCTAGCTAGACCAACTTTCCCCCTCCTCACTTTACCCATTTTATTTTTTTTTATTTTTTGGTATTTACCCAGGTTTGGGAAGCCCTGGGCTAAGGTCTCTTCCACACAGAAGACTTAAAGTCTGGTATCCAGGCGTGGGAGCCAATAAAAAAATGCTGATTTAAGGAAGTGCTGAGTAATCTTTACAAATGACTTGGCAAAACTAATGTGGGGAAGAGAGAGGGAGGGCAGAGAAGGCCGCCTTTTGTCATCCATCCATGGGGCTCTTCTCTAATGCTTCTCTCTCCATTTTATAGCAAGGGAGGTTGGGGAAGACAAAAGATAAGTTCACCCCTCCTCCTCTTATCAGTTCTCTGATCCTATAGCAAGGGACAAGAGAGAGAAGCAGGTTTTTTAACTTTGCTCCTCCCAGCATGAAACTGATCAACTTCTCCCCATTTCTCTTTGGGGGAAGGGATGGAAAATGCAATGGAATCTGATTATGCCAGGACCCTGAGGCTTCAACCTAGGACTGTTGACTACAGCTTCTGCTGGGAATTTCATGGTGAGGTTATATGCTCCTTCTCATCCCCCATTTTCCTGTGGTTTAGGTCTATAGGGCTTAGCCTGCACTGGGATGATTAAATTCTTTCATGACCTTGCCTAGGAGTTCAAGAATAGGAGTCAAAATGCTTCCCACCCCCATGACCCTTTGGCCATTGCTGTGCCAAAGCTAGAGAGATATTTCTCTAATATGTGTGCTACCCTTGTGTGACAGTGCTGAAGTCCCAGAATTGAAGAGTGTCTTACATCCCATTTCTCTTCTTCTGTGGAAATGGAAACAGGAAAGAAGTGGTTTTTCTAAAGCAGTGAGAAATGGAAAACCAGACCGCTTTCTCTCCTCTCTCTTTTCCAGCCACCCATGGGATGGTAAGAGAAGAAGACAGAAGTCTTTTGACACACGGGGAAAGCTCTGACTTCTTGGCTGCCAAAAGGCAAATGGCCCTGCAAGTTAGAGGCCAGGCCCTGAGGGGCTACATCAGCAGCAGCCTAAGCAGAAATTGGACAGCCTTTAATTTGGAACTATTTGACTGACTGATCTGACTGTTGTCAGCATAACTGAAAAACAATACTTTCGAAGCATTGTAATAAAAGACAAGTGGAAGATGCGTTCATGGTGGCATCTTGAAATGTCAGGAACAATGGTCATGAGTTTATGTCCTCAAGAAATAGTTCCTGGGGCATCTTTATGCCAGGCAAACATAATGTGCATCTGAGCTCTAAAATGGCAATCTAATGCAGAAACAGCTTAAGCATGGGTCACACTTTCTCTATTCTTGTTTACTTATTTTTATTTTTTTTAAATTTTATATTTCTACCTCTCATTCTTTGAGGAGGTGAGAATATTTTCCTTAAAAAAAGTTCTTGAAAACTTAAAATACTGCATACAGTGCAGACCTTCAGTTAGTGTCATAAAAGTGCTGCCGTCATATGGATTTTAGATTTCATTACTCAGGGTCAACACAGCTGCTTTCACTTTTAAAAAGTAAAAAGAACTCCTTTGAGCCAAGCTCAAGCCATGTTTTGACATGATATGGAAGCGGTTGGATATTGCCTCCTTCCAGGATGTTTTTCCCCCTGGCTTTCCAGTCTTGCCTGCAATCCTGTACTTCCCCACTGCCCTGGTAACAAGGCAACCTGGATTTGTTGGCTGGGGGTTGCCAAGGGGAGCATAAAGTCTCAGCAAGTATACTTCAAATCATCCTGAGACCAATAACACAGAATTACTTTATGCTTTCCCTTGTCAAGAAAAATCTAGTCAAGGTCCACAGCAACCAAAACTGGAAAGTAAGGTGTGAGGACAAACCAGTCAATAAATTATAATATGCTGCTAATAATTATTTTGAAATTCCCAATGTAATTTAGTCCCCTCCCCAGGAAAAAAAATCTCAACATGGTACTAATGGAACTAATAACACTGAAACTTGTTCCTTTTTGATAAATAATGTCCGGTGATTGCACAGCTTTGGAAGGTGATCAGCATACTGACATCAGTCAAGACCAAGTTTCATACCATATACTTATAATTTTGTGTATTCTGAATGGGCCAAATTTCCCATTTTGTTTGCTATTAGTGCAAGCATGATACCTTGATTCTTAAGCCTTTTTAACATTTAAAATTAATAATCTAGATATAAACTGTTCTTAGAGATGCAGTTCAGGAATGCTTATGCTAAACATAATTACAAAACACTTTAGATGCAGATATAAGTCAGGTTACAGTATGTTTGTCTAACATAATTCCTTTATTAATAACACCCCCTACAGACTTTGGGCAGGAACTGTTTTTACAAAGCCCCAAAAACCCCTGAGAAAATGAAAGGATCAAATCGATTTAAAAAAAATAGATGAAAGGCTCAGATAGATTTTTCTTACATTTTCTAAATGTGTGTTACTGGTAAGTACCAATAGCTAAGGACTGAGACAAGGATGACATTAACTACTACATGATATAAACCATGGACTCAGTACATATACTTGAAGTACCAGTCTCTTTAGCTATATCTGATAGGTCAAACTGGGAACTATATTTATTATTATTTAGTTTAAGCTTTCCAAAGCATACTACAACTATTATAAATGCATAAAATTAAGACACAATAAAAAGAGAGTTAAAACTAGATTAAAATGCTTCACAAAAGATTCAGTTTCTTGGATTCTGAATCTGAGATAAATTGTATATAGCAAAGATGAATTGTCCATGGTTCTAAGACTGTGTGTCACCCAGAGTCACTTGTTGAGATGAGCAGCCATGACTCTGTTCTACAAAACTGCTTAGTTCAGGGCTAGCCGATTACTCAGAACCTATTTTTAGTTGTTTTAAAGTTGTATCAATTCTAGGGGCAGCCAAACTAATCTATCTGATCACCCAGTACCTAACTCTTCCTTACCATCTTTTCTCTAGGTGAATTTTGATAATTTTAAACTGCCAAAAGCTTTGATGGTTTCCACAGATGGATGCAATGGTCAACTGATTTTTATTGTAAGAGTAGGGTCTTATTTTGTTTTTATGTGGAAGCTACAGATGGACTAGTTGCTTGGAGAATGCCAAATTTAGCTGCTGATTAACTTTAAAGTTTATATATTCACAGACTAAGGTTACTTAGGAGAGAAAAGTGTTTTGAAGAATATGGACAGGCGGCAGGATTAAAAATAAATAAAGATAAAATTAAGGTTTTAGTTAAGAATATGACAGAAAAACAAAGGAAAGAATTGACAGACAGATTGAATATCCAGATCACAAACAAAGTGCAATACTTGGGAATACAGCTGACAGCAAGATGTGGAACACTAAAGGAAGATAATTATTATAAATTAAAACAACAGATTGCAAAAATTTGGAAAAATGGGAAAATCTATAATTATCTCTAAAAGGAGAATATCTACAATCAAAATGAATAAACTACCAAGGATAATATATTTGTTTCAGAAGATTCCAATTAAACTAGGGAAAGAATATTTTGAGGATTTAAACAAAATAATATTTAAATATATATGGCAGGGAAAGAAGACAAGAATTAAATTAAAATTGTTACAGGATACTAGAATGAGAGGAGATTTTGGACTACCCAATTGGGAATTATACTACTATGTAGTTACATTGATGTGGGTGAAAGAATGGATCATTTTGAGAAATACTAAATTGTTACACTGGAAGGTCATGATTTACAATTGGGGTGGCATGCATTTTTATGGTATAAGGAAAGCAAGGTACATGGGTATTTTAGGAGACATTGTATTTGAAATGCTTTATTGTCAACATGGGAGAAAATAAGGAAACAACATTATATGGAAATACCAGTCTGGTATCAACAATAGAGGCATTTGTGTATCCAATTGTTTTCAAAATGTGTTCACATAGTTAGATATAGTGAAATTTTAATGAAAAGGGTGAACTAAAACAAAGCAAGAATTAGATGAACAAGGGATAAAGATGAATTGGTATTCATATGTACAAATACATTCTAGATATGATAAAGATAGTAAGACAGAAGGGTTTTACAAAGAGGTTACTAAATTAGATAAAATCTTAATAGGTACTGAGGAGAGGATGATCAAAAAAATCATATGGTTATTTACTAAGAGTGAAATTAGAAAAAGAACAAGTTAAAGAAACCATGATTGCTTGGGGGGGGGGATTTTGGATATGGGATAGATCTAGAAAAATGGCAGAAATTATGGACTAGAAACTATAAATTAACAATGTCAACAGCATATAAAGAGAATTTGTATAAGATGTTTTACAGGTGGCATCTACCCCCAGCAAGAATAGCAAAGATGTTCAAGGACAAATCGGCAAAGTGTTGGAAATGTCATCAGATACCTGGATCACATTACCATATATGGTGGACATGTGCGGAAGCTAAAAGATATTGGACTAAAATACACACATGGCTGGAAAAAATGACAAAACAGCATATATATTTAAAACCAGAGACATTTTTATTGGGAATTTTACCTGAAGGAATCGACATATTTGATTATTAATATTTTAACTGGAGCTAGAATTGTATTTGCTCAAAATTGGAAAAATGAGAAAATTCCAATGGAAGAGGAAGTGATTAAGAAAATAATGGAATGTGCAGAAATTAGTAGATTAACATAAGCAATTAGAGAGCAAGAAGAGAAAGAGTATTATAAGATATGGAATTTATTTTACCAATGGTTAGATAGAAAAGTAGGAAACTGAAGTATAATACAATAGCAATATATCACAATTGATTATTTTGGATTGAATTATAACATGAATAAAAATTAGTAAGAACTGAGATTTGCTCTAAAGGATAATGTGGATTTGAAATTAAAGTCTAATGATGATGTAATAATAATATAATATGACATGGAAAGTTAATGCAATATGAATGTAAATCTAAGAGGAAAAGACTATAGATATTGTGCACAAGAAATATGTACCAATCAAAACAATGTCTAATTGAAAGGTTTTATTTGTTGTTTTATTTTTATGTTTATTGTTTAAAATAAAAAAACTTTTTGAGGAAAAAAAGAGAGAAAAGTGTTATGTATTCTCAGTTTTAGGAATATCATATAAATGTACTCAATTTGTGTAGTTTTGTATCATTAAAACTTAAGAATTAGATAATATTAAAACAATATTATTTCTGCTTCAAGTTCTTGAATCTTAAGGAAAAGAGTCTAAAAATGTGCCACCAGTCTCTTCAAAATTGGATCAAGCTCTATTTACAAGTAAGGTTGCACTAACCAAGATAGTATGATGGACTACAAAAATTGTACCAGAGGAGTAAGAGAAAAACCCCTAAGTAAACAAAGTTTTTCAGCACAGCGCTGTTGCTGGTTTCTTTATCTCTCCCCTTCTTGGGAGAGCCTACATATTAGGGATGAGGGCCACAATCTACTTATGTTGCTATGGTTATTCAGAAGCATTTACTGATACAGTGAAATATTCTCTGTTAATCTATAGCTGTATATATTTAATTCCTATTGTCCTGACTTAAATGGTAAAAAAAAGCACTACTGAATTAACTAAATGCACTTTATTCTTAGCTTCTGGGACTTAAATTCCTACCAATCTCAATAAAATTATCAGTCCCTTGATTATGATGCCTTCAGCATCCTGCTATATTATTGCTGCTGATGCTGGACAGCTGGGATGAACTTTATACCATCAATGACCCTGCTGAGAATATCTACTTTTGACATACATTTCCCATGGTGTTTTTTTTTTACTCATTCCTTCCAGGAACTCCATCTCCTTCCATGATAAGATAGCACAATAAGATTTTTGTGGGGGGTGTTAGTTGGTTATTGTACTGTACAGTTATTATTGGTTCATTTTTTCTTTTCTATGCAATTTATTTGTATTTAGGGATTTTTTGTCTGCCTCGTGTTTGTTCAAAGAGTTTTTTTTTTCATATCTTTAATCTTTTTCTAAATTAGATTAGAATTTTATTTAAAACATTGTGGTTTAGCTTCCCTTCAAATGATGTAGCTAGTTTTTTACAGGCTTCTGCAGTTCTAGCTTATAGGAGTAGGCTGATGTAGCGACAGCTGGCTAAATGTGTATATCCATATATTTACGGTTCCAGTTTCTAAACTAAGTAGATCAAGTTTCTATTCAAAATGTGTGCCAGAAACCATTTTTCTCTTTTTTCCTACAAGTTGACAACTCACTCCATGCCTTTATTTACGGAAGAAACAAAATACATTGCATAAAAAATACAAGATATTTTATTGCGTTATATCTGATTCAGAAAAACCTCATTTGTGGTACTAAATACAATGTTTTGAGCAGATTTTTCTAGCTGCAGAGCAGGGAAGATTAACTCATTACAAAATTGTTACCTGTAAGAGCTAGTGATTTTTCTTGCCAAATGAAGTAACTTACCAGGAAGCAAAAATATTTTTAAAAACCTACTGCAGCCAAAATTGTCTTCCCCTATAAAATCAAAATTTTATTGAGTTTCTTGCAGTTTGGCTCTATCAGCTGGCATGATGGTGGTGGGGAGTGGCATCTTGAAGATGGTTAATGGATTAGACAGAACCCTACCTTCTCCCTGTAGGCACTTCACTCCCTTCCTCTCCATCTTGGTTAATTTAATTTTAATTGAATTTTAAATTTATGGGTTTTATTAGTTTAATGTTTTATATGGTATTTTATTGAATAACTGTAAACTGCCTAGAGTTGCCTCGGAGAAATGGGCAACATAGAAGTTTAATAAGCGAATTGAATAAATAAAACTTTATCTGTCCAAACTTCATTTTGCTTAACGTCAAAATACATGCAAAGCTTGTAGCTCAAAATTAGAGGAAAGGTAAAGTTCAAAGTTTAATCTTGACATATTGAAGTAGGGCTCAGAAACTCCCATATGAAATCCAGAAATTATTATCAACCACTGTAGGCAAAGATGAGTTCAGCAGAACAATGGTTTAAATTGGCACACAGTATAGAATCCTAATTCTAACCCTAAGTAATTCTTCTGAAAATACTACCATGTCAGATTGTGTTAGAACATGAGTGTCAAACTTGCGGTGTCACGTTGCCATCATATGACATTTTGCAACATTTTTCTCCTTTGCGGAGCTGGGGTGGGTGTGGCCTGTGTGACACATCCTTGCGCAGGACGCCAGTTTGACACCCCTGTCAGAATAATCTATAATGTCACATAAGTAAGGTGACTGGCTATATGGATTGAATAAATAATCAATAAAAGACCTCCTGATGATCACTTTCAATATATCTCTGAACCCAGACCACAACCAACATTGTGGTAATAAGAGCAAATATGGTCCTAGGGACTTGTTTACACTGAGCATGTTCAACCAATGTATACTGGAATAAAGTTTTATCAATGATTCATTCTCCTTTTGGTAGGGCTATCAGATATGGGAAGCAAAATTCAGACATTAATAAAATAGCAGGGGGAGTGGGGGCACAAGAGAGAAGAGGAGAGAAAGAAATACCAATCATGCATTTCCTTTTTGACTAAAAACATTATGCATAAAAGATATAACAAGAAATTATGTGCATAAGAAAAAAAAATATTTTAATTTACACAAATACTATTTGCTACACTTTTGCATATTTTTGTGTGTAAATTTATATAATTATTAACTCTTCATTATTCTATACTCTACATATTTTATTCTTGAAAGCAACCCTTTTTTTCTACCACATGTATTCCAGGCATGGTACATTATCTTTTATTCTTTAAACTTTTACCTCTCCCTTTCTGAGAATGTCAATGTATTCAACCTAACCACAACTTTCTTGGTTTTCCCCTTCTTTGGACCCATTCACTTAAATGTATTTGTTTTGCAATTCAAGCCTGATACATTCTCTCTACTGAAAAAAAAAAAAAAAACCATTCCAACATACGGTAACTTTCATATGGCCTCTCACTGTTGTATCCTGTCCACATTCATTCACCACCTATTCATTTGTTACCTTATTTCTTCATATTTCTATTCAAACACTTATATGACTCATTCCCACTGCATCCAACTTTTTATTTCTCACATCTATTTAGCAAAGTGTGCAGATGCATTCTCCACAGCCATATTATCTTTTTTTCAATCACACATTGCTCACTATTTTTCTACCAGTATTTACACAACTTTAAATATCTCTGTTCACCCATCTGTAATATAGAGGAGAAGTTGTAGTGCTTACCCTCTGAAATACCATAGCCTTCTCTCTGAAGATCTGACTAGCCCTAATTCTACTAGCGTTAAAAAAAAAGCCTTTAAAAAACTGGTTATTTCATAAAATGTGAGGGTGAAAAGTTTAACAGAATCCATGATATGGTTACTACAGATATGACAATTGTTTTTTCAACACAATTATATATACACAGAGAGTCATTGTTTAACAACTGCACTATTTAGAGACTGTGAAGTTACAACAGTACTGAAAAAGTAACCTGACATCCAATCCTTTCAGTTTTGATCCTTCCAGGGTCTCGTGATCATGTGATTGCAATTTGCACACAGCTTCTGACAAGCAGAGTCAATGGAGACACCACAAGTTGTGGTCATGTGATATCTCACTTAACAACCACATCACTTAGTAACAGAACTGCTGGTCCCAGTTGTAGTCATTAAGGAAAGACTACCTGAAAATTATGATTGGTTGTTTTTAACTGCGCTTTTAAGTATGTTAGCCATGCACAGTCACTGCTTGCAAGATGAGCAGCCATATAAATTGTTTTTATAAAATAAAGTTTAATGTTTGCTACAAATCATTTAGGTTCTCAGTAACAACATGGCTCCTATTTTCACATCCCTAACAAAGAGATCTCTCTTACACCAAAGTTTGTTTAAATTTTACATACCATCTTGCTTTGTACTGAACCATTTGCTAAACATTCCATTTGTCGTAAATTTATGATTTACTTCTCTTGTATAATATTCTTACTGCGTTCAACAACCTACCATCAACTCTAAAGCAACAAAGAACATTCTACAGTTCAAACCTATTCACTTTAGCATGTTCTTCCTTTAAATCCACAAACTTATAATAATCTAACCATCACATATAGGTCAATTTCCACTAAATTGATTGATTGATTCTAGAGCGTTAATATTAAAATCATATTGTCCTTCATAGATACATAGAGCATAGCACAATAGCACGTATTTTAAATGTAGGTAACCTGATGTCTCCCTCCAGGAAGCCATATCGCCAGGTCAGATGGAACAAATAATAAATGTATATAGCAATGTTAATGTTGTATATTTAATCATATTCCTTTGTGTCAGGAAAAATGTTTACACTATTGTTCTGCCACTGTGCAAGTTTGAGTGCCAGGAACAAAATTGAGGTGCCAAAATATATACCATTTTTTTCTTCTGTACAATTTCAATGAGAATTATCATTTGACAACCAGAACATATTTATGTACAGGCGAAAAAATTAAGCACATAAATAACCCAAAACTTCTTTTTGTTTTTGTTAAGTCTTTTTGGTTATTAACAGTTGTACCTCATCCAGCTTTCATATCTCCTGGGCAATCTGACAGTAATAGAAAAAAAACTCCCTCTGGAAAGAGTCAGTGCTGCATGATCTCAGCATAAATATCAGGGATTGTGAAATCTAAGAACATCCTCCCCATGGAATCCTAAATAGTATATATTTTCTTAGAGCTTGTGAATAGGAACAAAATAGACATAAACCCACAGAAGCTGTCAGTAAAACAATCATGTAAGCTGAGAAATTTTAAAAAGCCTGAAATCTGCTTTTTCCAATGAAAGTATCTGATGTAAAACGGCAATAAATTCCAATTCAAGCTCAAGTTTTACTCCATGCCAAGTTTTGATTCTAGAATTTCTTTTATATAGCAGGGGACATGGGACCTTTGGATTTACACTTCACAACAGAACTACAAGTGGCGTGTGTTTTGTTTTCACACTTCTTGGCAGTATTAAAATGTGGATTCACTCATGTCTGTTAAGTAATGAGGACTACCCATATCTAGTCACAAAAGAGGAGGATGACCACCTGCCAAGCTTGGCATCAACCCACAGCATGATTCATTGCTTACAGGTGTCCCAATATTTTTTTTAAAAATCAACCTAACACTAAGAAAAGGACATTACACAATTCCAGGTAATGCTGATTTAATTCATGTGTTCATATTTATATATAAGACTATGCTGCAGAGAAATTCCACGATAGCAGAAATAATCCCAGCTGCACAGAGCCAGCAACATGCTAGAAGCTTCTGTTGTCTTTGCTTTAATCAGACTCAAGCAATCAGATCTGCCTGTTAAAGATTCAAGTTGACTATTTTACTATGTTCTACCTATAGTACAAGAATTTCCCCAGACTGCTCACCTTACCTTACTAACAGATAAAGTGCCATGGAACTTGGAAGGGAGTGGGGTCAGTTTTAGGTCCCTTGCCACTGTGCAATGATACAAGGCTAACTCCCCATTTGATCCCACCTCTTTGCCTGGGGATTTCCTAAAACTGTCTCTTCGGATACCTGGCAACTGGAAAAATATTCTAATGAGTCAGAAGCATCAATAATTGGCACATTAGTTCCATAAAAAGAAATCTGTCCCTGCTATCATTTTAATTTTCCCATTTGTACATACTGAGTTGTATTGGTAGAAAATAAACACAGAGTTGTCAAAGGCTTCAGCTGTATGAAGTAGGTAGGCATTTTTATCAACATAGTTCAAAGTAACACAATATAGAATAACACATTAAAAATAGCAAACAGAACCAAAAACTTATTTAACTTATTCACTGGGACTCTGTTCAACTTGTCACCTAAACCAGGGGGAATTCATTCATCTGCCTATTCCAAAAATTGTTCTGGATTTCAATAAATATAGGCTGAGAAATTTTATAAACATAAGATCTTCTTGTTCATGGGTCTCCCAAATATTGCTGCTTATAAATAGGCAATTTTCCAAAAATATTGCTGCTTATATCAAGGAAAGTAGATCTATCATCTATTGTATGCTAAAATGTCATTAATTTACTGTCAAAGGATCCTAACAGTCAATGAGGTTCATGAATATTCAGCAGAGCATCTCTACTACAACAAATCTTAGTTTGGGGAAGGAAAATATAAACCAGAGTCTTATTCTAAAAAAGATCACAGCAAAATCACTGATCCCTGGCACATATACAAAGCATATTTCTGCATAGATTCATAACTTGTCTTCTCCCCCTTAGTCTCATCTGACCTTGGCAACTCAAAGCAAGACTATATTACAAAATCATGTTTGATCTTTGTGGGCCTGGAAAGATTGCAAAAGAAAATTGAGATTTCTTGGATGGGCAAATTTGTGGGGGTAGAATATAATTCCTTTTGATAGAATAAAATATAGCAATGATATATTTAATGCTACAAAGATAAACAATAAGTTATCCATTTAGACTATGTCTTTTTGGGATCAATGTTTAATGATAGGCCCACAAAAGAAAAACTTGTTAGTGACAGTGTGTTATGAAAATATTAGTCATATCACATATTTGAATCTTGTGGCATCAACCCAGAGTGCTCTTCTGACTACTCATTTTTCAATTTCAAAGTGTAAAGTCCATTCTCACTGAAATATTTCCATTTCACTCAGCTCTAACAGTTATTTTCACTTTAAGGTCTACTGAACTAGGTAAAGTTCTATAGTTAGTGTCATTGATAAAACTGTAGATGGTACTGTACTGCTAAAAAATCCTAACAAGTTAGCCAATCAGAGGGTTATTATATAAAATAACTTCTTAAAGATATACATGATTACTCAAAGTGAACTGGGCTATGATACATTAAAGGACAAGAGAGATGAAAGTATTCTCTTAAATACTTAGGTGTATGTGTTTTATTCAGTCAATTGCCCAGATAAAGCAAATCCTTAAATTTTTATATTTGGATGTGATCAAATGGGAAATTTGCCAATCTAATAAATTAAGAACTTTTTTCTTCACTTGTTTGTGAGAAGTTGGCAAGATTTAAAGAAATGGTCCCCTAACAAGTACATGGCTAAACCCCAGGTAGTAACAGAAAAAGGAACTGAGGGTGGGATGATTGGATTGAATTGAATATTTTCAATTCTTTTAAATACTTTACTTGGCCAAGTGTGATCAGATGCACAAGGAATTTGTCTCTGGTACGGAAGCTCTCAGTGTACATACAAAGCAATCCTTATCATAATCCTCATCATACATTTTAAGAAGATACTTGGTTGATACTTAGGATGCTGGCAGCAACCTGTATCAACCATCAGAGCCAGTCAATAATATTTGTGATACATTTTTAAATGTTCAGTTGTCTGAGTTTCATGTTTAATGAATAAAAGAGATTATAATATTACCAATAAAAGGGGGAATAAACAAGATAATAAGAAAGATAAATAATACTACAGCCACACTACATGCATAAGTATACATGTACATTAGGCAGCACTGTGTGAATTGGGTGTTCAGCAGAGTGATGGCACTAGGGGAAAAACTGTCCTTGTGTCTAGTTGTTTTGAAGGACAAATCACAGACTCAATAATTCCTCTAAAAATTGTATTAACAGTTCCTAGGCAGTCTGAATTTCCTGAACTGACACTGGAAAAACATTTTTTGTTGTGCCTTTTTAATGATGGTTCTAAAGTGTCCATTTTTTATTCAAATTGACATGGTTTATTTAAATCTCCCTAATTATTTCTTACAAATACAAATCATAATTTAAAGTACTCAATGTATAATTCTTTGATATGAATCAATCCATTTAAAGTTTTGTGGCCTTTTGTTTGAAGGACTGCAGTATAACTTTATATTATATGCAGAACAACTGTAATATTTATTACAGTTTATTTACTGCTTTAAAAAAAACCAAACTTGGGGGGAGGGGAGTAGGAAGACATATTATCTTTCATTCCTATCAGCAATAAGGTGATTTTAAAGAACATGTTCTACTTACTCATTTTAGCCTGAAAGGCAACATACTAGAATGAGGATGTGTAGGCAACAGCAATACATTTTATTAGGTCATCAGGAATTTACAGATAGGCACATGACATCCTCCTCCCACCTGACATACAAAAATCTTGTAAATCTAGTTTCATTTACTATAATCTATGACCACATGAGTTAAAAAGCACACCTGTATTAACAAAGAATCAAACAACAAAAAAATACCACTAACCCCCACACACTCAGAAAATCAAAATGATGTGTAATCATTTGCTAACTGGCAACTTTCATCTCATCTATTTTGCCACTGTAGCTTCTACACCCTTCCTATTTTTGCAGTTAAACTACAACCATGTCTGGATTATTGGTTTGCAAGTCAGCTATTCCTCTACTTATCAACTGAGCCCCTGCAAAGCACACCAAGATAGCCTGGCTTTTTGCACAGCTATTATGATCCAGGTTAGAAATAAGCAGTGGCACCACAGAAGAGAGAGGAAATGTGAACACACTTTTCCTTGTGAGGTAACAATTCTAGATAGCCAGTGTATTTCCATCAGCATTTAGGCTGATTCCACTTAGAAACCAAAAGGAAGTAAGTTGGAAATAAATACAAAGCACACTGCCCTATCTCCCAGGATAGTAAGGAGAAATTTCTTGACAGTTAGAACAATTAATCAGAAGAACGACTTGCCTCTAGAGGATATGAATGTTCCAATACTGGAAATCTTTTAATGATTGGACAACTATTTGTCTGAAATGTAATAGGGTTTCTTGCCTGAGTAGGAGGTTGGACTAGAAGACCTCCAAGGTCTCTTCCAACTCTGTTATTCTTTATGTTCTGAAAGTAGAAGCAAGTTAGGGATCTCTGGATGATATCAATAAAAGTTTCTCATTGTGAAGAACAACAGTTAAAAAAAAACCATTGTTCCCCTCCTAAACCAGACAAACAAGAAAGAATGGTTTGGAGAAAATTAGGAGCAGTTCTTATGTGGAAGTGTTTGCCAATTTGTAACTAATACCAATTACAAATCCTAAAGTGACTGTGTATTCAAAGGCACTCGAGCCCTTAACTGTTGATAACAGTGAATCAGCAAGGATATGGATTCAGGGTCTGTAATTCAGGCCCACTGCTTCTCTAAGAAGATCTTCATATAACATACTTTTCCTCCAGAGTTATTTGATACATGATAGTTAGCTTTCATGTATAAAAACAATAAGCACAAACTTTTCAGGATGCATGGAGCTATTCCTCTGTTTTAGTGATATTCCTGGAGGAAATTGTAATATAGAATCCCAAAAAATGTTGTTCAGAACAAGAATGTAAAGTGGCAAAATGTGTAACCAGATTTAATCAGCTGCATTTGCAAAGCCAGTTTCATACATCCAGAAGATGTTGAAGAGGGATACTATATAATACTAAGTCTTCTTTGAGGAACTGAAATTTGTAATGCTATACATTAGTGAAGCGAGAACCCAGTTAAGAACTCTTCAGGCTAAAGCATCTGCTAAATGATGTACAGGAACGAAATGCTGGAAACAGGTCTCCAGCCTATACCCAGGGGCGGGATGTTACCGGTTCTGCCCGGTTCTATAGAACCGGTAGCTCTGAAGAGCAGCAGACATGCGCACAGTGTGAGTCAGGCACGCATGTGCATGAAGTGTAGTCACCAAACTGGTAGTAATACCGGTTAAATCCCACCTCGCCTATATCTCAAACCTCTTTGATGAACAAAGATGATTAGGTAAAACACAAATATTTAGACCCAAAGGTCCTTTTTCAAAAGGCAATTGTACTTTGTTTTTCCTCAAAGATATTTTATTTCTCATTCAATAAACTTTTTCAGTTCTGACTCTTCTTGATTTCTTAGATGAGAAGAGAAACATCTTCAAGGAAAAACGAAGTACAGTTGCCTTTTGTAAAAAGCACCTTTGGGACAACCATGACCTAGATGTCTGAGAATCTCTGCAGACACACACATTTAGACAATTAATTGCAAAACCAGTTATACAAAGATATCCACTTAATTATATTTCAGATAAGATTTAGACTTTACAGTAAAGAAGATGATCACAAATCTTGGTGCTACACCTGGTTCTGCATAAACTGCATAAAATACTTTCAGTTTCAGCATCTTACTCAAAGTCAAGGTGTCAAATACAAACCAAAAATACAGTTCTGTAAATGTTTAACCAGCCACCTCTCGGAATTTCAAGACAAAGATAAAATTAGCTATGTGAACTACTATATACATAAATTTGTTCTGCACAAACCAGGAAGTATCTATTTGATCTGATTGGATGTTCTGTAAAGCTCCTATATGAGATTAGATTCAGTCAGTACAGTACTTCTTTGGTATGTTTAGTACAACATACTCATGTAATATTCCTATTGAAAGAAATTACTAATGAAGCATAGTGCTGAGGTTTTTATAAATAAGATGTCAGGATCACAGGTGCATCTATACAGATCTTTATCTTATATACAATGAAAGGGATTGTGTTGTATTGTATCTTTGATAGGACATGACTAAAAAAATGATCTTGTAAAATCAGAGGCATCTAAATGCCCAATTTATATTAAAATGTATGTAGAAACAGTAGATTCTGAATTCAGGTTTTCATAAAAAGGAGAGAAGCAATTCTGCACCCATCTGTTTTGGGTTCAGTTCACCAAACTTATTTGCAACCCTGTTCACACCTAAGTAAGATCTTTAAGATGAAACAGATCAATTTAGAAATGGAATAATAATAAATTAGATTATCAAATTGCTGATATACAATAGAATACCATACTGCATGAATACATAAAAACATATTACACTGAACTGCACTTCTGATAACTAGACAAAGCAACTAAATTCTAAGAATTCTCTCTGTGCTAAACAGTTTGCAAAAAAAGAAAAGAATAATGCTTACCAGTGACAGTTATCTTCTTCTTTCCATGTTCTTGAAAAATATATCTATAGAGATAAAAATTATGATCTTAAATGGTAGCATTTTATTAAAAGTACTGCAAATAAAAGTACTGCAAAATATCATTTATTCCCCTTCTTTTAAAAAATATAATTCTTAAAATGATTAAGAGAGAGAAAAAAACACAACTCAGCCTTCCTGCTCACTGAAATAAATTACTCATGCTGACTCACCAACCACAACTTCCTCTCCCTACATTCTATTCATACTTTAGGGTTTGAATAATCAGCTTCTCAGGATCTCTGGATCTCAAATTCTTCCAGGAAGGAGGCATTTTAATCCATACTGTGGGAGAGAAATATTTTCCATCACTGTTCAAAGAAAGATATCCTGTTCTTCCTTCTCTTTCACTGAAACTCTACATCTGAAAGAAGTGATTGCTTCCCTTTTTTTTTTGTTGTTGACAGGGAACAGGTACTGCAGGAGACTTTCAGGATTTTGTGGATGTGCTTCAAATATTTACATGCAGTAATAGTTTATGCTTTCTTGATCTACATAAAGAAGATAGCTTAAATTGGAAAATTCATATTATTGTAATGTCATATGAATAAAGAAAAATATTGGCAAGGCATTTACTGGATAAAAACATCTAAATTAATACCATCAGCTATACTTTTAAAAATAACTTTTTGTAACTGCAAAAACATTATTGAAAATGTATCGGCAATAGCTAGTGAAAATGTGGTCATGAGAACCAAGAACTAAACAAAAGTTTTTATTTGTGGTAATATCTTTTATTTGAAAGGGTGTATTGTTCAATTCCTATCAAGCGCAAGAAATCAGAAATCCAGGCAATTCAAATGAACATGGGTTTATATGTAGGTGCAAGGGACTTGAGATTGATCATGTGTTTGACCCCTCCCTTGGGTTCAGCCTGGTCATCTCTTACGACTCTATTTTAACAATAGCACTTAGACTTAAATACCATCCAACTCTCATGGTGATTTACTGTCAGCCATCAAGATCTTCTACTATTGCTTTCCATCTTTCGGCTGTCATAAGAAACGGGGGGGGGGGGGGGGAAGGGATAAGTCTGGGAAGTGAGCTGGAGGTGTTACATTCTTCTGTTGTGTAAATGGGGGGGGGAAGCATACAATAGAGTTAGGTTTCTATTTCTCGCTTAGCTTTCTTTTCTCTGCGCAACTGCAACCCGTTATCAAAATATGCCAAGGTCAACGGACAGAGGCCTCATTATCACCTAAAGATGCCCACATGATCATATTCACAACTTCTAATTGGAAGTGTCATCTGAATTATTGGGAGTGGGAACATTTCCATCACTTCTTCTCGAGTCACTACACAAGTCCTGTCCAGTGCAGAGCGCAGGATCTGGCTTTGGTGTTGAAAGTCTCCAGGTCATTGACAGTGCATGGCTCTGGTAGGAGGGGGCAGACCAAAAGATGTTGCATTGTCTGATCCTGCCCACAATCGCAAGCAGTTTCTCCATCCCTATTGTAGCCCCATTTCTACATGAGGACTTTGCATCGTCCTGTTCCTGTCCGTAGGCGATTCAGGCATGACCAGATGGGCCATGCCTCACTTGAACCCGGAGGAAGTGATTCACTTGGTTCATAGGAGAGCTGATGCGTCACAGACTGGAGGTGGTTGGACCATAGGGTAATCCTTCGACCGTGGGCGGTGTCATCAAGGGATTCGGTTGAATGGAGAAAACTGCGTCTGGATTTGAGTCTCTTTTTAGCCGGTTCACGATTGTAGAGTGGGTGGCGAGGGTTAACTTCTTGCTTGGTTTTCTCCATCTGTGCTGAGACCTCTCGCCTGATGTGTGGTGGAGCAATACCACACAGTAAGTAAAGGTCATCCATCACTTTGTATATGTGAATTGCGCGCCTAATTTCTCAGATTCAGAATTCTTTGGTTGCTACCACTTCACTTTCAGTAAAAGATATCTTTTCTCTAAACTAAAGAGTCTAAGTATTTCTTTCCTGGATTTTGAATGGAGCTCCGCCTGACATTATTCTGAATCTCCCCACCAGCCCACCCGGAGAGAATACCCAATTTTCTTCTGAGGGGGCCTGGACATTATGTCATCTTCAAATAGTGACCAAGAGGATCCAGGAGCCATTGGAGGGCAAGATTCTGTGCTGGTGCAGGAAGCCCAATCGCAAGCAGAGCTCAGTCTGGAAGAGGATCCAGCTGTGAAGCCCAGATGGTCGGTGGGGGTTGGTTGGAAAGATCCGGAGAAGGAAACCACCCCCGCCGGGTCACAACTACCTGCCGGCGTGGAAAAGAGGAGCCTTGGCAAGAGAAGGAAAAGAGGGAATTCTTACTGGATCAAGTCAGGAGACTCCTGAATGAAGCCTTTGAACAACCCCAAGCTGCACAAAGGTATGAAGGGGGAGGGGAAGTAGCCCCAGCCAGAAGAAGCAGAGCAGCTCCCTTTCCCATAAATCAACCCGATCCAGCAGCAGCCCCGGGGCTTTCAGCGGGAGGTGTGATTCCTAGAAAGCGTAGAGCTCCTAGGCTGCCTCCGTTAGAAGTAAAATACGGGGGGGATCCCAAAACCTTGGGATTTTTCCTAGCTCAAGTTTGGAGCCATATGGAAGAATACGGGGAGGACTTTCTCTCAGAAGCAGCCAAAGTGAGGTGTGTTACCAGGGCTCTGGAGGGAATAGTGGCAGAGTGGATGGTGACCTTGCATAATGATAATGCTCCTCAGTTGCTGAACTACAACCTGTTCATGGCTGCACTGAGGGCTAGGTTTGAGGACCCACTGGCAGAGCGCAAGGCCCGAATTAGGATGAAAACCATAAAACAGGGGTGGAGGTCTGTGGCTGATTACATCCAAGAATTTAGACAGTTAACCGGCCATTTCCGAGACTGGCCCCAAGAAGCCCTGATAGAACTGTTTAAAGATGGTTTAAATGAAGATGTGTACCAGAGATGCATTGCTAGAAGAGACCCCAATAACTTGCAGATGTGGTGCTTGCTGGCAGAAGAAGTGGAGATTGATTTAACCCAAAGCAAACGGCGGGGAGATTATGGGTGGAGCAAGCTTTCCCCCCCACGTCCTCAAGAGGCTCCTAAATCTCAGAGGGGAGGAGTGGCAGCAAGACCCAACCCCTCAGCCTGTTTTCGATGCGGGAAGGAAGGTCACCAGGCTGTGAACTGCAGAGTCAAGCTGGAGCCAAAGGGGGCACCAAAGGAAGGAAAGAAACCTGAAAAATCCCCAGCGAAGCCTCGTGAAACAGCACTAAAGTCAAAAGAGACGGCAAAGGTCGCCCCTCCCGCAGGAGAGGAATCAGAAACCCCAGTGACCCCTGAGGAGGAGGATTTCGACTCGGAAGACGACTTCCTGGTAAGTCCAAGAGTGGGCCCTATGAACATTCCGGTGAAGTTGAGGGTACCCAATTCAGGGGTCGAAGGGAAAATTCTAGCCCTGTTAGATTCTGGGTGCACAAGGTGTATAATCAACGCAGAAGTAGTGAAGAAAATGGGCCTAAAGCTAAAACCTTTGAAGATGCCCATTTCCTTTTGCCAACTAGATGGATCAGTGGCTGGAGGTTGCCCCGCACGTTTTGTCACGGAACCTATAGAAATGGTCATGGGAGAGCATGATGAGACCCTGCGTTTTATTGTGGTTCCTGAGATGGAGTAACCATTAATACTGGGACTGCCCTGGCTCCGGAAATGGAACCCCCAGGTTAACTGGAGGAAGGGGCTGTTGCGCATACGCACAAAGCAGCGACCGAGAGGAGGGGCCAGATCCCAGCCGAAGCCTGAGGACCTAATTGAAATAGCTTCCACAGGTACTGAGCCCGTGAAAGGGGAGGAGAAAATTCCCAAAGAGTATTGGGATTTAAAAGAAGTGTTCAGTGAGAAGGCCTCGGATGAGCTTCCGCCTCACCGGCCAACAGACTGTGCTATTGAGATTTTGCCTGGGGTGAAGCTCCCGAAACCAAAGTTGTACTCAATGACCCCACGGGAATTGGAAGAGCTAAGATTGTTTATAGATAAAAATCTGGAATGTGGTTTCATTCAACCTGCTAGACCCCGGGTAGCGGCCCCAGTGTTGTTCCGGGAAAAGAAAGATGGTTCCAAACGCTTGGTGGTGGATTACAGAAATTTGAACGCTATTTCTGTGGAAAACGTGTATCCCCTTCCTTTGATGAAGGACATGTTGGCCCATTTAGCGAAGGGAAAGATTTTCACGAAGTTGGATTTGAGAGAAGCATACTACCGAATTCGAATTAAGGAAGGGGATGAGTGGAAGACCGCTTTTAGTTGCCCGATGGGTTGCTTCCAATTCAACGTTCTTCCTTTTGGTTTACAAGGGGCCCCAGCTGTATTCATGCAAATGATCAACCAAGTGTTACATGAACATTTATATAGGGGGGTTCTGGTTTATCTTGATGATATCCTTATCTACACGGAAACTCTGGATGAACATGTGAAACTAGTGCGGTCGGTTCTACAGAAACTGTGTGCTGCTAAGTTGTATGCTAAATTGTCAAAGTGTGAATTCCACCAAGACAAAATTGACTATTTGGGATATCGCATTTCATCTGAAGGCATAGAGATGGATCCAGAGAAGGTGAGTGCCGTTCTGGAATGGGCTCACCACGCACCAGAAAACAACTTCAAAGCTTTTGGGGATTTGCAAATTTTTACCGGCAATTCATCCCGACGTTTGCTAAGATAGCATTGCCCATCACAAATCTCTTAAAAACAAAAGGGGAGGTGAAGCCAAGGCCAGGAAAGCCGCTGGAGTGGTCCATGGAGTGCCAAGCCGCTTTTGAAAAGCTAAAACGACTGTTTGCTGCAGAACCAGTGCTGAAGCACCCGGATATGGACACTCCTTTCGTGATTCAAGCCGATGCAAGTGATGTGGCTGTTGGAGCGGTGTTACTTCAAATCAACGAGAAAGGGACCTTACAGCCTTGTGCGTATACTTCCCATAAGCTGTCTGAAACAGAGAGAAGATGGGCCGTCTGGGAGAAAGAAGCTTTTGCAGTTCGTTGGGCCTTACTGACCTGGAGACATTTCCTGGAAGGAGCAAAACATGCATTTGAGGTATGGACTGATCATAAGAATTTGGAAGCCTTAAAAATGCTCCGGAAACTGTCCCCTAAACAAGTTCGCTGGACCCAGTACTTCAAGCGATTCAATTTCTCATTGAAGTACATTCCAGGAGGGAAGAACTTCATGGCGGATGCTCTCTCTAGACTACCCCAATATAATAGTATGCGCCAGGAGGTGATAAGCCCAATTGTCTCAGCCAAACATCTAGCCGCCCCAGTGATCACCAGAGCCCAAAAGAAGAACCAAGAAGTGGTTTTATCGAATGACCTAACCGAACAATTAAAAGAAGCTTCAAAACTGGACGAATGGTTCCTGGCTCATTCAAGTGACTATACAGTTAGAGATGGTTTGGCTTGGGTGGGGGCCAAGTTGTATGTGCCACAGGTGCTGAGGGGCCAAATACTACAACAGGCTCATGATTCTAAAGCAGCTGGCCACTTCGGATTTGTGAAGATCTTACATCTGGTTAAGCGGCAATTCTTGTGGTGTACTTTAAAGAAGGACATTGAAGCTTATGTAGCTAGCTGTCCAATTTGTGCTTCGGCAAAGAGACCTCCTAGTAAGCCAGTAGGATTGTTACAAAATGTAGCTAGACCAACGGCTCCCTGGAAGGAAATCTCTATGGACTTTATAGTAGAATTACCCGAAAGTGGTGGAAACACGGTCATCTGGGTAGTGACTGATTTGTTTTCCAAACAAGTACATTGCATACCTTGTTCCAAGATTCCCTCTGCTAAGACGCTGGCTAAACTGTTTATTTCACATATCTATAGGTTACCTGGCATTCTAGAACGCATAATCTCTGACAGAGGGGTCCAGTTTACCTCAAATTTTTGGAAAGAGTTCCTGAAATTAATATGCTCCGCCCAGGGGTTAAGCTCCGCCCACCAGCCCCAAACTAATGGGGCCTGTGAGAGGACTAACACAGTGTTAGAACAATATCTTAGATGTTACATAAATTATCAACAAGATAACTGGTCCAAATTATTACCATTTGCTGAAGTGGCATATAACAACTCCGTACACAGTAGTACTGGATTTACTCCATTTAAAGTGGCTTCGGGACAAGATTTCGTTCCCATACCTGAACTTCCTCGTGAAAAACCTAACATCCATTCGTTGGATGAATTGATAACTCAACTCCAACTTAACTGGCCAGTGACACGCAAAGCATTAGATGAGGCCCATCAAGCTCATAAGAAATTTGCAGACAAGAAAAGATGCCCACAGAAAGAATATAAAGTGGGCGACAAGGTTTTCCTGTCCACCAGATACCTGCAGATCACTCAAAAGTCAAAGAAGCTTGGTCCTAAGTATGTTGGTCCTTTCACGATTGAACGGATTATAAATCCTGTAACAATCCAGCTGAACTTACCCAAAACTCTTCGACGAATTCATCCGGTTTTCCATGTTAGTTTGCTAAAACCTGAACGTACTTCTGACTTAAGACCCATTCAGGCTGACCCTCCCATACCAATACTGATTGAAGGTGAACAACATTTTGAAGTTAAAGAAATTCTGGACTCTCACAAATTGGAGGGGTCGACTCCAGTATCTTGTAGCCTGGAAACATTTCCCTTCTTCGCAAGCCGAATGGGTTAACGAAACCGACATTAAAGCCCCTAAGTTGATCAAAGCACTTCGTTTCAAGTATCCTGATAAGCCTTAGGAGTGTATTGTTTTGTAATTGTTTCATGATTAATAATTGTCTTTATATTTTCTCCTCTCTCTCCTCTAGGACTGATGGTTTTCCTTTTTCTAGGAGGGCCGAATGTCAGCCTTCAAGATCTTCTACTATTGCTTTGCATCTTTCGGCTATCATAAGAAACGGGGGGGGGGGAAGGGGAGGAAGGGG
>BLBF01000018.1:51938319-51959501 GCA_015471245.1 Laticauda colubrina | reverse complement strand
GGGGGGGGGGGAAGGGGAGGAAGGGGTAAGTCTGGGAAGTGAGCTGGAGGTATTACATTCTTCTGTTGTGTAAATGGGGAGGGGAAGCATACAATAGAATTAGGTTTCTATTTCTCGCTTAGCTTTCTTTTCTCTGCGCAACTGCAACCCGTTATCAAAATATGCCAAGGTCAACGGACAGAGGCCTCATCATCACCTGAAGATGCCCACATGATCCTATTCACAACTTCTAATTGGAAGTGTCATCTGAACTATTGGGGGTGGGAACATTTCCATCACTTTGTATATGTGAATTACGCGCCTAATTTCTCAGATTCAGAATTCTTTGGTTGCTACCACTTCACTTTCAGTAAAAGATATCTTTTCTCTAAACTAAAGAGTCTAAGTATTTCTTTCCTGGATTTTGAATGGAGCTCCGCCTGACAACAGCATATTGCCCCCAACAATCTGGCTCCTTATTTTGCCTACCTTGGAAGGATGGAAGGCTGAGTCAACCTTAAGCAGGTCAGATTTGAACTCCTGGCTGTGGGTAGAGTTAGCTTGCAATATAGCACTCTAACCATTGTATTAAAGAAGTAGAATTGGGGTAGGGTACTTATCAGCAACAGACTGGGAGAGTGCAGAATTTACTTGATTATCAGTTTACACAGTATGTTGGATTGAGTTCTGTTTAATTAGTTACCAGTTTAAATGTATGTTTGTGTGTGTGTGTGTGTGTGTGTGTGTGTGTGTGTGTGTGTGTGTGCAACACTCTTTTTTCCTTAAGGGAAAAAAAAACCAGAAACAGTAACAGAATCTTGCAAGTCTTCTGCCTGGTCTTCCCTTTTGTCCCTCTTATACCCCAGGGAGTCTAGTTGGGGGAGGAGGACTAGTATGAGTCTTTTGCCACATTCTCCTACTTCTTTGGACTTTTCCTTCTATACAGAATGTCTCCCTAAAGGGTTCTGGATTCCTTCTCCAAAGCAATTTCCCTGCCTCTCTGCATTAAAAGAACTCTGACTATCAGAATCCATAAGACTCTTCTCTGCTACAGTGCCTAACCTTTGGAAATCTTACCTTCAGGTAAGATCTGCTCCCCTCCTCCCATCTTTCTGCAAGAACCTGAAGATTTGGCTCTGCTGGTTGGCCTGGGGATCAGATGGACCCATTTCACTCTGGAGTTGGCTACTACACTAATGCCAGACTCCACTTCCTCTCTGCTTTCCATCTTTTTTTTATCATACTGATATATTCTCATGTTCTTTTCCATTGTTTTTTGTTTATTTTATTGTTCTGTTATTTTAGTTTTGTTTACACTCTTATCACTTCTTCCTTTCTATTGCTGTAAGCCATCTAGGATAGTCCCATGATGAGATAGGCAGCAAATAAATTTAACAAATAATAACAAATGGGAGATAAACTAGGAACATCAGAACTGTTGACTAGACTGGCAAATTGGGAAAAAACACCTTAAAAGACAAACTCTTCCCATTTTGCCAAGAAAATTTGGATATTTCCCATAAGTTCTAGGAATTAAACTGTACTGTACTGTACCTATGGTTAATCTTATCAGATCAAAGTATTATCAGTATAACAAAACTGTACAGGCTTCACTGAGTCAGACTTAATTTCTGGTAACTACATGCTTATGTCCAGATATTGTGGCTATGAAACCGTTAAGAAAAGTTTGAAAAGAAACAACAATAATTGACCTTTTTACTACTTGTTGCTAGCAATAAAATTGCTTTCCAAAAAAATGAACATGCCAAACAAGTTGTAAAAAGCAAAGATTTGTTAACAGAAATTACTTGTAGATGGTATACAACTTTGTCAATATTTCTCAAGATAAATCAAACATAATAAATGTTGGTAATGCCGTAATACAGGAAAAAAAACATGCCATATGCAGTAGACATGTAAAAAAAATCCAAAAGTACACAAAAGAAATACAGAGCACAGTTGAGAGTTGTAGAAACCAAATTTGAATTGAAATCACTTTTATTTTATTCCAGGAATAATTCTAGGAGATCAACAACAGTTAAAATTTACTAAGATATATATATATATTAGATGAGGGATAAAATTAGTAGAATATTAGAAAAAGATATATTACCAATGTTATCTGATTGGGAATTTAAAATTGGTAAATATGCAACAATGGCAAAATCAACTGTATAAAATCACAACAGAAGTATCCAGAGGCAAATTCAAACATTTAGATTATGTTTTTAAAAGGGAAAAAATTCATTACAGAACTGAAATAAAAAAATACATGGTTTCAAATGTTTATAAATATGTATATCAGAATACAATAAAATAGAAGTTAGAATCTTAATATTTAGCATTAAATGTTTTCATAATTGTTTCTTCTTTTTCCTTGTTAAGCAATTTATCTTCAAAAACAGTATAGTGAAAATAATTGACATTAAAAAAACTTTAAAACCCTTTTCCTTTTTGTTAAAAGTAATTTAATGTTTTTTGTTTTCTCATCCACAACGTAAGTCAGCAACTTCTCTACCTACTTATTGATTGTATCTTTGTCTTATTTTTTTTCTTTTTTACCTTTTTACCTTTTGTGTTTTCTTTGAAACAGAATATATAATATTTCTCTTTATTTATGTTAAGTATCGATATTTACAGACATTGGTTTTCTTGAACTTCTTTGATCAGCCTTTGCTAGGTAACAAACAAGCCACAAATAAGGGTCAGTTGAACCAGCATGTCTCAGCATGTCAGAGTGACAAGTCTTTACCAAACAATTAATAGAACAGAGAAAGCCGTCACTGCTACATTTCCTGCTGCTGCAGTAAATAATTTCTGTTCAAAGTAATAGAAAGTGCCAGTTTGTATAAATCTAATCAGCAGACTCCACGAGCTGAGACATGCTGATTCAAATGACCTTCACATTTGGCTTGTTTGTTGATGAGAAAAATGATAATTTTACACCTGCAATAAATGTACTCATTTACAAGGGGCAGGTAATTAATTTAGTCTCCCTGTAGCAATTAACTCACAGGTAAATGAGTACAAAAGAACAAAGCATTGCAAGTGTACAAATTACGGTTTTCTCTTATTATTTTGTAAATATTTCTTTATATTAATTTATATGTGTAAAAATATTTCAACAGGATGTTCTACTTATTGATGAAGGCTTGCAGGTAATGCTACTTATTGAGGAACACTTGCAGATAATTGTGGACATTGCTATTCTCCATCTCTTCTTTTATTATTACTCCTATTCTTCTTTTCTTAAAAAAATAAAAACTGAACATACTCCTCCTTAGAGATGTTGAAACTTCATTATGCAAAATGTGCCTTTTCTGTGACAGTCTCTGGCCTGTGGAACACCCTTTCCTCTTGATGTTCATTTAGCAAAGGTCTACTCTCCTAGCCTTCTGAAAAGCCCTGAAGCCCTGGCTTTCTCCCTTCTAGGTGCTGGGATAGGACCAGTGGGATGAGATGATTTAATGAGGATGTTGAAAGCTTAACTTTGGTGCCAGGTTTTTAATATTTTAATAGATATCTCTAATGTGCTGGTTTTTGTTGCTACTGTTTAAATTGCTGATTTGGAGCCATCCAGGGTTTCATACAAGAATGTAAAGGTCTCCCTGGTCCATTTGTGTCCAACTCTAGGGGGGCATTCTCATCTCTGTCTCTTAGCGAGGGAGCCAGCATTGTCCAAAGGCACTTCCATAGTTGTATGGCTGGCATGATTATATGCCAAAGCAAACAGAACACTGTTGCCTTCCCAGTGAAGTGGTACCTATTTATCTACTTGCATTTGCTTGGTGGGCAGGAGCTGAGGCAAGTAATGGAAGCTCATGCTGTCATGTAGCACTCAGGTCTTGAACCCGGGCTATCAGTTTTCCAGATGACAAACCCAGTGTCTTAATCACTGAGCCATCCTCCCCACTCCCCACATGGCTATGTTAATGCTTTAAAAAAAGTAAAATAATAAAAAAAAATGTTACTGAGTTTTATATTCAGGTGATAGTCCTGTTTATTGGGGCTAAACTCTTTGGACTATTGATTCCTGAAGGATATGTCAGTGGTTCACATGCCCTTGAGGTTTGATTACTTAAAGCCTAAAATATGGCAGGGATGGAATTTTCCTCTGGCCTCTGATGATACTCCACCATTATTTGAAGTGGAAATACAAGAACCCTAAATAACCAACTTATCAAAGTTTTTTTCAAAAACCCATGCTGGTCTCCACTGCCCTGGAAGCAAATTCTGATTGATTTGCATCAATTTAGACTTTTTTTATTTCCACTGCAGAATTAAAATATACAAGAAGCAAACAAAGCAACATCAACAAAAGGGAGGCATTTAGAAATAAGACAAAAAACTTCATCTCATCAAACTTCACTTGATTTACACCTACAAAGTAAATCTAACATTTCCAGTTTGGTACTAAGCACATGATGGTAGATAAAGATTCCCAACTTCAATCCCAGCATATCCAAGGAAGACTTTTGTTTGAAATGCAGAATTCGCTCTTGATAACTATAGTTTGGGGTGGGGAATGATGGCCCTTTTATGACTTGTGGAGCCAGCCATTGTTCCAACCTTTGCTGAAGACCATATTCAACTTAATGGGAGAGCGAACTAGCTACTATTGCTATATCCACAAAGAGGGTTTTTATGGAATAATAAGCAGTGAAGTGAATCACTCTTTGAAATGGATGGGGAATCTGTTGAATGCTCCATTTTTTTTCTAAAGAATCATACAAACTGATCTTGGTGAAGCCAAGTACGGCTGAAATTTAAAGATTTGATCACTTTTTCCAAGTCTGACCAGTCACCTACCAGGGGAAAGGGGTATTTCTGAAAAAGATCTAGATTTTTTTTAAAAGGTATTTGATATTAAAGTTAAGGCCAAAATAGGTCATTTCTGGAGCATCACAATGGCCAAACTATCTGATTTGCTTCTTAGATTGACCAGGTCTGTTCAAGTAAATAGTTAATAAACACACTTTGAGTTTAAAATTCTTACTGAATCACTGAAGGCCAAATACAATGTTATGTGCACTTTGTAGCCAGATCTATTGTTTAATTTTAATTAACTGTAGATATGAAGTATTACTAGCTCTCTGGTATACTCTCCCTTTCCAGCCACGTCTCTCCTTCTCCCACCATTGCCATTTATGGGTATTGACTTCATAAGTATGTCAAAAGTATGTAGAATTTTTTCTCTAACTGGTTTACTGATAATTGGCACATATATGGCTGCATTTTCTATTGAATAACAAGGTTACTTGCTGCATCTGTGCTTTGATATATGTGTATATTTGAAACAAAGGGGATTTTCATATTTCAATCTGAGTCACACAAGCAGCAGGGAAGGATGGGTTAGAAACAGTTTGTCTCTTCCATAGGGTTCCATTGGTGGTGGTGATGTTTCTGGATTTTTTTTTCCAGTCACTCCTAGCCTAATCCAGCCCACTTTCAAAGAGTCTTTCTTTTACCAATTTTTTTCTCTCACCTCCCCCAACTTTGTTTTGTTTCTGAAAGGATCTCCTGCTGACAGACAGGCAAAAATGGACAGACAATTCCAGCAAATCATTTATATAATTACTTTCCAGCGTTCCACAGCTTGGAAAAATTTAAAAAGTTTCCATAGGTCCCATTGGATTTGTTTCATTTATTTGTTAGCTAAGCACTGTAGAATTTATAGAAACATATGGGTAAGCCACTGCTTGAAGAGTCATGCTTAGAAAGGGATCTAAATTTCCCGCCCTTATAGAGTGATTCGACAAACTTAATATAATGTGTAGTTCAGTTCCAACAGAAGCTTGAACCGTATATTTAGGTGCTAGTTCTCCTTTGAAATGAACTATACTAGCATTGTTTTTCTTCTGTTTGCATGAATCAGCCTACCACAAAAGTGATTGAGGAAAGAGTGGCCAAAATAAATCTTGGATAATTTTCAATCTAATGAATCATAATGTTCCTGACAGAAATCAGAGAATTCTATACACTCATTCTTATATGAGTGCTCTTAAAGAAATTATTTTTTTAAAAAAATAATTAAAATAAAATGTAAATTTGGGTTCAGTTATAGGACAGCATAGGTATAGCATTTGTGACAGACTTGGGTTATCTTCAATGTGGCATAAGACTGTTGTCTGTATTGTGGATATTTATATAAAGGAATAGGAACAATCTATTTGCAAATCAGGGACTTCCCATTGAATGTTAGATGGGGGTCTAAATGGCTATTTATATTTTAATTCAATTAGCTATTGAATTTTAACAAAAAGATAATTTCTGATAAAGTCCCACACCCCTTTTATGACTTAAATTTTCTGGAGTGCTGTCTCCCAATAGATACATTCCTTTTGATATCATGATTACTACAAGGATACAACACTGTAGTGTTTAAAAATAGCATTTCTATCATTAGTAAACCAAGTATCAGATATGAATGTAGTTAACTATAGTACTCAGTCTAATTCAGGTGATCAAATTACTGCTTTGAGTAATCTTTGTATTTGTAATTATTCTCACACCCTTCTGCAGAACTTATTGGAAGATGGATGTTCTATAGAGGAAGGCAGAAATAAAGTAAATGGCATTCATTCCTGGAAAGGTGGGAGCATGGGAAAGAGTTAAGGTATAAGGCAGGGTTGTCAAACTTATGTTGTCATGGCAGCATCATGTGACATATCACTTTTCCCCCTTCGCTAAACTGGACTTGGCCAGTGCATGCCACATCAGGCTTCGAGTTTAACAGCCCTGTCCTACAACAATAAAGTAGATTCTAGTGGTCCTTGCAGTGCTTATTTCCTGACTTTGCCTACCTCAAAGGGCTGATGGTTTCTCATTGCACACAAAATGCTATTTCAGTTCTGATTATTAACACTTTATAGCCCAATATTATCTATACTTATTGTTGATAATTTAGCAAGGTCTCCAATAGCTCTCTTCCTAGTAGCTGTTATCTTATTCTTTTCAACAGTGATTGAATGCAAGATCCCTTGCATGCGAAGATCCCCTGTATGCTTAGTCTCAAATATTTGTAAATAGAAGAGTTGATTGAATCATACTGTTGAGAGCAGGTAGGTTCTCACACTACTAAGTAATGCGTTCTTTTATTTGTCATTTCCAATTTTAATGACTAGCTCAGCTTGTTGCAGTCTGACAACTATAGCCTACAGCAAGCATGGCTACTTTATGGTCTGACCTTTTAAAAGAGTTCTTGGAATATTCAACAGGTGCATATCTTCCTATGACAATGTTGTGAAGAAGTAATTGCTGGGCTGCCACATTTCCTCTTTCAGAATTCGTTAGAGCAACTGAGTCTGCTTTCTTTGGTATTGTGTTCACATTATGCTCTTTCATTCCCCTTACTTTGATAAAAAGCAATTTGCTCTTTCCTTACCTTTCATTTCCTTCCAGAGGTTTCCACGGGCACTGATACAGAGCACAATGTAACTACAGACTGGACTCTTGTCCTGAGAATAATCAAACCAAGTCTCATGTCAATCCTGCATGAAAAAGAATGGCAGAAAAGGAAACAAAATAATAATACTTTCCCACATTATTCCCACATATACATTACTACTGTCCCTTTAGACAGAAATATATGTTGATATGAAAGTAAAGATGTTGAACCAAATTATAGTTTGTAACCAAAAATAGCCTAATTGTAGATTTTTTAAAAAGAAGTTGGGAGAATGAAAAACCAACTGAGAAAAATAAGCAAATGGTTCTACTTTCTGGTGAACTTGGAGACCTCTCATAAAAAAGAGGCCTGGAATTCTCCCACCCCCCCCCCCCCCATGGGAACATTATGAATCAATCTTTCCCACACTGGAAGTCAGCATCAAACTCTTAGTTTTGTGGAATCTGGACTAAACGTTTCAATAAAGATAATATTGCTACTGTGAAAAAAAAGAGAATCAGAAAAATGAACATAGCCAAATTAAATCTGAATATATGGCTGTGAACGTACTCTGTATAATGGAAACAAGACATGAGTATGTCTAGCCTGGGATGGATTTTTCTGATTTTGGAACAGTAGTTTAAGGGTTTTGTGTGAGACAAGAATTATTCATAATTTGTGCAGAAACCAAATATTTAAAATTCAGGAGATATATGCTTCTCCTTCATTTTTCTCAAAGTACACAGTACCTAGTATACCCAGCTAGATGGCAGTACCCAGCCAACCTTGGCTATCTCAAAAAAATTAAGTAGGATTACAACTTGTTAGCATTTGAATGGAAAACATTGAGAAATTACCAGGATTGTAGGTTAGATTGGGCAGTTAGAAAAACACCTTGGAAGAAGGCACAAGCACGCCAGTTTCATACTACTACCAGGAAACCTCTACAGATGTATCCACGAAATCACCAGGATTTGAGCTTGACTTGAGGGAGACTTTATTTTTAAACCTATTATAGTGATTTTAGTTTCAGATTATAAAGCAACCTTTCCAGACCTCTGGTGTCTCACTTCATTATGACCAGATGAAACAAAAAAGCAGCATTGCGACACAAGTTCTGCCCCTATTGGGAATGTGTGCAATTTCCTGTGCTGCACATAAAAAAGAATGAGACTTACATGCAATATCAAACATGCTGCTTTCTGGCTCACTCTTACTGCCCTGACCTCCTCCCTCTTCCCCACAAACCTTGGGATATCATCAACCCTGTTCATACTCAAGATGTCCCAAGGCATCATTGTGACATGCTTTATTGTATAATCTCTGCTGAGAAATTGATAGAGGGAGCACATTCATGTGGGTTCTGGTCAATCTGGATCTAGCTTTCAAACCACTTGAATGTCATCTCATGGAGGACAAGAATTCACTGTTTTGTTCAAACCAACACAATTTGCTCAGCAGGAAACATCAAAGGCCACAAAAGAAGTGATAGGGAAGATAGATGTAAGCTGAATTAGAGCAGTTTACCAAAAGTGATACTGAAGCCATATACAATGAAGTGTGTGTTTGTGTGTGTGTACGTGCACAATCTTTGTTCTATTATCTCTCTTCCTTCTCTTAGCATTTCTTCTGGGAATAAGGCACTGTAAAACTATGCCCAATTTTATTAATTTGTTTTTCTTTATGAAAAGGTTAAGTGAAGTATCCTTGGGCTCCTGAAGTTATTTTCTGCAATTTCCAGAACCCTCTCCAAATTTCAGATTCATCTACTCTGAGATAGGAATTACCTGAGAAGCATAATATGTTTTATAAAAGAAACTCTGAAGTCCAACTCCTAAAGAAAACCCTGGTCCTGCCTGCTGCAGCCCTTACCTCCTGCAAGCCATTAAATATGCCCCCAGTCACCTAGCCTATCACCACTGACCATAAAGAAATCATGGTCAATGGTGCTGAAAGCTGCTGAGACAGCTAAGTGAACTTAAAAGGTCACATTCCCCCCTCCATTTTCTTACACAGAAGATTGTTTCTCTTCATAAAGTAGATTTTATCTTGAATATATCCCAAAAAAATCTGTACCAGTCTTTTTAAAAACCCACAGCTCTTAGGAAGACAAGATCCTTTTGTTAATTTCCAAGGCATTTTTGTTTACTTTAGAACATTTCCTGAAACTATAAATTTTATCCGCTTTTTGATAGGATTCTCACCAAAGATATTTCCTGATAGGGAATCTTGTTTCATATTTGACATCAGATGTTTTTCCTGTGATCAGAGAAAAGCTGGAGGATCTTTCTAAGCAGTAACACTGAAACGGAGGTTATGCTTGCACACGTCAACACAGGGATGTAGTGGGTTAGCTTCCCTAGTTCCCTCAAATAGGTGCACTTAAACGTTTCTCCTCTAACCATTACCATTGCATCCTTTCATAATCTTGGGAGAGAGAATCTGTTTGGGAGAAAGACACATAAAGATAAACCATGTTTATACACTATTCAAAGAATAAGTTACACACTGTTCAAAAGAGACAATAAAATAAAAGACAAAAGAAACATTAGAAAACAAAAACAAAAAGACTGGAAACAATACCCAGATAAGCAGGTATTAGCACCAGACAAACAATCAAGCAGAAAGAGTTAGTGTAGAGCAGGAGTGTCACATGCTGGCCACCCCCACCTCCAGTTTAGTGAAGGGGGGGAAAGTTGCTATTCGTCACGTGAGTTTGACATCCCTGGTGTAGAGTTTTCCAGGTGAGAGATGGGACAAATATATATTACTCTGAGTCTTAACTGCATTTTTATTTTTCTAGGTTAGAGTGGCTCCCTAGATTACTTCACATTGAATCAAGTGAAAACTTATGACCATCTGCTTCTTATCTATTTACACATATGTGCTAGATTGGGCATACAATTTAGATTGGGCATACAAAATGCAATTTGGGCATACAACACAAATTGGATTGTCTGACCAGGCTATTTATTAATCATGTGGGTAAAGAAAGAACAGATAAAATATTCCTTCCAAATAGTGTTTCATTCATCAGTCACAAAAGAATTTTTTTCTCATTTTTTTTTAACCCTCTTACCCCTTCAAGACCAAACCCACCTTGTTACTTTTTTAATTCAAGAATTGAAAATGTCCAAAGATGCTTTTTCAAGAGGAACTGGACTTTCTGGCTTTTCTTTAAATATGTTTTGCTTCTCCTCCAAGAAGCTTCTTCAGCAGCCCCAGAGCTGAAGAAACCTCTTGGATGAGAAGCAAAATGTCTTCAAAGAAAAACCAAAAGTCCAGTTGTCTCTTGAAAAAGCTCCTTTGGAAAACCATGACCTGGATGACTAAGAATCTCTATACAATTTTAAAATGTCCCTATTCCATCAAGACCTACTCTTAAACTATGGTAATTAGACAGTCTTAACCAAGGATAAAGGCCAAGAAAATATGCTTTAAACAAGCTTGTGCATTATGAGAATGTACAAGAACAGGTTAGAGAGAGATGCAATATACTAACTCTAAAAGTAATAGATTTCCCTTTCTTTGTTGGATATTTAAAACACACATACATTTGAGCCATTTGGCTTCCTTCTAATATTAGGATACTGACAGAAATTTAAACAAACAAAATATCTGAATGCTTCCACTACAGTAATCAGATCTTCTCGCTGGACCATTGTGATAGCGGACAAAGATATCTAGAAAAACTAAACAATTTATTTAAAAAACCTTTGGTTCTTTTGATTTTGGAGACTTCAAATACTTAATGTCCACCTCTTGTGAACAAATGTAGGAAGTACTATGCCTCATAATTTTGGGAGGGTTGTTTAATTTATTTTTTCAATATTTTTAAATCAGTTTAAAAAGTTAGGAGGAAGGATGTTATTGGTTGTTGAGGATTCATTTCTTTATTCAATGGAAGCAGTGGTACTTCCCAATACCTTGGGAATATCCTTCCCTTTCCTGTCTATGTAGATTTTTTGCTCAAGATTGTGAATCAACCTATTTTCCTTTTAAATCCAATCAGCTAAAATGAAAAACTGTTTCTGTAAAAATATATAACGCTGCAGAACCCAAAGAAAGAACCTGAATAACTTCTTGTACTCCATTCAGAATTGTCCAGAACTTATCCTAGAGCTCATCTTGCATCATAGGAATTTGAATGCCTTTCCTTAAATACAGATGCACCCCCCCCCCAATCCTACAATACTCGATTGAATAAGGTAAGCATTCCTAGATCCTTTCCCTGAAATACTGCCACCTAGTGGGACCTTGGAAATGTGCCTTTTCCTTGGTTGTCCCTACTTTTTGGAACATTCTCCATCCCCCTCAAGATTTGGCAGCCCATCCTACCTACCTTCTAGCATTTAGGCAGGCCATCAACACCTGGCTTTTTATGAGGGGGCTGGGAAAGAATACAATAGAAAGAATGAAATGAAGGGAATTAGAACTGGCTCCAGGGCATCCTAAGAGGATGATTAAGACACTGGATTTTTGTTTAATTGTTTTATTATTTTACGGTTGTTTTATAGTTACTAGTTTTATTGCTGTTGCCCCCACAGTTGTTTAAGGTGGACAGCCACATAAATATTTGAAAGAAAGAACGAAAGAAAATGAACATTAAAAAAAAATAATTGAACATATACGTGATATCTTACACCACTTCAGGAATCACAGTCTTTTTGTGGCATACAAAACATTTGGGTTCAAAATAATAATAACAAAAAAAAAAAAAAAACCCTAACCTACAATGAAGAATTCAGGATAATCTTTTCTCTAGCTCTGCTATCTCCCTACAAAAGCAGCCAAAAAATAACTACAACTTTGAGAAAGATCTGCTTACCCACCTATAAAATGGAGTAATATTCCAAACTCAATAGATGCCTTCTTGCTAATTGGCCCATTACAAGTACTGTGTTTTGCCAGCATATAATAATGAGATAGGTCTCGCAATAAATATGTCAGCTAAGCACTACAATATTGTCTCTATAATTTAATGGACTTGCAGTGGAGAGAAGAGCTGGTTCATGTTTCACATTTCATTCTGCTTTCAAATAACCAATAACACATTGCTAAAAGCTGGCTTCATGAAACAAGTGCTTCATTCGTTGTTTTGGCTTACTGCTAGATTGCAGCACTTTGAAGAAAGGAGAGCAGAGAAAGAGAGAGAAGAAGCCAACTGTTTTCTAAAAGCTGATCAGCTGACATTTAATTGTGGTTGCAGGTTTTTTTAAAAAAATATTGCTTTTGGCTTCCCCTTCCCTTTTCTACTGCCCAAATAACAGAGTAGTATCTTGTGCCATGGAAAACAATAACAGGAAAAAAAATCCCCATTAAATATCAGGCACAATGGGGAATAAAAAGATGCTGACATTAGGCTTTGCAAGGACAAATTAATTTATGAAAAGAACATATGCTTGCCACATCTTAAAAAGAAGAAAATCTCAATGGATAAATGATAGTAACCAAAAGTCAGTGCAAATATAAAATTCTGGTGGCAATCAACTCATAACAGCAAGTTGCTTTCAGTTAATGCACAACTATCCCATCTTGAATTGGATACAGATATTGCACATGTGCAACAATTATTGTAGAAGTGCAACATGTGAATGGAAAAGAAGAGCAGCGTCACTATCACTTGAGACTGGAAATTAAATGAGGAGTCCCATTTTTACTAGCAAGACAGTACTTTGACCTCAGTGCTAAAAACAAATATGGAAAAGCTATACAGAAGCACTTCCCATTGAAGCAAAAACGTTCCTGACAGAAAGATTTGTCCAGCAATGGAACAATCTATTTAATGGAGCCTGTGGGTAATCAACCTCTGGAGTTCTCTAAGAAAAGGCTGGATGGTTTAATTGAGTTTCCTGCTCATTGCAGAGTGTTGGACGAGATAATTGTTGTAGTTCTTCCACTTCTATAAATGCTATGATTTTATATATTCCATAGGTACCAGCAAGTATTCAACATGCTTTGATTTTGGAACAGTATTGATTAGGGTTGGTCATTTTATATTTGTGTCTTATTTAAGTTCAGCCAGAACAGAAGCTAGATCACCATCACAACACGCTGTCCCATTTAGAGACCCTGCTGGTTTAAATTTAGATTAACAGGATATGCTAACTATCTTACACTTTCTTCAAAAAGGTAAGGGGAGCCGAGAGGTGTACTTCTTTGGCAACTTTTACCAAACTGATCGCCTTCATATTATGTTGACTTTCCCATTATCTCTAGCCATCATGCCATTTTATTGGTTGAGAATAATGGAAATATTAGTCCAAACATGTGCAATGCTGGCCTACATCTCTGCACAGAATTCACTATGAGAATTCCTTTCTTCAAACAAGCTCTGGAAAGAATGAAGCTCTCAGCCTGCAAGACAGGGAAGTACAGGTAGTCCCCAACTTACAACAGTTCATTTAATGACCATTCAAACAGCACTGAAAAGAGTGACTTATGACCATTTTTCACTTACAAACTTTGCATCATTGACTTATTGCAGCGTCCTTGGGTCAAGTGATTCCCCTTTTGCGATCTTCTGAGAAACAAAATCAATGGAAGCCAGATTCACTTAACAACTGTGGCAGGAAGGTCGTAAAGTAGGACAAAAATTCACTTTAAAATTGTCTTATTTAGCAACAGAAATTTGGGGCTCAATTGTGGTCGTAAGTGGAGGATTACCTATAATCAATTCTTCCCTTCCCCACTCCCAGTAAAATCCTGCTGCAGTTGAGAGCTCAAGGGATGTTGGTGGTTAGGCAAAGATTACAGCTTTTCCTAAAGGTGTATTTCTTTCTGTGGAAGGCACTGATGCATCCAACCACTTAATGATAAAAATACGTAATTTTCTTGCCGCTTATACTGTTGTGACCTTTGCAAATCAAGCTGCAATCCACAAAATCATTTTGAGGCAGTTCCTGGATTAAAATAAGATTGAGTTCATATGTATCTGCCTTAAAATAAATAAAGCCAATAGATAAGATGGAAATATGGTTTCTATTTGAGGCATAAAGCAGCATGCTATCTGGAAATAAATCTTTATCGAGAAACGAGAGCTGGTTTATGTAAGAATAAAATGGCAAACTGTAAGAAAATGATTAGAGCAAAGAGAATGGTGAAACTGTTGAAATTATCTTCGTATATTACATGCATAAACATACACCTTGGTTAAAAGAACTTGGAACACACTACTGACTCATTCATTTTCTTTTTCACAACCATGTTAAGCATGAATATCTGAAAGTCTTATTTAGATTACATCCCATTCAGTTAAAATATACTGTGTTTTCCAAGTCCTACTTGGACAGTTTGTATATTGACTTACACATCGTTTTTGCTTCATGCATCAAGTAGACTGTGCCCTGGAATTATTGTGAACATGCAATATGCCTCTTATCTTGTTGTTATGTACTTTAGCCATTCCATTAATATTTAATTCCTAACTCTAACAAGGAGAGGCAGTCAGGATGGATGTTTAAATTAGTTCAGCAGTCCCCAACCTTTTGGGCGCTTGGGACCAGTTCTGTGGAGAGAGGTTTTTCCATGGACTGGAAGGGATGTGGGTTTTGTGTGCTGCCTGCATCCCATGGATGGGGCTTCGCTTGGATGCGCGGACTGGTTTCTGGCATGCTGCAGATCAGTGCCAATCCGTGGACTGGAGGTTGGAGACCCCGGAGCTAGTTGAGCTAAACTTCAGGTTTTGATTTGAGCTGCTATGTGGTGATTCAGTCAAGTGAATGGCTGCTAGACATTTGACTAACTATTTAAGAATTTTTAATTTAAGGTAACTACTGTATATGTTTTAAATTTAGTAATTCACCCAGATTATCTGGGTTTTAGAATAGCAATACTGAGGTCGTGATTAGTGGGATTTTTGGGGAGGGGGGAATTGCAGGCCTTTCCCCCAGGATCCCAATAAGACTTCCTTAGCAAATCAGTTTAGATGTGGTTATTTGCAGGATTTGTAGATTGTTAAGATTTAAATGGGTGGGGCGATGAATGGCGGTTTCCCAGGAGGTGTTGATCAATTAATTGCTGGCCATGGTGTTGACTCTCTTTTGACTGGTCCATTTTGAAGTTATAAAAAAGTACCCAACTTCTTTCCTTTATCGTGATCTGGAAAAAAAGAATCAATATTATAAAATATAGGCTACATATTTCATTTTACCATACCTTGATTCCTCCCCCCCCTTGTATTTAAGTTTTATATATTGCATGCTTCTGGGACTTTGGCAGTACGTAGATATTTTAAATAAATACACATATACATATTTGAAGCTTACTAGTGCTTGCTCCCCCTGAATAGACATGATGAAACCAAAAGCTTATCAAATTCCCACTAAGTTTTAGAGACAGTTGAGAGGAGATACCAATTTGATATTTTTAATGTTACCTGAATAAAAAGCTACTTCATATTTTTCTGAAGCTTTAAAAGGTAAAACCTCTCTTGGGTTGAGTGCAATTCTGGATTACATGGACATGTTGAAAGCTACACTTTCTAGCAAGAAGAAGCTAAGTTAGCTTCAATAGGTTCCAAAATTATATTTATCACATATACATACACACAAATATGAACTCAAACATGGTATCTTTAATGCAACTTTTCCCATGTAGGCATCTTTCATATTGTCTAATACATCTGCAAGTACCAGGTTAGGAAAAATGGATATGCAATAAGTATTCAATCCAATCCTCTATTTGTCCAGGATTCTAGAAAAATTACAATAAAGTGACATGAAAGCAAAAGTTAAAGTTTAGTATGTGTATGGTGTGGTATTTTCACATTTACCACGCTGTATATGTTATCATTGTATTATAGTTGTCCATGTCATCACTTATGATACTTAACTTAAAATAGCTCTTGCAATCGAGATGCAGTATTTATTGTGTGATTCACAAATACCTCTTGCAGCCTTTTTTAATCTAATACTCCTTAAATTCATTTGAATCACAATTTCTAGAAAACTTGGTATGGAAAGAATTATTTTCCTACACATCTGGAAGTCCCTTTTACCTGGATGAAGGTGGAAATAATCCATATCCATTTTCTTGCATCTATTTTTAGATTTTAAATATTTTAATTAATTTAAAGTTAAGACACCTATCATTACCTCACTATTGGTTTTTCAATTATTTTCCACTGAATTTAAGGTCTATATTTTTAAAATCATATTTACGTACTTATAATCTAGCACCAGGTACTACTGCCCTTTGTGAATTACATTCCTCAAGATAAAATATTTTGCCATTTGCACAGAGTTTCTCCTTATAGGCACTCTTTTGCTTATGTTTGTTAACATAACAATGCAATTTCTAGTATAAATGTATACTTGATGAAAACTAATCATATACATCAGAATAAACAAGATGAAGTTGTGTTTAGCAGGTGTTTTAATAAAGCAATGCCAAAAAACTGCTGGATCAGAAAAGAGCAGTTCTTCAAAACTTCCAACTGATCAAAATATATGTGGCTAAGCTTCATAAGCCACATTTGAATGCAGTGCAAAAATAAATCTCCTCAAACTGCATTCAAAACTCAGACAACAGCAAAGGTTTTAATCAACAGAAATAAAGCTGGAAAACATAAAAGGGACTAACTTATTATTTCAATAAATCTTTATTTTAAAAACAAAAGTGTGTCCCAAGAGCTTTAGGAGAAACCACATTTTTGAAAAATAAATTGTTATGAAAATTCTTGGAGACAAATTGTTCTTTGCTATCAATTGATCTTTAAATTTCCTTATTACATTTTCCATGTATTGATTGATTATATGCCATCACATCAATGCTGACTCAGCAACCACATAGATTTTCTCTGTGAAGATCAAACTACATTTTTATTTCATTTATTTTTTTTTCAAATGTATATGGCCACTCATCTCACAAGAAGTGACTCTGGGTGGCAAATAACATATATATATATATATAAATAATAAACATGTCCAACACAGTCACATACTTCCCTCCCTCCCACATACAAACACCAGAATAAATCATCAGCTGAGCCACTTCAAAGTTTAATTGGTCTTCTGAGGGGCCCTCAAGCCTGATGACAAAGCCAAGTCTTGAAGGACTTTTGGAAAATAAGAAGGGGTGGGTATGATCTCATTCAGGGGTCAGAATGTTCCATAAGGTGGGCACCACTACAGAGAAGGCCTTATTTTTTGATCCGTCAATTGTGGTTCCTTGAAAGTGTAGTTCCCCAAAAAACAGTACCTGCAGCATGCCTCTATTGCCAGATCTGATGGAACGAGCAGATGTAATCAAGCAGAAGTAGTCCCCCAAATAACTAGGCCTCATGCCATATACTTACTTCAATGCTTTATCAAAACACATAGTAATATAAATTGCAACTTACTTTAAATTTATCTGTGTCAGAACTAGTCAAGTCCATTGGGTGAAAGACTGGAGCCTCAAACCTCTTTGCTCAGAAGCAGTTTTGATTTTCATTTCTTGGCTCCATCCATTGAGAGTTTGCCAGATCCTTCTGCCACCATCTTCCAAGGGATGAGTAATCTGGTATTCAGTATTTGTCTTGGTTTCTAAGAGAAATACAATTTATACTTTGTATAATCTTTTTGGTGAATAAAAGATAAACAGAAAAATTAGGATACAAATAAACCAATCAACCAACCATAACCCATTTAGCATATTTGGCCCAACCTTAAGGTATAAAACAATTTAACAGGATTTAGATTTATTAGAGAGAGGGAACATTTTAGTTTTAAATACTTCAAACATTTAATACACAAGAAATAAATACTGCTTAGTCAAAGAAGTACTAATAAAGTAATGCTCTTAGAAGACCACAAGCAGATACTCGTCTTTTATCGATAGGAATTACTGTAATTTAACAAGTTCTTGGAGAAAATGTTGCAGAAATTTCAGAATAATATGCAGATTCAAATATTTAAATACAAATAATAATACTCAGCCTTAAGAGGGGGAAGGATTAAAGATTAAAATTAAATGGGAATTCACCAGCTTATATAGAAAAATAATTTTTAAAAAAGAGGGCATGAAATTTAAACACTACAGAAAAACATAGGAAAAATAGATAAACATAGATAAAAAATAGAAAAAAATTAATTAAAAAACATAGATAAAAAAAGAAAAACATAAATTAAAAACTTAGCTCAGCCTCTAGCTCAAGAGGTGTCAAATTCCAGGCCCGTGGGCTGCATCCAGCCCATGGGGTGCTTAGATCTGGCCCACAGGGCCAGCAAAGGAAAAAGCAAAGGACCTGAGGTGCCTCTGCTAGAAAAATGGTGCACCCCCCACCCAACTGGTTTTGGCCATCAGAGTGTTGCAGGAGGCCTTCCAGCCCCAAAACAAAGTGCTGGAGTGCTGCAGGAGGCTGTTCTTGACTCAGAAAGTTATAAAAGGGAGGAAAAGTATAATAGTTTAGCTTTCAGGCTTGCAGGATTCTGCTACTATACCCTATGTCAATAATTTATAGTTCTAGTCTTCCTACAGAGTCAGTTTCTTGATCTGGTTTTTCTCTCATAAGCATTACCAAATAGATCATGTAAGTATTAAAAAAACAAAATCACATAAGTGTATTTTTAAGTGTATAAAAGTGCCTATTTTTATAAGTGTATACCATGTGTATGTGTAGGTGCAATCCCGTGTCATGCCCGCCATGGCCATGCCCATCCCCCACCCATCTCCCCAAGGTCAAACACAACCCTGAAGCAGCCCTCAATGAAATTGAGTTTGATATCCCTGTTCTAGCTTCAATATTTAGCTATTTCTTTTGAAACTTGCAGGCTTTCCAAATAAGAAAAGATACCTTGCTTCCCCTTCTATTTCCCCCTATTTTTCTAAAAATTTCAAAGTTAAATCAAAGTGCAATTTGCACTCCTTTCTTAAGTGTACATAGAATAATAAGCAGGAAACCTGTACCAGTGTTGGCTAACCTTTTCATCCTCACATGCCAAAAGTGTGCATGTGTGTGTTCATGTGCATGCGTGGGGGGCCCATGCCTGCACCCATAATGCAATGCGCACGACTTGCACACCCTGCGCATGCACACGACACCCCACCTGCTGCATGCCTCTGAAAATGTGCACAAATCTCCCACACACGTGCCCCCCCCCTTGCATATGCGGCAGATCAGCTGGCTGGCAGGAGGCACACACACATGCGCAGTGGACCTGATCTGGAGCAATAGCTCGCGTGCTGGCGGAAATGTCTTTGCTTGCCACATCCGACATGTGCATCACAGGTTCGCCATCATGTCCCTAAACCATTGCAGACAAAACAACTGTCCAGTCTCTTCCTGAAAACCTCCAGTGATGGAGCACTCACAACTTCAGAGGTAAGCTGTTTTGCTGAGTAATTGTTTTCACAGTCAAGATAATCTAGCATCTAGCCTGAGATCAATCTGGGTATCTTAGAAAGACAGACTATTAGATGGCATAGTGGACGGCATATAAACTGTATCCCTACATGGTCCTGGCTACTGAAACACAGCTGGCTGTGTCAGAAATTGGCTGATTGTTGGACACCTTGTCTGGTCAGAAAGATAAAATGACTAGATCATAGCTATACATTTACCTCCTTATTCTCTAATTTTAGCCAATTGCATCACAGAATAGCCAAACAATTAGAGCCCAGCAGTGGAGACCTGACACACACCAAGTTAACAGTTTCATCCTGAACTGAGTCCTGGATGATCCATGTTTTACCAGCAGTTGACCCTGCTTTCAAGAGTAGGACTAAGAGGGTGACTATTATTGCTGCCTTAACTTACTTGTTTAGCCTACAAACTTAAAGGAAGAAAGATCAGCCAGGGGCCTCCTCTTGTTTCCTATAGTGGTTTCAGCCTTACACCATATCTCCCCCTGCTGGTTATGGACTTCAATAATTCTCAAACTGATATTTATCTCCCATCAATATAATCCCATTTGTTGTGCTAAACAGGAATAATTAAATTTGAGCTGAAACTGCAAAGAGGAATGTTTCAGTCAAATTTTAGCCCTTTAAGCTGCAACTTTGCAATTTATAGTCCCTATAAGTAAATTGGAAAAAAATATATAGGAAAAACAAGATAGAAAGCAATGAAATGCACTACACTAGCAATGGTACTATGCGGAGCAGTGAAATCTGGCTTAACCTTAACATGAAATTTGGAACTTTTTCATGCAAACTAAGATCAAACAGCCGTAAGTATGACAGAGAGAATAAGAAATGTAGACAGATATTATTCCGTATATACATTTCAAAATAAAGCCCAAATTAATCACAACAATGTTCGTTGAGTCTTAAAACTTGTTGAAACATACCTGAACCGTGTCATAAGCAGCTTCTTGGTATTTTCAAAATAATTGTAATTCTTCTGGGTTAAGAAAGATCAATTTAATTGTTACTTTTACTAATGGTTACCCATCAATTGTGACAGTATTTGTGCAGTAAGACAACCCTAAAGCCAAGTCATCATTTCAGGATTTATACGGAAGTGATAACATCCCTTCCAACTGAAGATTCAAGGAAAAAACTCACTCAAACCCTCACATGAACTCTTGTAAAGCAGACATTTAAATCACAGCCAAGGTAGGCAGACATATCCTTAGGCACTACAAAGTAGAATCATAAAGAAGTCAGCCTCATGGTCTCCTGACAAATAACCTAATTAATGAGGAAATACATGTTGCTGTCCCAATAAGGGTCGACAGGAAACTCTGAGCCTGAGGCTTGAGATTTGCAAATAAAGTTGGGGAAACCTTATAAAATAAAATGGAATGGAATGGAATGGAATGGAATGGAATGGAATGGAATGGAATGGAATAGAATAGAATAGAATAGAATAGAATAGAATAGAATAGAATAG
>BLBF01000018.1:51923355-51937805 GCA_015471245.1 Laticauda colubrina | reverse complement strand
TTCTTTCTTTCTTTCTTTCTTTCTTTCTTTCTTTCTTTCTTTCTTTCCTGCCAGCATTAAGGATTTCTTTCTTTGACACTGATATCTTTGGCTGTGCCATTCTCCAGTTCTCTTGTTCCTAATCACATCTTTCACATTATAACTGAACCATTCCACCTCCTGTACCAATAGCATAGCATAGATTTGATTTCTATTAACTCCATCTGGTGATATCACTATATATAGACATTGTTTTGATTTGTTGGAAAACTGTGTTAGCAGCCAACAAATTGCAGGGTTGGTAGAAAAAGAAACTCATTATCCTACTTAATATGCTTTCTAGGCCATATAATCTCACTATGTTTTTCTCTTTAATATTTCCAACTTTGGCATTCCAGCTCCAACCACAAGTAACATAACATATTCTCTCAATTTCAATTTGAATTTATCTGTAAAACTCATCAAACTCTTCTTCTGTATCAGTGATTGGAACATAAATTTGGATAATTGTCATATTAAATTTCTCCCATGAAATCTAAGTAATATTATTGATTGTGTTGTGTCCAAGTACATTCTTATTATATATTTCCTTGCTATGAAAACAACACTGTTCTTTCTTCTGACTAAGTGTTCAATTTCAGTCCATTCCAAATTTATTTATTTATGGTAGAATGGGCTGTTATGCCCTTGGGCACCGGAATGGAGTGAGTTTCATATGACTTAGCAACTGAGGCTCTCAACCACCTACCAATTGTTGAAGAGGAAACCTCGTGCACGAGTCTTAGGCTGAAATGAAACAAAGAGGGCTTCTCTCTTTCGAAAAGGTGCCATATGTTCAAAATATATGCATAGGGCCCGTCTTATGTCAAGATGGTGCCACTGGTGTTCAAGTCCATGAGATGGAGCTGGACAAAAATTTGGGAGCATCAACTCTTGTCCTCTGTGGAATGCCGAATTGTTTTTCAGGGTAAAGGTTGGGTTCAGTCTAAGGACCACTCTGTCCGAATGAAATATACAAAGATCCTTTCTTACAAATAAGTCTGCCAATTCAGAGATTCTCCTTGCTGATGTTATCACAATTAAAGGCCCTGTCACACTGCCCAACGGATGCAAAACGGACACAACGGACGAGCTAAATGTTCCATCCATTGTTATCCGCTCTCAAAAGGGGCAAAAATTTGCATCACCGGAGCGGGGGGAGGACGCGGGGCGGATGGAAAGCGGATGCGGAACGGAAGCCCAGCGGATGGAAGCGGATGAGAGCGGATGGCACATACGCTAGGCTTCCGGGGGGCCTCAGCAAAGTGGACGTGGAACGGAAAGAGTGGATACAGAGCGGACGCCGAGCGGATGAAGCAGATGCACAGCGGATGCAGAGCGGATGAAGCGGATGCAGAGCGGAAGCCTAGCAGATGCACAGAGGAAGCCTAACGGATGTCGAGCGTTAATTGCGCATGCGGGGGGGATGCATTGCGTAAGCCACGCGGATATAAAGGGAAGCAGCTCGCACATGGCCAGCATTCAGAGGAAAGACCTGCTGCCGGATACATCGAGTCCTTGCCTCCATGCCTGCCTGCAAGCCTTGCTGCCAGCCTGCCTCCAAGCCTCCTGGCCAGCCTCCCTGCCAGCCTTGCTCTCTTGCCTGCATGCCAGCCTTGGTGCCTGCCTGCCTGCCTGCCTGCCAGTCTTCCTGCCAGTCTTCCTGCCTGCCTGCCTGCCAGGCTTCCTGCCAGCCTTGGTGCCAGGCTTCCTGCCAGCCTTGGTGCCTGCCAGCCTCCCTGCCAGCCAGCAACCCCACAACCATGGATAAGAAGTGAAAGCCTCAGCAACCTGCCGCCATCCCTGCCAAGAGGGACAGGGCCACCCTCCCGCCCCCTGCCCCTGACTCTGCTTCTGCAGGGGCTTCTGCTGCTCTGGCTCGCTCTTCTGGTGCTGGAGCTTCTGCTGAAGCTGCTTCTGACGATGGTGCTTCTGCTGCTGCGTACCCTGCTGAAGCTGCTCCTGGTCCTGCTGGTCCTGCTGGTGCTCCTGGACTTGCTCGTCCTGGTCGTACTGCTCGTGCTCCTGGTCTTGCTCGTCCTGCTGGTCCTGCTCGTGTTCCTGGTCCTGCTCATACTCCTGGTCTTGCTGGCGCTGCTGGTGCTTACTCTGCTGCTGCTGATCCTGGTCCTGCTGAAGCTGCTGGTGCTGCTGGTGCTGCTGCTGATCCTGCTGCTGCTGCTGATGATTATCCTGCTGCTGCTGCTGCTGCTGATGATGATGATGATTATGATCCTGCTGGTGATGATGATGATGATCCTGCTGGTGCTGCTGGTGTGGAGGAGCAGCCCCTACCACCTGGGAGCCCCTCTGATGAGGGCCCATCTGGTCCTGCCAAAGGGAGGAAGAGGTGTATGCGACAACGGGAGACGAGGCAATGCTTCATTGAGGAGGAACACGAGGATGAGGTGCTAGAGTGGCTGAGAGAGAATGACTATCTGTGGCGGAAGGGACACCGGCTGTACAGGGACACCAAAAGGAAGCAGGCTGCTTGGAGAGAGAGGGCGGAGAGTATGGGTTACACTTCGGAGGTGCTCCTCGGCTGGTGGAAGCATATGCACACCTGGTACGGGAAGCTGCACCTGAAGAAATCTGGCCAGGCCACAGTTAAGCTGCGGACAGAGAGACCTACGTCATGGCCAGGTGCAGTTTCCTGGAGGGTGAGATCCGCCACCAAGGAACACCAGGAGCCCCTCTCACAACCCTCTCTCTCCGGCAGCCTGCTGAGAGCCAGTCCTCTTCCGGCCGAGAGTCAGTCCCTGTCTCCAGGCAGGTTTCTGTGGAGCATGCCACGGCGGAGAACCCGCGGACAGGTGTTGTAACCGTGGTGGAGTGTGTGGAGGACTCCCTGGTGCGGTGGGAGAAAGGAGACGTCGAGTCCACCACAGTCATACCCGCATCCACCCCCCCCAGCTCCACCTCCACAGAAAGGCAGAGAGCCAGACAGCAGGAGTGGCAGAGCCACACTGTCCTGCTGGAGATCAGGGACACCATCCGCACCAGCATAGAGCTCCTCTCTCAGGTGGTCAACACCAACTCCTCATCCTCCAACCGCAAGCCCTTCCTCACCTATGTCAACTAGACCCTTAGGAACATGGGGGAAGCCCAGTACCAGGTGGTGAAGGACCGGATCACTGAGCTGCTTCACAACCCTCCAGATCCAGAGGAACCTGCTCCCACCCAGCCCAGGTCTGCTCCTCCACCCCAGGTGATGTCCCTCCCATTCCAAGGCTTTCCACAGCCCCTCACTTACCAGGGCTACGGCTACCAGGAGGTCCAGCAGCACAGGCAGCAGCCCTTCCCAGTCCAGGCACAGAGTCATCGGGCGACACCGTTGCCACCGGTTCCACTGATGCCACCGATGCCACCCACGCCAATGCCACCGATGCCACCAATGCCAGTCCTCACCCAGCTGCAGACCAGACAGCCCCTCTACACTACTCCTTCCTCCACCCCACAGCCAAGCCCAGCCTCAGTACATCTCTCATCAGTACTGGGGCTGACACCCCATGGCATGGAGGAAGGACCTCTCAGCATCACGGGTCTGAGCCAGCTATCCGAGAGCTTTCTCAACACACCATCACCTGTTGTCCTCTCGGGGCCAGGCACCCCAGTGTGGCTTCAGACCAGCACTGCAGCAGCACCCACCTCCACAGCACCTGGACCCTTCACCCCTGAGACTGGGCACACCTCCGAGTGACCGTGAAGACTGCCAGAGACTGGGTGTGGACTTTATTTGGACAATTGACTTGGGTCTATTTCCTTTTACAGCTTGTTGTTCAATAAAGTTTATCTTTGATTCACACACTTGCTTCGTTTCTTTTTTTAAATAAAGTCTTGGTGGAAACTTTTAGAATTGATTTAAGCCTTTGCATGCTTGTGGGATGTGTTAAGATAGCAGTGGGATGGGCAGGGATACATTTGGGATGGGTAATAGCTGTGGGATAGATAAACCTCCGGTGCAAGCATAGTGGAACTGTATGGTCCACCCTCCCAGGTGCCACACCTATGCCCTTTTTTATCAATAACAATGTAATCAATCATCCACACATGTCAACACAAACACAACTCTTTGTTAAATGCCCTGTTCATTGTAGGCCCACCCAACATACATGGCCCAATCTCATCCGTGTGATGAGACAGGCTGAAGGAAGCACCCATTAATCATCTATCATACTGTCTTGCCACTCCACTGCTCCAGCTGGGGAGTTGCGCCAGTGTTTCAGGAGGTTGCGCTGCTTCTTCCCTTCACGTGAGGCTCTGTTGGGGCCTTGCACATCCTCAGTGTCTATTAGGTTTTGCCCTTGCCTCCATTCCCCAGGCTCCATGTCCCCATTGCTTTGCTGGAGGTCCACGAGCCTGTTCTGCAAGACTGGGTAGCAGGTGCGCATGAGATTGTGCAGGATGCAGCAAGCTTCCACGATCCTCCTCATGGTCTTTGGGCGATGCTGCATGGTGGTGAGAAGTACCTGGAACCTATTGGCCAGGATGCCAAAGGCGTTCTCCACCACCCGCCTTACCCTGGACAGCCTGTAGTTGAAGATCCTCTCTTCACGGTTGAGGAGTCTGGAAGTGTAGGGCTTCATGAGGTAGGTTCTGAGGGAGAAGGAGTCATCCCCCACGATGAAGTAGGGCACATCTTGCGTGTCGTTGGGCAGGAGGTCTGGATCTGGGAAGCCCATGATGAGGTTGCCTTCCAGCCCCTCCTTGAGGTCACTGGCGTTGTATACCTGGGCATCTGAACATGAGCCGTTGCCTGAAGCATCGATGTACATGAACTTGTAGTCAGCATCGACCATGGCGAAGAGGACGATGCTGAATAAGCCCTTGTAGTTGAAATAAGTGGACCCCGACTTGGCTGGAGCTTTGCAGGCCACGTGCTTGCCATCGCTGGCTCCAACAGTGTGGGGGAAGTTCCACCTCTGATACCAATGCTCTGCAACTTTCTTCCATCCTTCTTCAGTGGAGGGGCACTGGAGGAGCTCCTCCAGGTATTCTTCGATGATGGCCTGCACCACTTCTCTGACCACAATGCTGATGGTGTTGTGTGGCACCCTCCAGCTGTACTGCATGCTCCTGTAGGTGGTCCCTGAGGCCAGGTGGCGCAGAGTGAGTGCCACCTTGAGCTCAGGTTCCAGGCTGGGCCGGAAGTTGGTGTTTGCCTTGGTCAACCTGGGTGTCAGCCGCTGCACAACTTCGTCAAACATGGCTGGAGGCATCCTCATGAAGTTCTGGAATGCACGAGTGTCTTCGTTCCTGAGCTCCACCATCAGCTTGTTGTACAGTCCGTCCTCTGCTCTTCTGGCGATCCATCTTTGGACTCAGACGCTTCTTGCCCGCCTCTTTTTCTTCCTGTAGTAGAGTTCACAGAGCCTGTAGATGGCTTTACACTGTTGCAGAAGGATGGTGGCTGCCAAAAGGACTGTGTTACGATCCACGGTGGACATGACTGGATGCTGTGGAAGAGCAAGAGTCAGATGAAGGCTGCAGAGGTCTGCACAGCTAGGCTGCTGGTCTGAAAGTGAGATGCAGGCGAGTTGCTCCCCCTTTTTATAGGCAGTATAGGTGTCCTTTTGCATCCTCTAGGCATCCTCTAGACATCCTTAATATCCGAGATAGGTCCCCTCTGCGAACGTTTTTTCCGTTTTAAACGTTTTGTTTCCATGCTGTATCCGTTCTGCATCCGTTCCGCTTCCTCCCTGCATCAGAGCGGATGCGAGTTGCATGGATGCGCAGCGGATGCCTAGCAGATATAGCGGATGCGTAACGGATGCAGAACGGATGCGTAGCGTATGCAGAACGAATTGGATACATTTTCCGCGCAAAAGTTTTGAGCAGCTCAAAACTTTCTGAGCAGATGAAACATCAATAAACGGATGCTGGACGGATAGAGAGGAAGCAAAATGGAGGCAGTGAGTACATCGCGTTAACCAACGGATGGCAAGCTTTTTTGTCCATTTTACATCCTCTTTGCATCCGTTGGTGCAGTGTGACAGGGGCTTAAGAAGGCCACTTTATACATCAGAAAGTGGAGACTCGTGGTCCTCAGGGGTTCGAAAGGATCTTTAGTAAGCACGGTTAAGACCCTGTTAAGGTCCCAAGTTGAGTAACGGTGCACTACAGGAGGCCGCAAGTTGGTGGCACCACGAATAAAACTGCGGACACACAGATGATGAGAAATGGGGCAAGGATCACCCCAAGAGATAACCAAAGTGAGGGCCACTATTTGTCTCCATAAGGTGTTTGGAGATAGGCCCTTGTCTAGGCCCTCCTCTCTAAAAGTTGTGCTACCAATGGAGAGGTGGGATCAACCTGAGATCTAACACACCAGCGGCAGAAGATGGACCAGGTGGCCTTATATATTCGATTTGTCAAGGGGCGTCTCGCTGGTTGTATGGTGTCAATGACCTTGTGGAAATTTCCTCGTCTCTCAGACATCTCCGCTTAATCTCCATACAGCTAGGCAGAACTATTGCGGGTCCAAGTGGTGAACTGGACATACAGAGAAAGAGACTATCAACAGGTGGATTCTCCATGGGTTTTCCGTCGACAGATCCCTCGGGTCCACAAACCATGTTCATCTGGGCCAGTAGGGAGCCACCAACAACATTTCTGCCCTCTCCTCCAGAAGCTTCTGGATTAACTTGGGTATTACTGGGAGAGTAGGAAACGTATATAGCAGACCGGGTGGCCAACGGCAGCAGAGGACATTGATGTCCTCCACCCCTTGCGATGGGTATCGTGAGATGAATCGTGGTTGTTGTGAATTGAGGGGGGAGGCAAACAGGCTGTAACCGGTTGGCCAAACCTCTGGATTGCTTCCTGAGAGATAGTTGGGTGCAGGCATCATTCTGACTGGTCGACCGTGGCCCTGCTAAGCCAGTCTGCCTGGACGTTTGACAATCCCAATATGTGCTCCGCTTTGAGAGAGAGCAAGTTGTTTTCGGCCCAGAGGAGCAATCTCTCTACCTCTCTCATCAGCTGCCTGGAATGAGTGCCCCCTTGCTTGTTTATATGGGTCTTTGTTGTGTTGTTGTCAGTCAGGACAAGGACATGTTTGGAGCGAAACAGCAGAAGAAACCTGCGGAGAGCTAGGTGGACCGCTTTCAGCTCCAACCAGTTGATGTTGTACGATTGCTCTGGAACGGTCCGTCCTTGAGTCATGTGGGAATGGTAGTGAGCTCCCCATCCAAACAGCATGGCAACTGTCATGACTGTTGATCTGTGTGGATCATTGAAAGGACAACACCTGTTGATTGTGAGTACTGTCAATCAGCGAAGTGATCTCAGGATGTTTGATGATACTGTGACTCGAATTTTGGAATTGTCTCTCCCGGATCGTTGGTACGGCAGCAGGAACCATTGCAGAGTTCTGGCATGAAATCGGGTCCAAGGGATAATAGAGATGCAGGAGATCATTTTCCTTAATAGTTGACATAAGAGGGCTGAGGTACCCTTTTAAGGGTTCTGATCTCCTGGGACAATTTTTTTAATACTTTCCTGCCTGTCTGGGGAAAGCAAAACCTTACCTTCTACAGTGTCGATAATGGCCCCTAGATGAATTAATCTAGTCGAGGGAGATAGATGACTCTTCGCCCAATTTATAGAGAACCCATGCTGTTGAAGGGTCCTTTGAATAATTTGAGTATCCATATTGGCCTGTTGGATGGATGATAACAGGAGTAAAATGTCATACAGATAACATTGCAGTCAGATGGGCCTATCTCTGAGGAAAGAGGCCAAGGCCGCTAGAACCTTGGTAAAGGTCCTAGGAGCAGATGCTAAGCCAAAAGAGAGGGTGACATACTCATAGTGTAGATTATTATAGCAAACCCTGAGAAGTCTACTGTGTGAAGGTCTAATTGGGGTGTGTAAATATGCCTCTGTGAGGTCTATAAATGTAAGTACATATGATGCTAAGCAGAATGGATTGTAGTGTGGTCATTTTAAACTTACGATAGACTAGGGATCTGTTAAGGACTTTTAAGTCTAAAATTGCCCTCCATCCCCCTGAACTTTTAGGGACCACAAAAAGGTGCAAGTAAAATCACTGACCTTTTTGGTCCAGTGGGACTGGTTGAATAGCTCGGATCACCAGTAGGTGGGTGATAGCTGCTTGCATAAGAGATCTTTTCCTGGGGTCACTAGACAGTGGAAATCTCATAAAAAATTTTTTGGGGGGTAGTGTCAAGCTTCAAAGAGTCTACCGGTTTATCTCCTGGAGTGAAGCCCGACACATTATCTTGGTTGGAAAATGAACGTCCAATCCTGCTGTTTATATTAACTTGATCGGAAAATGTCTCCTACTTTTGAAGATTCCATCCCAGTTCCACCCATCTCGTATCGGCATGAACATGTGACAAGGATGGGGTGGGAGAAGGTTTATCACTCCAATTCCTCTCATTACCCGAAACAAAACACAAACAATCATTGGGGAAGTTACGGCATGATTCGGGAATTGAAACCACATTCTGTTTGGTAATTAGTTGCGTTTAGAATTGCGGGGTGGAGGCGTGTAGGACTAATGGGGAGGGCAGATGTTAGTTAGCTGCATGGGGTGAAGCTGCATGATAAATTGTGCTGAGAGACTAAAGATCTCAGCGCTGACTTTATCTGGTATATCCATTATTGCCGTGTTTGAAGGAAAACGAGCGAAAATAAGCATAGATATTCAAAACAAATCCTGTGAATAATATAGTTTATTGCTAGAATTCCTACGTGTTCAAACTAAGGATAACAGAAAGTCAGCACTAACCTTTATTCTCAAAAAACAAACCTACTTCACTGTGAATAATGGCAGAGGGCAGATTCTGAATGGACGGTGGGGGAAGGCATGAAGACGATGGAGAGGGCAATGGAAAACGGATGGTGGAAATGGAGAGAGAGGATGTGCCACTGACAGTACCACCTGTAGTAAAACCTAAAACAAATAAGATGCGATAAAGTGACCCAGACTCTGGCTTAAAAGAGGGAAAGGGGAAAGAATATAGGCAAAGGGAACGTCCAATGGATTGGAAAGTGAAACGTTGGTCTGGGTCCGATGAAAGTCAGTGGGCATTTCCAGGAAGTGACACATTAGATATGTTAAGGATAAAATTTGGAGAAATGACTTTAAAAGGAACAAAGGAAAGGGGGACCTCGATTCGGAAACAAGTATTACAATCTGAAAAGGACCCTTTATATGCATCCAGTTCATTAGGGTTTCAGGAGTTTGAAGTTGGAAGTGGATTGGACAGATCGTACTTACATTCTAGGAGAATGGAGGATATAAACATAGGGGAAGATAGATATTCCATGAGACCTGACTGTAGAACCATGGCACCTGGATTATGGAGCACGTTGGGGAGGTCCAGTACCAGGGAGGTGGGGGGGCCCTCCTCTAACAACCACATTTGATGGGAACACAAATAAAGTGGCTATTTCCTTCAGCCAAGTATTAAACCATTTTGATTTATACTCCCATTGTTACCACTCAAATTGTTCAATGGTAGTGGCCGTTACTGGAGTGGTAGTGGGAGAAGCATATGAATGGGCATCTGATCTATATCGCCATAGGGCGGAGGAATTGGGGGATACAGGACGATTTTTGGATGCATTAAGAAATTGATTTGAAGACACATCTGCAGACAAGAAAGCAGAAGAGGATTTGTTAATGATAAAACAAAAAGGGAAAACAGCACGGGAATATGAAAATGATTTTCAGTGAGTGGCAAGTAAACTACCATCATTACCGGAGAGTTTATTAATTCATATATTTAAAGAAGGGATGGACCCTAAACTACATCAGGCTTGTTTATATAGAGGTTCGTATGCTACATTGATTGATTGGTATCATGTGGCGATAGAATTAGATGATGGTTTGCATCGTTTGAAACCAAGGCTGGAAGGATTAATACAACCACAAAAGTTTATAAATGCAAGTACAAAACCACAACCCAGAATAATATTGAAACAAAATAATAGGAGAATATTTTAATGTTTTTGCTGTGATAGACCAGGTCATCGGGCTATGGACTGTCCAATTTAACCTATGGCAGTGAAAGATCCTCGATCTGCTTCAGAACTGAACAGGACTAAACCAAGTAGATGAGATTGGCATGACCAAGACAAGGTGAGGGGAGTAATAGTTAATTCATCAGATATTCCAGTGGAAGATGAAAAATCTATTATGCAATCCACTACGTTGGGAGAAGCTGATATGGATAATGAGATGCCAGACAACCCAACGGAAGTAAACCCATTCATCCTTTTATTTTACCTGTGGTGTTATGGAATAAATGGACTGATCAGGGAATTAAGGTGGGGGCATTGATAGATTCAGGGTGCACAAGATGTTTAATAACTCAAGCAGTAGTTGATAAATTAAATTTAAGAGTTATTAAATTAGGTGTTCCTATTAAATTTGAACAGGTGGATGGATATATATTGGGTGGAGCTCCAGCAACTCATAGAACTGAATATATTAAAATGGTGATCGGGGAGCAGTGGGAGTGGATTTCTTTTGTGGTGGTTCCTCACATGAGCAAAGCATTAATTCAGGGACTAGCTTGGCTTGATAAATGGGAACCCGCTATACACTAGGAAAGGGGTTATCGTAAATTATGTCTAGCCATCGGTCCTAAACCATCATGTCATGATGATGGCCCGCCTCACCCTTCAAATAATACAAATCAAATAAGAGAGGGAACACTTACCGAAAAAGCCTATCCAATTGAGTATGAAGACTTAACAGATGTATTCAAGGAAGATAATACTGATTGTTTACATCAACCTACAGACTGTGGCATCGAATTGATCCTAGGAGTGGCGTTACCCAAACCACGAATGTACTCAATGACCCAAAAGGAATTGGAGAAAATGAGAAAATACATCAATAAAAATTTAAAAAGAGGATTTATCACTCCAGGAAGATCCCATATGGCAGTGCCAGTGTTATGCCAGGAAAAAAAAGATAGAGGATTGCGTTTATGTGTGGATTATCGAGGGTTGAATGCCATCTGTGTATAGCCATTGTATCCATTGCCATTAATGAAGGACTTATTAGCCACACTAGCCAAAGGACGTATATTCACAAAATTAAATTTAAGGGAAAGCTATTATAGGGTAAGAATTTGAGAAGGGGATGAATGGAAAACCATGTTTAATTGCCCTCTTGGTAGTTACTACTATAATGTTATGCCATTCGGATTGCAAGGAGCTCTAGGAGTATTCATGCAATTGATAAATGAAGTTCTACATGAACATTTGTATAAAAGTGTTTTAGTTTATTTGGTTGATATTTTAATTTATTCTAATTCTGAGCAAGAACATATTAAATTAGTCAGACAGGTGCTTAAAAAATTATAGGATGCCCAACTTTATGTAAAATTATCGAAATGAGAATTTCACACTAAACAAATAATACTAAACAAATAATAAAAAGAAAATTTTACGGCATTGAAAATTGCATCTGCAGAAAATTCTGCCACAGCAATCAATTTGGCAATGTCCTGGTACGCTCAGTTATTGAAAGCTGGAATGATATCCCTCAGGTGTCGAAGCCATCCAAGGGAGGACCTTGTAAAAAAAGATGCAGCCATAGCCTCTCTTTTGGCCCACACATCTGAGACATGTGTTCTACAAAGAGCCAATTCTGCCCTTTTTTCCTCAGGTTTAAGAATGGAATGGCGGAGGAGGATGCCAGGGCCACTATCGGGTCATCTATTTCCAATGTATTTAGAGAATTTGAAAAGTCAGGTGCCAGGTTATAAAATTTCTTATCATATCCTGTTGGGGCGGGGTATGTCTGGACTAGGTCAGTAAACATATGAGGAACTGGAATTACGTCTGCTTCATTAATGGGTTGAGAGAAGATTAAATCCCCTGACTCATCCTGAGGCTCTGTTGGTTGTGAGGAGGGGGTCGATTTATCAAGGCGTGTGGTGTTCTTAGCCTTGAATAATAGGGATTTAAATAATTGTGGGTGGAAAACCCCATAAATACAGGCTGATAAGGAGTGAGGCCCTTGTCATCTGACATGTCTCTTTCCATACCTCTGATAACCCCTGGTCCATGTTGTGAATTGACCCCTCTTCCTGTTCCATCCAGTCACCTTGGTCCCCCAGCTCCTGTGGGGGCATGTCTGGGGGTATAGAGAATTCCCCTTGAGGAGGTACCTGAGGGTAATGTTGATCCATAGAGACTGCTCCAAAGGGGACCTGCAGTCCGACCTGCAGGGTCACTCTGCAGGACCCTGGAGAATGGCACCTGGCCCAAATAGATCATTGTACGCCTGCCACAATGCTTTTTTGTATCGCCAGCTCTATCCATGCCCTCATTCTAGCGGGATTTCCTCAGGGAGGTCCTCTTCCTGATGAAGGCCAGCCGCTGTGGGGGTAAATGTTGCCTCTGGGGCCCTATGTGGAGCTAGTGCAGTTGTTGGGATCTGATGAGGAACCTATCTGGCAATGCTACACCTGGCTTGACTGAACAAATCCAGGGGAGGAGGCGGGGGGCTTGCGGCCTGAATGGGGCTGGGCGGCCTCTGGACTGATGCAGCCTGTTCCATTTCTCTGGTACGCTTCCTCACTTGTTTTTCCATGGCCTGATAGCATCTATGGGCATACTTTTCAGCCACCTTTGAGAGCTTCCTGGACTCTATGGACTTATCCCAGGCCCTGGTTGCTGCTCGGGCTCTTGAGTTGTAGCCACTTGTCATTATGGTGGTTCTACTGTTAAGCTCTATAGTTAAAGAGGCTGCAGTGTAAGGTAATTGGCACACCTAGGGGCCTGCTCCCTTAAGGGGCAGGAGATCCTTATCAATAAAGCTTAGCTCTTCCCTTTTTTTTTTTATTAGTAATTTTCTGGGAAGGTATTTGATTTTATTTCAATTTGGAGTACGTCAAATAGCCGTTCCATTGTTTTAAACAAATTTAGAACCAAATTAAAAACCAAATTAAGGACACCTCTTCAGGCCAGATCCTTGAGATATGGTGCCTGCAACAGCTGCCCTGTATAGGTGGTGCTCATTGTTGAGCTGCTTACTCTGTGAGGCTTTAGCCAATGATCATGAACTCACTACCCCAAGCAAAATTGGGGGTAGGGATGCCCGTTTCCTGGTCCCCAAGAAGGGAAACCTAGCAGGGAGAAAAACTCTCAGTTTTAATAAGTACCACATGCTTGTTTAAAATGGCGCTGGCCACTGTGTGACATAATCGCAAGTGCTTAAGCAGCTAATGTGGTCCCCAGGAAGGGAAACCACCAAGGCCATCAGGCAGGAAAGGCTCAGAAGCCCTAATATCTCCGCCCTGGAAGGTGTTCTGTGGGGGAAACTTCAGCCACTCTCCACTGATTCGAAAAGTGCTTGATGTTCGGATCGCGCAAAAATGATACAAAGATAAGCCCTTTTGTGGTTTAGAGGCAGCCGCCTCAAGTTACTTTCGGAGTGCCGCGATCGCTCTTGCAAGAGATTTTATGAGCCCCAATGGCCAGATGTTAATAATAGCCATTGATAGCTACAGGGGCTCCTAGATGTCACAAGGAGCCCTTCAAACTGAATCTAAATGCCAAATCTGAATCATTTGAATCTTTGTTGTTTTTAGCTTCTATTCCAGCCAGAGTGGAAACGCCCTGTTCCTACGAAGGCTGAGCTAAAACTGGGGACGCTAGGGAGGAGTCCCGCGGAGGAGGAGGAGCATCCTAATAATTAAGCCCAGCCTGATTAGGAAGAGAATGAAGCATCTCCCACTACTGGATGCTCAGAACAGCTCATGGGAGAAAAATCTATTATACCAGGTTTGTGCAAAACATGCTTGAATGCAAAGAAGAGCAACAAAGGTGATTGGGGCTGGAGGCTAAAACATAAAAAGAACAGTGGCAGGAATTGAGTATGTCTATTTTAATGAAAAGAAGGACTAGGGGTGACATGAAAAGAGTGTTCCAAAATCTCAGGGGCTGCCACAAAGAAGAGAGGGTCAATTTATTTTTCAAAGGCAGGACAAGAAGCAATGGATGGAAACTAAGCAAGGAGAGAAGCAACCTAGAACTAAGGAGAAATTTCCTGATAGTTATAATAATTAATCAATAGGCTTTCAAAAGTTGTGGGAACTCCATCACTGGAAGTTTTAAGAAGAGATTGGGTAACCATTTGTCTGAAATAATATAAGGTCTCTTTCTCGAAATAGAGGTTGGACTAAAAGACCCCCAAGATCCCTTCCTACTCTGTTATTCTGCTAAATGTTAAGATCACGGAATTTGACAAACATAGAGTCATAGTCTTGCACCAGCAGGACCACTCTCAAAAGGAAACCTACAAATTGAAAATTCAAGACCAAAAAATAATTATGGTCATTAAAATGTTTACCACCAGAAATCTAATGATTGTCTAAGACTTTTGCAAAGTACCACTGTTAGGGATAACATTGTTTACCCTAACTGGTTTAGGTGAAATAATA
>BLBF01000018.1:51906413-51922955 GCA_015471245.1 Laticauda colubrina | reverse complement strand
TGCTAACTGAATATCCCTGAATGGACTGACTACATGATACATGACTACTGGACTGTTATTTGACTATGCTATTAACTTATAATGGAATAAACTATATTCTTGATAGCACAAGCGTATCTGTTATTTTTACTGTATGTTAATAAACATAGAAGCTTAGCTCACTCATTTATCTGTGTGCCTATCTGACTAACGCTGCACATTCTGTTTAGCTTGTCTACCTAACCCTGGTTGGGGAACCCAGGCTTAACAACCACTATATGTGTGTGCATTCATATAGATTATGGCTGAGCTAGGGGAAATTTCTTTCAAACCATTTTGATACAAGTGTGTCAATAAAGATGAGCTTCTTTTCTCAAGTTTCTATTAAATATAAAAATAAAAAGAAAGAAATACATGGCAGCTCAATTTTCCCCTACCTGCAGTAATAGTAACATTTAGTGGAATGGAAAATTCCTGTAGATAAAATAGGGATAAGTTCTCCTTCCATTGTACAACAATCCAATTCCAAGTTCCCCTTCATCTACTCAACTATTTTAGAAGAACAAAAAAGATCCTGAGGGAACCTATTGTATCTCTTCCTCATAATATATAGTTTAGTCATAACAAAGAAGTAGTTTTCTAACAGCTTAATATCTCTTCCCTCTTTTCTCTTTCTCTCCTTCCCTCGCTCTCCCTCTTTCCTCCACATTCCTAAGCAGACCCAAGTAGGTTAGATAATAGCTTTACTGCAAAGAACTAAGTGGTGAATACAAAGAAATTATGTGTAAATCTGCTACAAAAAAATGGCCTACACATTTGTCACTCCCAAGTTCCAAATTTTGCAACTCTTCTAAGTTTTTGGAAGAACAAATTTTGGCTGCCCTTTTCTTAGCTTTGAGATTCTCAGCATCTCACTCTTGTTTACCAAATGACATGAGAATCAGTGACTCTTATCTCACCAGCTTTAAACATTACAAATTTTATTAAATATAAAAGAAAGTGCTGCTAGAGAAAGATAATAAAAGTCACAGAGTTGGAAGAGACCATTTCATTGTATTGAGCCCAATTTCCTGGTTAATCAAAAGTCTGGGTTAGGCAACCAAAATAGATGGTAATCTAGATCTTGCTGGAACACATCCAATGAAGGGAAGCTCATTGGCTCTCTGGGCAATTGGTTCCATTGTCAAACTCTTGTTGTATGGAAGCTTCTTTCTAATGTTCAGCTTGAGGAATTGTTGTTTTCATTATTGCAGAGTACTAAAATGACAATTGATATCACTGCTCCTGTGTTTGGGCAATTTAGAGATTAAAAGTGGATTCTTGATTTCTATTTCCCTTATTTTTTTCCAGGTTTCCTTATATTACGAAGTAGATTTGCAGCACATCTCCAAGGCAAGAGTTAGAAACAGTATGCTGCCCAGTGAAAAACTAAATGTACGTCATAGAATCCACTGTCTTCACTGCCTATTTACTAAAGTTCATAGTGTAGGAGATAAGCAAGATTAATCTTTCTCTTCATACAGGAAAGCAAATAAGATATAGCAAGCATTACAGACATCTGGTAGGAGTATTCTCCTGTTTGGAATATAGGATGTTAAGGGTATAATTTTCTTTAAAGGAAGACAGGAAATAAGCAAGAAAGACACACTATGTGATGGAAGCTCCACATCTGCTCAGAAATCCAAGTGAATAACCCTAGTGGCATTGTACTACAGAGTAACTATACTCTAAGTTAACTAAAGTTAACTTTACAGTGCTATAGTTTAATGTAACTGGAGGAATGAATAAAAACAGTGTTTTTGCTTTGCATATTAGTGCTCACTCAGAAAGGACGTTGATGATGCTTTCCAAAACCAAACTGCAGACCATTCAAACAGAAATGAAGTAATTCTGATAGCAGACTCTGTATTTAAGATGTTAACATTACTTTGAATATAACCCCACAGAATAAAAGCTATGATGCAGGCAGCTCCTATCTTTTTCGCACCTTCTTAGGTAGAAACAAAAAAGAAAAGCTCTTAGCGAAAGGGGGAATGTTTCACTTTAGTTGATGATTTAATAAGTAAATATACCATAAAAATAGCTGCATTGATAAAATATATTTTAATGGGTCAGTATGGGTTTAGGTAGGATCCCATTGATCAAAGTAGCTATGGAAAAGTCTGTCAAATAAGGAGCCTAGGAGCCTTTTAAAATTTAGCAGACATAAAATTTATAATGTGGATACATCAAAACTCCTGATGTATTTTTCAAGAGCTTAAGAATCCAAATGTGTTTAGATCAATCAGCTGAACACTGTGATACTCACAGACAAGTTAGACAAGTATTGCTGAAGTTCACTCAAAGGCCAGAACTCTGACTCGATGCCAGAACAGGTAACACCCCCATAGGCTGTTATGTTTTACTGAGTGGCTCTAACCTCATATTTGCTCAGTTCGTATCTTTATTTGACTTTTTACAAGCTGTTACCAGGTATTATCACTCATTACCCCATGTCTCTATAAATAAAGTAATCTTCTTAGCCTTGTGGGATTTAATACATTTATCTTTTGCCAATTCTGAATTAGTAAATACAATTTCTCATCACTTCTAGATCTTTGAAGGTTAATTCTTATATATAATAACCCTTATGGCCATTATTTGCCATTTCATTTGTGAAAATGGTAATGAAAAAGCCCTACATCCTGCTGAACTGCATTTTAAAATACACATTGAAGTACATTTCCTCAACTGGTTGTTTCAGTGCTATATTACTGGCAGGATAAGTTATGTAAATATTATCCAAGTTCAAGAAAAGGACAGAGATCTGAAACTACTGCCAAGGCAGGTACCACCCTATCTAAATTACTCATATGAAGGGAAAAGAACAGGGAGGCTTGCGGTACCAGTGATAAATTCTTGCACAAACCATACATATTATTTTTAAACACAGGGAAGACGTCATAACAAAAGCATGTGGTTTCAACACTCAGCAAAACAAGATCACAAAAAGACTTTGTTAACTTTTGGTAATCTGTCTTTACTATAGAGATAAACTACGTAGAATATATAGTACATGCTTTAGTATCAACAGATCTTTAAGTGTCAATAAATATAGATCTAGAAGCAAGAGAGGGCACCAGAATGTTATAATTTGTGTACTGAGCTAAAAATATTTGTATCATATGAAAAGAACTATAAGGACTATTTTATTATCAATGAATTCGTCTCACTAAATTCACTACTTCCAATTGCAAGTATGTTTAATCTATACACAGTTAAGACTGAGAGAAACCTAGATTGTAACTCCTCTCCCAAACTTCTCTCTGACAGAGAGTCTTCAAATAACACTAATAATTGTAGCCTCTGAACACACTGTATTAGCCTTTTAATAGATTAATACTTCACTAAGAACTAATCCAGTTAGCTTTTCAGAAAGAATTTAAGACCTGATTTTTTCTGCAAGCCTTCAGAGTCTGAGATGTTTTATTTGTTCTCTTTTGGAGGATGAATGTGGATGTCATAATGAATGTTCTTTAGCATCTGGATAAACTTTACTATTGGTTCTTAACTGTTATTGTAAGCCGCTCAAAGTCAACCATAATCAGAGCATCATATAATCTAATAACTAAATGTGTGGGGAGGATTCTTGGTGCTCTTTGAGCTTGTTTACTTGCAGACAATTTCATTAAGGCCCGGTCCCACTGCACTTACGGATGCAAAGAGGATGTAAAGCGTTAAAAAAAGCTTGCCATCCGTTGGAAAACACTTTGCATCCATTGTGTACTCACTACATACGTGTTTCATACGCAATATCCATCGAGCATCCGTCCACTGCAATTTCATCTGCGCAAGAAGTTTTGAGCTGCACAAAACTTTGTGAATGGATGAACTTTCCACTGCGTACGATGTACATCCATGACATATACGGGCAACAAACGTTCTATGTCCGTTATCATCCGTTAAACGTCTGCTGTATCCTCTCTGCATCCTCTGGCCATCCCCTCAACTCACATTCGCTGCAGCTGAAAACGGAAAGAGGGAGGAAACAAAAGGTACACTGAATGTCAACACAGTGTTAGTAGTATGGAAATAGAAAGGATGTAAGTGTATGCATCTCATATATAAAGTATTAAAAACAGACAAAACGTTTATATCTGGGATGTATCTCGTATATTTAGGATGTCTGCAGTATGTCGAGAGTATGTAGAAGGACACCTAGCGGACAACTGATATTTTCTATAAAAAGGGGGAGAAAATCATCTGGATCACTGGGATGGTGGACCATACAGTCCCACTATGGTTGCACTGGAGATTTATCTATCCCACAACTATCCTTATCTATCCCACAAGCATGCAAAGGCTTAACCATTTTTTCAAAGTTTTCACCAACACTTTATTAAGTAAAAAAAATGAACCAAGTAAACTAAGTGTCTTAAGCAAAGATAAACTTTATTAACTTTCCTAGGTAAACTTTATGACTCTATTAAATAAGCAAAATAAACCAAGTAAAGTGTCTTAAGCAAAGATAAACTAAACAAGGAAACAACTCAGTCTCTGACACTATTCTCAGTCACTCCGAGTCATATCCATGGTCTCAGCAGTTAAGCGGGCAGGGACTGTGGAGGTGGCTGTGGCTTGAGTGCTGGTCTGAGGCACCATTGGGGTGCTTGGCCCTGAGGGTACAACAGGTGGTGGTGTGTTTAGGAAGCTATCCGAGAGCTGACTCAGTCCCATGAGGTTGAGAGGCCCTTCATCAAGGATTTGAGATGTCAGGCCCAATACTGATGGCAGATTGTCCGTTGACAGGCTTGGCTGTGGGATGGAGGAAGGGTTGGGAGGAGTGTAGTGGGGCTGTCTGGTCTGCAGCTGGGTCAGCTGAGGCGTCTGTGGCGTCTGATAAACCGGGCCTGGACTGGGAAGTTCTGCTTCTGCTGTGGGAAGTCCTGGTAGTTGTAGCCTTGGCAGGTGAGGGACTGTTGAAAGTCGTGGAAGGGCTGTGACATCGCCTGGGGTGGAGGAGCAGATCTGGACTGGGTAGGAGCAGCTTCAGCTGGGCCTTGAGGGTTGTGCAGAAGTGCTGTGATCTTCTGCTTCATCACCTGGTACTGGGCCTCGGGCAGGTCCCTCAGGGTCTGGCTCACATAGGTGATGAAGGTGTTCTGGCCCAAGGATGCTCTGTCCAAGTGGACCAGCTGAGAGAGAAGTTCTTTGCTGGTCTTCCTTGCATCCCTGATCTCCAACAGCACACTGTGGTCCTGGCCCTCCAGTCTGCCTCTCTGCCTGCATCCTCTGGAGCTGGGGGTGGGGGTGGGTTGGCCTCTGGTGGCTGCTGCTTCTTCCTCCATTTGTGACAGCAGGGCATCATCCTCCACGGGATCCTCCAAGTCCGCCGACATGGGGAGTGCAGCTGTCGGGGGGGGGGCTCTGCTGTGAGGCCCTCTGAAGACACCTGCCTGGACAGGGTAGCTGGCTCCTGGCTGGAAGAGGACTCGCTGTCTGTGGGCTGTCTGAGAGAGAGGGGTCTCAGAGGGGCTGTTCCTCGGTGGCGGATCTTACCCTCCAGGAAACTGCACTTGGCCATGACGTATATCTCCTGGTCAGTGAGCTTAACAGCAGCCTGCCTGGATTTCTTGAGGTGTAGCTTGCCATACCAGGTGTGCATGTGCTTCCACCATCCAAGGAGTACTTCTGCAGTGTACCCCAGGCTCTCTGCCTTGTCTCTCCAAGCTGCCTGCTTCTTCTTGGTGTCCCGATACAGTCTGTGGCTCTTTCTCCAGAGGTACTCGTTCTCCCTCAGTCATTCCAGCACCTCATCCTCATTCTCCTCGGAAACAGTATACTGTTTCCTCTCTCCCTTCTCCTTCCCTTGCCTCTTCCTCCCTCTGGCAGGGCCTTCAAGGGCTTGAGCAGCAGGGCCTTCAGGGGCTTGAGCAGCAGGGCCTTCAGCAGCAGGGCTTTGAGGGCCTTGGGGCTGGTCCACCACAGCAGCAGCAGCTTCAGAGTCAGTGCCAGGGGGTGGGATGCTGGTTCTGGCCTTCTTCACCTTGTCAGGGCTTGAACAAGTAGGCACAGGCTTCCTCTTCTTGCCTGACTGACGAACCATGGTGTTCCTGCAAGATGTATGTGACAGCATGTCTTTCCCCTGCATGCTGACTGCGTGTGTGCTGCATCCTTTTATATCTGTGGAGCTAATGCAATTCATGCTCCCGCATGCGCAGTGAACACTTTGCATCCAATATACATCCGCGCAGCATCCCGTTTCCTATAGGCGTCCGTGATGCATCCGCTTCATCCGCTATGCATCCGCTCCTTCCGCTATGCATCCGCTTCAAAATTCTCCCCTGGAACCCCTTTGGAGGTATCATCCGCTTCCATCCGCTAGGCTTCCTATGAACATCAGTTTAACATCCCTGCTACATACTACCCACGTCCATTCTTTTCCATTCTGTTTATGCAAATTTTCGCCACTTTTTGGAGTGGATGACAACGGATGAAGCCACCCCTGAAATTTTGCTCGTCCGCTGTGTCTTTTATGCATTCCCACGTCGGCCAGTGGGAACGGGCCTTTACCCAACTTGACAACATCAGTGTGCATAGTGTAATGTTTGCTGAGAATAGTATGTCTTGCCAATGTTGGTGGGAGTGTCATTTCTGTATTATCCTTTTCATAGATTGTACTTATGCTGTAGCAGGTGATATGGTCAAGTACTTTTTTTATAAAGTTGTGGGGCTATTCATTTTGTTGGAAGATGTTGTATATGTGTTCTTTTTTCTGGTGTTGCTATCGCAGTAGAGCACTTGGTTAGTGGGGGGTGTTTTCTGATAGATTTGGGTTTTTAATTTGCCATCATTTCCTCTGCTGATGAGGATATCCAGGAAGGGTAATATGTTGTTCTTTCTGTATGATTTATTTTCCTTTGAAGATTTTGATTATCTCATATATCTTCTCTAGTTGTTCCTTTTTTATTAGACAAAAGTGTTGTTTAAACAATGAATCCATACTTATGGTTGTATATATGAAAGTGCTATAAATTCTAGATTCTGTTCAAAGCGATGATCCTATGTATGTTCCTCTGCTTTGTTGGCATACTTGTCCATCAAACTGAAAGTCGGTAATGAGGCAAAAGTTGATGAGTTTCATGAGTCTCATTTGACTTAGGTGCTAGATTAGGGTGAGTGTGTTGTGTAGTACTGCTCCTTTTTTTTCCAAATCTGGTTCTATGGACATGAAGAGTGTTGTGCAAGTGAATGAAACCCATCATTTCATCTTCTTCTATGCTTAGGTGTTTTAATTTCCGGAGGCACAGTACTGGAAAATTGACAGAATATATATTTCCAGATATAAGATAAATAAAGAACTCACAAAAAAGCTTGTACATATTACAAGTTGAGGTCCCTGGTAATATCACTGGATAAAGGGATATATTGGGTTTATGGAGGCATCCATTGAAGTAAACAACCAAACTCAGGGAACACCAAGAACTCCAGAATTCAGTCCTAAGCCACATATATTTTCTTCTATTAATTCTTTTTTGGAACCTTCTACTATATGAACTGGTGTAGGAGGAATTAAACAACTCTTTCCCTTTCGGTCAGCCCATATTTTCATAGTTGTTGCAAAACATTTATTTTTTTTAATCCCTACAGAATTCAGGGAAGATTGGTAACCTTTTCTCCACCAATGTGCACACTCACACTTCTTGAGAATCATGATCAACCATAGTTCCAGATATTACAGCAATTCTTTACTTTCTGGAAAAACCATAGTAATTTTCAAATCTTACTTGTTCTCCGTAGACACAGTTAGTGCCACTCCTGTAAATAACAGGAGGTGGCATTGCAATAATGGCAGGTGATGGAAAGAAACAAAACAGACCAATACATTGCTGACTGCCTTCACTTCTCAATCCCACTTCATTCTATGATGCTTTAGTATATCAGAATGTTGGGGAACTACCAGCCTGGCAAGAAAGCAGGATCAAGCAGGTAGTTAGCCTTGAGTTCTTGTGCAGCTGTAGGAAAGCTAGGACTGACTTCCACACCTAAGTGACATGGAACTTCATCTGTTTGCTCCCAAGGAAGTATAAGTAGTCTGGGGAAATTCTGGTACTATAGGTAGAATGCAACAACATAGTGAAGTTGAACCTTTCACATATGGATCTGATTGTTTGCATCTGACACAGAGTTGGTTTATCCTATTTTTTTAAACAAAGAAACATTACAGTTTATCTTCTAATCTAAGGAGTCCTTTCTGACCCCTAGCCTGAATATTTCCAGCCCTGTACTACTGCACTTATCTCCTTGACAGACTGAATACTTGAAAACAACTACTTAATTATCTGGATGAAGTTGCATGATATTAATATCCAACTAACTGTTCTATTCCCTGAATTCTCCCTTTTCTTTTTGATCATAAAGACATTCGTATTAGCCCTCATTCAGTTAATTGGTATTTCACTCATTTTCCAGAATTCTGAAAGACAATAATAAAGTTCAGGCAGACCATCAGTATATTACTGTAGCCTAGCATACAGCAGTATGAATACGCTAGTCAAAGCAAGCAGATATTTCCTGACTATGTTTCTATCAATTTCAACCTTCATCCTGTCCCATCATTTTGTTTGTCACAATTGCTTAGTGGAACATGTGCTATCTCATTGGAGAACATTAAATTAAAGTAAGAACTGAGTTGCTCTGCATTCTCTTTGTCATCCACATGAGATGGGGAGCAAATAAGTAAGTAAATAAACAAAGAAGCAAACAACTAAAGCCCCTGTCACACTGCACCAACGGATGGAAAGAGGATGTAAAACGGAGGAAAACACTTGTCATCCGTTGGTTAACGTGATGTATCCGTTCTGTACTCACTGCCTCCGTTTTGCTTCCTCTCTATCCGTCCAGCATCCGTTTATTGACGTTTCATCCGCTCAGAAAGTTTTGAACTGCTCAAAACTTTTGAGCAGAAAATGTATCCAATGCGTCCGTTCTGCATCCGCTACGCATCCGTTCTGCATCGTTACGCAACCGCTATATCCGCTAGGCATCCATTCCACATCCGCGCAACTCGCATCTGCTCAGACGCAGGGAGGAAGCGGAACGGACGCAGAACGGATGCAGAACGGATGCCTAGCAGATGCAGCACGGAAACAAAGCATTTAAAACGGAAAAAACGTTCGCAGAGGGGACCTATCTCGGATATTAAGGATGTCTAGAGGATGCCTAGAGGATGCAAATGGACACGTAGGGGAAAACCTATACTGCCTATAAAAAGGGGGAGCAACTCATCTGGATCTCACTTTCAGACCAGCAGCCCAGCTGTGCAGACCTCTGCAGCCTTCATCTGACTCTTGCTCTTCCACAGCATCCAGTCATGTCCACCGTGGATCGTAACAAAGTCCTTTTGGCAGCCACCATCGTTCTGCAATAGTGCGAAGCCATCTACAGGCAATCTGAACTCTACAACGGGAAGAAAAAGAGGCGGCCAAGAAGCGTCTGGGTCCGAAGATGGATCGCCAGAAGAGCAGAGTACGGACTGTACAACAAGCTGATGGTGGAGCTCAGGAACGAAGACACTCGTGCATTCCAGAACTTCATGAGGATGCCTCCAGCCATGTTTGACGAAGTTGTGCAGCGGCTGACACCCAGGTTCACCAAGGCAAACACCAACTTCCGGCCCAGCCTGGAACCTGGGCTCAAGGTGGCACTCACTCTGCGCCACCTGGCCTCAGGGACCACCTACAGGAGCATGCAGTACAGCTGGAGGGTGCCACACAACACCATCAGCATTGTGGTCAGAGAAGTGGTGCAGGCCATCATCGAAGAATACATGGAGGAGCTCCTCCAGTGCCCCTCCACTGAAGAAGGATGGAAGAAAGTTGTAGAGCAGTGATATCAGAGGTGGAACTTCCCACACACCATTGGAGCCATAGATGGCCAGCATGTGGCCTGCAAAGCACCAGCCAAGTCGGGGTCCACTTATTTAAACTACAAGGGTTTCTTCAGCATCGTCCTCTTCGCCATGGTCGATGCTGACTACAAGTTCATGTACATCGATGCTTCAGGCAACGGCTCATGTTCAGATGCCCAGGTATTCAACGCCAGTGACCTCAAGGAGGGGCTGAAACACAACCTCATCGTGGGCTTCCCAGATACAGACCCCCTGCCCAACGACACACAAGATGTGCCCTACTTCATCGTGGGGGATGACGCCTTCTCCCTCAGAACCCACCTCATGGAGCCCTACACCTCCAGAATCCTCACCTGTGAAGAGAGGATCTTCAACTACAGGCTGTCCAGGGCAAGGCGGGTGGTGGAGAACGCCTTTGGCATCCTGGCCAACAGGTTCCAGGTACTTCTCACCACCATGCAGCATTGCCCACAGACCGTGAAAGCTTGCTGCATCCTGCACTATCTCATGCGCACCCGCTACCCAGTCTTGCAGAACAGGCTGCAATGGAGGCAAGGGCAAAACCTGATAGACACTGAGGATGTGCAAGGCCCCAACAGAGCTTCACATGAAGGGAAGAAGCAGCGCAACCTCCTGAAACACTGGTGCAACTCCCCAGCTGGAGCGGTGGAGTGGCAAGAGAGGATGATAGATGATTAATGGATGCTTCCTTCAGCCTGTCTAATCACACTGATAGATTGGGCCATGTATGTTGAATGGCCCTACAATGATCAGGGCATTTCATAAAGAGTTGTGTTTATGTTGACATGTGTGGATGATTATTACATTATTATTGATAATAAAGGGCCATAGGTGTGGCACCTGGGAGGGTGGACCATACAAGTCCCACTATGCTTGCACTGGAGGTTTATCTATCCCACAGCTATTACCCATTCCAAAGGTATCCCTGCCCACCCCACTGCTACCTTAACCCATCCCACAAGCATGCAAAGGCTTAAACCAATTCTAAAAGTTTCCACCAAGACTTTCTTAAAAAAAGAAATGAAGCAAGTGTGTGAATCAAAGATAAACTTTATTGAACAACAAGCTGTAAAAGAAAAATGACCCAAGTCAAGTGACCAAATAAAGTCCACAGGGAGCCAGCCAGCCAGTCTCTGGCACTCCTCTTGGTCACTCGGAGGTGTGCCCAGTCTCAGGGGTGAAGGGTCCAGGTGCTGTGGAGGTCGCTGATGCTGGAGTGCTGGTCCAGCCCCACTGGGGTGCCTGGCCCCGAGAGGACAACAGGTGATGGTGTGTTGAGAAAGCTCTCGGACAGCTGGCTCAGACCCGTGATGTTGAGAGCTCCTTCCTCCATGCCATGGGGTGTCAGCCCCAGTACCGATGACAGATGTACTGAGGCCGGGCTTGGCTGTGGGGTGGAGGAAGGAGCAGTGTAGTGGGGCTGTCTGGTCTGCAGCTGGGTGAGGACTGGCGTTGGTGGCATCGGTGGCGTGGGTGGCATCGGTGGCGTGGGTGGCATCATTGGCGTTGGTGGCATCAGTGTCGTGGGTGGCATCGGTGGCATCAGTGGAACCGTTGGCAACGGTGTCGTCCGATGACTGTGCCTGGACTGGGAAGGGCTGCTGCCTGTGCTGCTGGACCTCCTGGTAGCCGTAGCCCTGGTAGGTGAGGGCCTGTGGGAAGCCTTGGAATGGGAGGGACATCACCTGGGGTGGAGGAGCAGACCTGGACTGGGTGGGATCAGGTTCCTCTGGATCTGGAGGGTTGTGAAGCAGTTCAGTGATCCGGCCCTTCACCACCTGGTACTGGGGTTCCGCCATGTCTGTGAGGGTCTGGTTGACATAGGTGAGGAAGGGCTTGCGGTTGGAGGATGAGGTGTCGGTGCTGACCAGCTGAAGAGGAGATCTATGCTGGTGCGGATGGTGTCCCTGATCTCCAGCAGGACAGTGTGGCTCTGCCCCTCCTGCTGTCTGGCTCTCTGCCTTTCTGTGGAGGTGGAGCTGTGGGTGGATGCGGGTACGGCTGTGGTGGATGCGCCGTCTCCTTTCTCCCACCGCACCAGGGAGTCCTCCACGCACTCCACCACGGTTACAACACCTGTCCGCGGGTTCTCCGCCGTGGCACGCTCCACAGAAACCTGCCTGGAGACAGGGACTGACTCTCGGCCGGAAGAGGACTGGGTGGCAGCAGGCTGCCGGAGAGAGAGGGTAGACAGAGGGGCTGCTCCTCAGTGGCGGATCTCACCCTCCAGGAAGCTGCACCTGGCCATGACGTAGGTCTCTCTGTCCATCAGCTTGACTGCGGCCTGGCCAGATTTCTTCAGGTGCAGCTTCCCGTACCAGGTGTGCATGTGCTTCCACCAGCCGAGGAGCACCTCCGAAGTGTAGCCCATACTCTCCGCCTTCTCTCTCCAAGCAGCATGCTTCCGCTTGGTGTCCCTGTACAGCCGGTGTCCCTTCCGCCACAGATAGTCATTCTCTCTCAGCCACTCCAGCACCTCATCCTCGTGTTCCTCCTCAATGGAGTATTGCCTCCTCTCCCGTTGTCGCATACGCCTCTTCTTCCCTTTGGCAGGACCAGATGGGCCCTCATCAGAGGGGCTCCCAGGTAGTAGGGGCTGCTCCTCCACACCACCAGCAGCAGCAGCACCAGCAGGATCATCATCATCATCATCACCAGCAGCAGCAGCAGCAGCAGGATCAGCAGCAGCAGCAGCAGCAGCAGCACCAGCAGGACCAGGATCAGCAGCAGCAGAGTAAGCACCAGCAGCGCCAGCAAGACCAGGAGCACGAGCAGGACCAGGAGCACGAGCAGGTCCAGCAGGACAAGCAAGACCAGGAGCACGAGCAAGACGAGCAGGATGAGCAAGTCCAGGAGCAGGAGCAGGACGAGCAGGACGAGCAGGACCAGGAGCATCTTCAGCAGAGTAAGTACCAACAGAAGCACCACCGTCAGGAGCAGCTTCAGCAGAGTAAGCACGAGCAGAAGCACCACTGCCAGGAGCAGCTTCAGCAGAGTAAGCACCAGCAGAAACACCACCGCCAGGAGCAGCTTCAGCAGAGTAAGCACCAGCAGAAGCACCACCACCAGGAACAGCGCCAGCAGAGTAAGCATGAGCAGAAGCACCACTGCCAGGAGCAGCGCCAGCAGAAGCTCCAGCACCAGAAGAGCAAGCCCAAGCAGCAGAAGCCCCAGCAGAAGCAGAGTCAGGGACAGGGGGCAGGAGGGTAGCCCTGTCCCTCTTGCCAGGGATGGCGGCAGGTTGCTGAGGCTTTCGCTTCTTCCCCATGGTTGTGGGGTTGCTGGCTGGCAGGGAGGCTGGCAGGCACCAAGGCTTGCAGGAAGGCTGGCAGGAAAGCTGGCAGGCAGGCAGGCACCAAGGCTGGCAGGCAGACTGGGTGGCAGGGAGGCTGGAAGGCAGGCTGGCAACAAGGCTGGCAGGCAGGCAGAGAGCAAGGCTGGCAGGGAGGCTGGCCAGGAGGCTGGGAGGAAGGCTGGGAGGAAGGCTGGCAGCAAGGCTTGCAGGCAGGGCAGGCAAGGACTCGATGTATCCGGCAACAGGTCTTTCCTCCGAATGGTGACCTGCTTGGGAGCTGCTTTCCTTTATATCCGCGGGGCTTACGCAATGCATCCCCCCTGCATGCGCAATTAATGCTCTGCATCCGTTCGGCTTCTGCTGTGCATCCGCTAGGCTTCCGCTGTGCATCCGCTTCATCCGCTGTGCATCCGCTGTATCCGTTCCGCGTCCGCTTTGCTGAGGCCCCCCGGAAGCCGTGCAGATGTGCCATCCGCTCCCATCCACTTCCATCTGCTGGGCTTCCGTTCCTCATCCGCTTTCCATCCGCTCTGCGTCCTCCCCGCGTCCGTTCCTTTCCGTGTTATCCGCTCTGGTTATGCAAATTTTTGCCCCTTTTGAGAGCGGATACCAATGGATGGAACATTTTTCTCGTCCGTTGTGTCCTTTTTACTAATGTTTTGCATCTGTTGGGCAGTGTGACAGGGCCTTTAATAAGAGTTTTGCCATTTTCAGTGAAGAGATTATATGTTCTTTTCTTATTTTGTTTTGAACTAACGTAAGGATGTTTTTTCTGCTTGGTCATTATGAATTTCAACTTTATTAATACCTACAAATCAAGATTACTTTTACATACTCTTCCTTAATGATCTCTCTCTCTTTCCATTGATTTTATTTTTATTTTCTTTTTCATTTGTATCCCAGCTTTAGTATTTTTAACAAATCACTCAAGGCAGCAAATATATCCAACATACCTTCCTCCTCCTATTTTCCCCACAAGAACAATGCTATGAGGTGAGTTGGGCTGAGGGAGAGTGACTGCCCTATGGTTACCCAGCTGCCTTTCATGGCTAAGGTGAGACTTGAACTTGTGATTTCTTGCATTCTAGTCTGGTGCCTTAATCATTAAACCAAAGAGACAGGTTCTGTGATCTTTTTACTCTCTAGATATTCAATTAACTTTTTTTTTAATTGGTGGTGGCATAGTAGTTAGAATGCAGTATTGCAGGCTAATTCTGCTGACTGCTGATTGCTAGCAGTTCAGCAATTTGATCTCATTGGCTCAAGGCTGACTCAGCCTTCCATCCTCCCAAGGTCAGTAAAATGAGGATCCAGATTGTTGGGGGCAACACAACATGCTGACTCTGTAAACCGCTTAGAGAGGGCTGTAAAGCATCATGAAGTGATATACAAGTATAAGTGCTTTTGCTATTATAGCACTTACATAGAAAGCTAAGCTTTCTATATAATCTAGCATCCTCAATGCTAGATTATAGCTAGATTATAGCTTTCTAGCTTTCTAGCATCCTCAAATTTTTCTAATTCAAATTGTTTGATATATTCTTTTAGTATCTTTTTAGAAGTTCTCTTTTGTTTTCCTTTTCCACTAGACTCTCCTGCCCTAGAATTCATTGTTCCAAGTTTATAAAAAATTGTGGTATTTTAAATTATGTATTTTATTAATTTTTTATTTCAGTTTTCCTGAAAATCAAGATTTTCTGCTTGGATGATCACTTTTCCATGATGTTCCTGTTACTTCCACTAATTCTGCTATATGATTTATTTCTTATTAGTTAAGATCAAGTCAAGGATACTGATTATTTTGCACCTTCTTCTGAGAATTAGTGAATCAGCAAAATTCTGGGATCTCCTAGAAGGGTGGTATTTGGTAATTTGAGTCACAACTGATGTCAAGGTAGTTAAAGTCCACCCAACTTAAACTGCCTGAAAGATCTTTCATCTGTTTCTGGAAAGCATCATCCAGATTTTCTGCTTGGATGGGTAACAATAGACAACAAAACAATACTGCTTTTATTCATTCCTCCAGATTTTTTTATCCTGATGTTCTCTCTACAACATAGCCTCAGATTTCAAAACATGTCTGAAAACTTTTGGCATACATTACAACCTCTCTCTTGCTCCCCCACCATCTCTCTCTGTCTCCCTCTCTCTCTCACACACACACACACACTAATATCTGCCTTCTTTTACTAAGAATTCAAGCTCACTTTGCTTATTTCCTACATTTTGAACACTAGCAAATAGGAAATGAATGGCATGAATCTAACAAGCCATTACTTCTCCCACACTTCAGAACTTCAATTTCAAAGCAGATGGATTTGGTTCAGCCATAACCTCAGCAAATCCTCAGTTCTCTAAAATATAACCCATTTGATCCTGGAGGTTTGAACTAATTCAAGATCAGTAGATATTCCTCCACTGTTTTTTTTTTTCTTTTATTAAACATGTTCGAATCCTGTGCTTTCCATTAGTTCTTCACAATAAAGTTTTCTCTTTCCTTTGCCACTGAACTATTTTTATTTTTACTTTGATATTTGAAAAAATCTATTTTCTTTTGCTTACCATCCTTCTCCAACCTCATTATGAGCTTCAACTTTCCTAACCCCAATAATATATGCTTCCTGTATGTACTTTTCCTTAATTGCTTCTCTTTCCCTTCATCATTTTAGATTTTCATTAAGAATTTCTAGAAGTCATATTGGTACTTATTGTCCTCCCAGCATTATAGTTACATTCCCATGTTTCCGTTACTGCTCCTTTTTTATTTTCTTATTTTATTTATTCAACATTTGAACAATAAAAAAAACAGATTTCCACACTTTGCAATGATACTGTAACAGTGTTTACATTGGTTAATATCATCCATAGCTATATTAAGTTTTTTCTCATTGTAAACATTTTTATCCATATATACATATATTTACACATATGTGATAGAACTTTGTACTTTCTCATATACTGTCATTTGACACCTTTGTGTCTTCTCCTTAACCATTTGTACCAAACATCCCATATCTTGTACAGGTGAAATTCAAAAAATTAGAACATCGTGCAAAAGTTCATTTATTTCAGTAATGCAACTTAAAAGGTGAAACTAATATATGAGATAGACTCATTACATGCAAAGCAAGATAGTTCAAGCCGTAATGTGTGTTAGGGATAACATTGTTTACCCTAACTGGTTTAGGTGAAATAATAACTGTGAATCATAGTTAGTGTATGTTAAAGTGTCTGCAGCTTTAACTGTGAAATAGCAATTAAAGGAGTGGTTATGAAAACACTATAAAAGTAGCAAGTCTACAGCTTGCTCACTCTGGCTTTGATGATCCCTGATTACTGCTTGGAATCAAGACTGCAT
>BLBF01000018.1:51843532-51901413 GCA_015471245.1 Laticauda colubrina | reverse complement strand
GGGAACCAGGTACATCTAGAGTTTACACCAGTGCTAGTGCAAAATTCTTAGAACATGTAGGATGGAATAGATTAGAGCAAGATTTAAATAATGAAGTAATTATTGAACCCTACAAAAGGCAGAAAGATCAGATTAGCTATAAGAAGAGTCCAATTAAAGAAGAAGTCCACGAAGAGCAAATAGGGAAGAGCAAATCATGGGAAAGACTGCTGACCTGACAGTTGTGCAGAAAACCATCATCAACACCCTCCACAAGGAGGGAAAGCCACAAAAGGTAATTGCAAAAGAAGTTGGATGTTCCCAAAGTGCTGTATCATAGCACATTAATGTGGAAGGGGAAAGTGTGGAAGAAAAAGGTGCACAAGCAGCAGGGATGACTGCAGCCTGGAGAGGATTATCAGGAAAAGGCCATTCAAAAGTTTTGGGGACTTTCACAAGGAGTGGACTGAAGCTGGAGTCAGTGGATCAAGAGCCACCAGACATAGATGGATTCTGGACATGGGCTTCAAATATCATATTCCTCTTGTCAAGCCACTCCTGAACAACAAACAACGTCAGAAGCGTCTTACCTGGGCTAAAAAAAAAACAGAACTGGTCTGTTGCTCAGTGGTCCAAAGTCCTCTTTTCTGATGAGAGCAACTTTTGCCTCTCATTTGGAAACCAAGGACCCAGAGTCTGGAGGGAGAATGGAGAGGCACACACTGCAAGATGCTTGAAGTCCAGTGTGAAGTTTCCACAGTCTGTGTTGATTTGGGGAGCCATGTCATCTGATGTTGTGGTCCACTGTGCTTAAGTCCAGGGTCAACACAGCTGTCTACCAGGAGATTTTGGAGCACTTCATGCTTTCTTCCACAAACGAGCTTTATGGAGATGCTGACTTCATTTTCCAGCAGGACTTGGCACCTGCCCACACTGCCAAAAGCACCAAAACCTGGTTCAATGACTGTGGGATTACTGTGCTTGATTGGCCTGCAAACTCGCCTGACCTGAACCCCATAAAGAATCTATGGGGCAATGGCAAGAGAAATATGAGAGACATGAGACCAAACAATGCAGAAGAGCTGAAGGCCACTATTGTAGCATCCTGGTCTTCCATAACACCTCAGCAGTGCCACAGGTTGATAGCTTCCATTCCACGCCACATTGAGGCAATAATTGCTGCAAAAGGGACTCAAACCAAGTACTAAGTACATATGCATGCTTATACTTTCCAGAGGTCCGATATTGTTCGATGTACAATCCTTGTTTTATTAACTGCATGTAATGTTCTAATTTTCTGAGATTGTGGATTTGGGGTTTTCATGAGCTGTAATCCATCACCACAATTATGACAAATCACGGCTTAACTATCTTGCTTTGCATGTAATAAGTCGATCTCATATATTAGTTTCACATTTTAAGTTGCATTACTGAAATAAATGAACTTTTGCACAATATTCTAATTTTTCGAGTTTCACCTGTATTACTCTCCTTTATTTTTCAATAGCATCATCAAATCTGTTAATTTTGGTGCATTCAAATATCTTATTAATTACTGTGGTTTCTGAGGGGGTAGTAACCTGTTTCCAGTTTTGGGCGAATGAGATTCTAGCGGCAGTTGTAATATGGAGTATTAAGTACTCCTTTTTTAAAACCATTTTTTTTCAGAACATGAAGATCAAGTGAAAGATAGTTGCTTTTCCTGTTACTCCATCCTTTGCAGGTTAAAGTAATCATCGAGAGAGATCAGGAATTTCCCAAAGGACTTTACTTATTAAAGTTTGTCTCCCAGCAGATAATTGGAACTGGAAAATGAGGCAAAAGACCACAAAAAGTGAGGTTGTGGACACAGTATTGTTGGAGAGAGATTAAAAATAAAAATAAAAACCAAAGCTATGTCGTTGGAGTTTTGGAAAGTCAAGTGGTCTGAATGGAAAAACTGTGGTGAGGAATAGCATCAATTGAATATCTGCAGTGTTATGTGGAAGAGTCATGTTAAAAAATTGATTTTGGTCACTCCTTGGGCATTTGATGTGCTCTTTGATTTGTGTGATAATATTGAACTTACGCGCCTTTTAAAAAATTCACTGATCCTGCAATTCCAAAGGGAATATAATATTGATGTCATCCAAGTATTAAAATAATTAAGGTGTATTCATGGATGCATGGCAAATAAAAGATGTTGTTTTCTTTGGATAATGAATTGACGTACACTCAGCCATTAAGACATTGAAGCTTTTATGCTCAGCTGTGCAGTCCCAGTACACCTGCAGTATTTGTGGTTTTGCTTTCTGATCAGAATTTCCCACAGTGATAGCATGTCAAAAGCAACAGCCTCTAAAATTTGTAAGCTGCATTTCACTTTTCGTATGGACTGAGTGAGTTCCTTGAGTTACCCAGAAGCTTTCAGATTTAAAAAAAAAAAACCTATCTTAAAAATTATTTCCCAAACTTACAATTTTGAGGCCACTTTAGATGTTCAGATTCAGTTGAAAAAACATCACTTGAAATGGGATATTTTAGCCATCAGCCGTGTTTTATTTTAAATATTCACCCTTAGCTCTGGGCAATGTTTCAGAGGGGCTGCACTGATTCACTAAATTCTTGACCCCACTGGAAAAGATTCATAAAATATAGTAGGGGTCCATTTTGAAGCAGTAAATTGCATCAAGCGGCTTGAAAGCAATTCATAATCTTTCAGGTATCTAATCATGTATTTTCTATATAAATTACATGGTTTGCATCATAATGTCATGATATATATTTTGATTTTTGTCCCTCTTCCCTCCTTGCTCCTCCAGATACTTCTAATCCCAAGAAAAGGCAATGCATAGATCTGCAGTATGACTTTCTTGGCTGCAAACTTTTTTTATAGTTTGTGTGCATGTATCCACCAGAAGTCGAACTCAAAGTTGATCCCTTAATATGATGTTTTGTTATAGCTGTTTTCATTCTGCTGGCTTCTAGATTGGAACTAACTCTGTTGGGAATGCTGAATCATAGGTTTTAAACTATTTTCTGTCATAATACAACAGAAATGAGCTTCACAGATTTATTCTCTTGGCATCCATAAACCTGCGTATCTAAGATACATTTAGAAAATAATTTTTTTACTCTTCTTTCAGTTTTTCTGCTATTCTAATTAGTACTCCTAGATTATCTCTGTGTTGTGTGTCTAAAATTGCAACTTCTCCATCCTCCAGATTTCTGAATTTCCTATACTGGAAAAAGCTGCAATTTTGGCTTCTGTACCTATCATGTGCTTTCAAGATCGGAAGGCAGGCAGTGCTTAAGTTTGACATATTAACAGTAAGTAAATCAAGGCATAGTTTAAGGGAAATCCACAATTATGTATTGTAATACCCTTATTAGGATCAACCCAACTGACACAAAATGTAAAAATCTGATGAACTGATGATTTCATTAATTCTAATAAAAATGTTATATAGAACAGCGAGGTTTAGATTATATTTTTATAATGAATCAACAAAACTACAATAGCTTTGTAATTTTTTTTACTTCCTAACTCCCTAATCATTAATTTCAGTTTCCATTTCATTTCAATGAAGAATCCATATGATCCAGTCCTTGGTTTGCCTCAATCATCCAGTTTCTTGTCATTATAATCCTTAATAATAAAGCAGGATGATTTACAAAGTACAAGAAGACAAGTTCCTGACCACAAAGTATATACAATCCAAATATCTCTGGAAAAGCAGGGATAAACACAGAAAAGGTTTACCTTTCTTTCAGCTAGGGACCAAGCTTGTGAAACAGAATTACCATCTCACCTTATTCTCTCAAGGCTTTTTCTTTCTAAACTCTAAAGTGATCTCTGTATGTAGCAATAGACATTATAAAGGCTAGGTCACACTGGCCGACGGATGCAAAACATATGCAAAAAGGACACAGCAGACGAGCAAAATTTCAGGAGTGGCTCCGTCCATTGTTATCTGCTCTCAAAAGTGGCAAAAATTTGCATAAACAGAACGGAAAAGAACGCAAAGGAACGGACGGGGGTAATACGTAGTGAGGATGGTAAGCGGATGACACGTAGGAAGCCTAGCGGATGGAAGAGGATGACACATCCGAAGGGCTTCCGGGGAAGAACAGCAAAGCGGATGCGTAGCGGAAGGAGCGGATGCATAGCGGATGACGCGGATGCATCATGGACACCTGTAGGATGCATAGCGGATGTGTAGCGGATGCAAAGCGTTCACTGCACATGCAGGGAGGATGAATTGTGTCAGCTCCGCGGATATAAAAGGATGCAGCTCGCAAGCAGTCACCATTCAGAGGAAAGACCTGCTGCCAGAGACATCTTGAAAGAACACCATGGTTCGTCAGTCATGGAAGAAGATGAAGCCTCTGCCTATTCCTGCCAGCCCTGGTAAGAAGGACAGAACCACCATCCCACCCCCTGGCGCTGACTCTGAAGCTGCTGATGCTTCTGCTTCTGCTGGTGCTTCTCCTGCTGCTGGTGCTGCTGCTGCTGGTGCTACTGCTGGTGCTGCTGCTACTGCTACTGCTGCTGCTGTGGTGGACCAGCCCCAAGGCCCTCAAAGCCCTGCTGCTGAAGGCCCTGAAGCCCCTGCCAGAGGGAGAAAGGGGCAAGGGAAGGAGAAGGGAAAGAAGAAACAGTACTCCATTTCTGAGGACCATGAGGAGGAGGTGCTGGAATGGCTGAGGGAGAACGAGTACCTGTGGAGGAAGGGCCACAGGCTCTATCACGACACCAAGAGAAAGCAGGCAGCATAGAGAGACAAGGCAGAGAGCCTGGGCTACACTGCAGATGTACTCCTGGGATGGTGGAAGCACATGCACACCTGGTATGGCAAGCTGCACCTGAAGAAATCTGGCCAGGCCGCTGTCAAGCTCATTGACCGGGAGACCTATGTCATGGCCAGGTGCAGCTTCCTGGAGGGTGAGGTCCGCCACCGAGGAGCAGCCCCTCTGTCAACCCTCTCCGTCAGACAGCCCACAGACAACAAGTCCTCTTCCAGCCAGGAGACAGCTACCGTGTCCAGGCAGGTGTCTTTGGAGGGCCCCACGGCAGAGACCCCCCCCCCGACAGCTGCACTCCCCATGCCAGAGGACGTGGAGGATCCCCTGTCTCAGGTGGAGCAAGAAAAAGCAGCAGCCAGAGACCAACCCACACCTACCCCCAGCTCCACCTCCACAGAAAGCAGGCAGAGAGGCAGACTGGAGGGCCAGAGCCACACTGTCCTCTTGGAAATCAGGGCCACAATCAAAACCAGCACAGATCTTCTCTCTCAGCTGGTCCACAGCGACATACCATCATCGAACCTCAATCCCTTCATCACCTACATGAGCCAGACCCTCATGGACCTGCCCGAGGCCCAGTACCAGGTGATGAGGGAGAAGATAACAGCACTGCTGCATCACCCTCCAGGCCCAGCTGAACCTGCTCCGACCCACTCCAGGACTGCTCCTCCACCCCAGGTGATGTCACAGCCCTTCCATGGCTTTCAATAGCCCATCACCTACCAAGGCTATGAATACCACGACTTCCCACAGCAGAGGCAGCCCTTCCCAGTACAGACCCAGGTACATCGCACGCCACAGATGCCTCACCTCACCCAGCTGCAGACCAGACAGCCCCACTACACTCCTCCTTCCTCCACCCCACAGCCAAGCCCCTCAACAGAAAATCTGTCATCAGTATTGTGCCTGACATCCCAGGTACTTGAGGAAGGGCCTCTCAACCTCACGGGACTGAGTCAGCTCTCTGAGAGCTTTCTGAACACACCATCCCCTGTTGTACTCTTGGGGCCAAGCACCCCAATGGCGCCTCAGACCAGCACTCCAGCCACAGCCACCTCCACAGTCCCTGGCTGCTCGACAGCTGAGACCATGGACATGCCTCAGAGTGACTGAGAATAGTGCCAGAGACTAAGTTGTTACCTGTTCACTTTAAGTTTGCTTAAGACACTTTACTTGGTTCATTTTGCTTTTTAAGTAAAGTCATACAGTTTACTTAAGACAGTTATTAATAAAGGTTTCTTTGCTTCACACACTTGGTTCATTTTTTTTTACTTCATAAAGTGTTGGTGAAAACTTTGAAAAAATGGTTAAGCCTTTGCATGCTTGTGAGATAGGTAAGGATAATTGTGGGATGGGTAAGGATAGCTGTGGGATAGGTAAGGATAGTTGTGGGATAGGTAAGGATAGTTGTGGGATGGGTAAGGATAGCTGTGGGATTGATAAACCTCCATTTCAAGCATAGTGGGACTGTATGGTCCACCCTCCCAGCTGCCACACATATGGCCCTTTTTTATCAATAACAATTTATTCATTGATCAACACATTTCAAAATAAACAAAGCTCTTTATTAATGCCCTATTCATTGTATGGCCACTCAACATACATGGCACAATCTCATCAGTGTTATGAGATAGGCTGAAGGAAGCATCCATAAACACCTACCATCCTGTCTTGCCACTCCACTGCTCCAGCTGGGGAGTTGCACCAGTATTTCAGGAGGTTGCACTGCTTCTTCCCCTCACGTGAAGCTCTGTTGGGGCCTTGCACATCCACAGTGTCTATCAGGTTTCGTCCTTGCCTCCATTCCCCAGGCTCCATGTCCCCATTCCCTTGTTGACGGTCCACAAGCCTGTTCTGCAACACTGGGTAGCGGATGCGCATAAGATTGTGCAGGATGCATCAAGCTTCCACAATGCTCCTCACAGTCTGTGGGTGATGCTGCATGGTGGTGAGAAGTACCTGGAACCTGTTGGCCAGGATGCCAAAGGGGTTCTCCACCACCCGTCTTGCCCTGGACAGCCTGTAGTTGAAGATCCTCTCTTCATGGGTGAGATATCTGGAACTGTAGGGCTTCATGAGGTAGGTTCTGAGGGAGAAGGCGTTCACCCACAATGATGTAGGGCACATCTTGTGTGTCATTGGGTAGGGGGTCTAGACCTGGAAAACCCATGATGAGGTTGCGTTCCAGCCCATTCTTGTGGTCACTGGCATTGTATACCTGGCTATCTGAAGCTGACCTGTTGCCTGAAGCATCGATGTACATGAACTTGTAGTCAGCATCAACCATGGCGAAGAGGATGATACTGAAGAAGCCCTTGTAATTGTGATAAGAGGACCCTGAGTTGGCTGGAGCTTTGCAGGCCACGTGCTTCCCATCTATAGCTCCAACGGTGTGGGGAAAGTTCCACCTCTGATACCACTGTTCTGCAACTTTCCTCCAGCCTTCTTCAGTGGTGGGGCACTGGAGGAGCTCCTCCACGTATTCTTCAATGATGGCCTGCACCACTTCTCTGACTACTTTGCTGATGGTGTTGTGTGGCACCCTCCAGGCATACTGCATGTTTCTGTATGTGGTTCCAGAGGTCAGGTGGCGCAGAGTCGGTGCCACCTTCAGTCCAGGGTCCAGGCTGGGACGGAGGTTGGTGCTCGGCTTGGTCAACCTGGGTCTCAGACGCTCAACAAGTTTGTCAAACATGGCTGGTGGCATCCTCATGAAGTGCTGGAATGCACGAGTGTCTTCATTACTCAGCTCCACCATCAGCTTATCATAAAGTCCAAACTCCACTCTTCTCCCGATCCATTGTCGGACCCACACAGCTCTTGGATGTCTCCTTCTTCTCCTTGCGTAGAAAAGGTGAAACAGTCTGAACAGGGCTTGGTTCTGGTGTTGAATGATCGCAGCTACCATCAGGAGTGTGCGATGATCCATGGTGGAGATCAATGGATGATGTGGAAGAGCAAGACCAAGGGTGAAGAGGTCTGTACACCATAGCTGCTGGACTGATAGTGAGATCCAGGTGATTTCCTCCCCCTTTTTGTAGGAAATATCGGTTTTCCGCTAGGTGTCCTTCCACATACTCTAGGCATACTCCAGACATCCTAAATATCTGAGATACGTCCCATATACAAACATTTTGTCCGTTTTAATGCTTTATATACGAGATGCATCCACTTACATCCTTTCTATTTCCGTACTACTAACGCTGTGTGGACTTTCCGTGTACCTTTCGTTTCCTCCCTCTTTCCGCTTTCTGCTGGAGCAGATGTGAGTTGCCAGGATGGCCAGAGGATGCCGAGAGGATACAGCGGACGTGTAATGGATGACAGCGGACGTATAATGGATGACAACGGACGTAGAACGTTTGTTGTCTGTATGTGTCGCAGATGTACATCGTACACGGCGGAAAGTTCATCCACTCAAAAAGTTTTGTGCAACTCAAAACTTTTTGAGCGGATGAAATAGCAGTAGACAGATGTTTGACGGATAGAGCGTATGAAACACGTACGCAGTGAGTACACAACGGATGCATTGTGTTTTCCAACGGATGGCAAGATTTTTTGTCCATTTTACATCCTCTTTGCATCCATTGGTGCAATGGGACATGGCCTTAAGGCTTCATGGTCCACTTCATGGCCAGAAGAGCTTACTTTGAAGAATGGAAATTTTTCATAATTCCTGCTGTAGATGTAACTACATCCACAATCCACAAAATTGTGTTCATATGTTTCACAACATGAAACATATCCTAGTTATTCCACAGGTTAATTAGTTTATTATTTGCTTATATATTAAAATTATTTGAAAGGATAGCTTTTCCTTGTTTTAACAAGTACATTAATTAAATTAAATACATTCATTCCATCAATAATGTGTAATTTCCTATGGAGAGAATGAAATACTGACCTTTTTATGTGCCAAGAGCGACCCCTACTTACAGTTGTAAATCTCTTGAGCACCACCGACTTATTTGGAGCTATCCTAAATCACAGCAGCTCAAAGGCTGCCTCTCAGTATGCCATCTGGGGCCATTCTGGCCTTTAAGGTCAGCAAAGAAAGATTAATGTTGCCCCTAAAGAACCATGTTACCAAATCTCTCTGCTGATGGCTAAATTTCTAAGGTTAGGACTGTCTTGTAAATCTATAAGTGACAACAGCAAGGTTTTTCCAAGAACCTGCGGAGGCTCTGAAGATTTGCTTCATCTGTCATGTTGCCCTTTTTCTTCTTTCCCACTCCAAAGATTTTAAAAAAGGAAATTGTCCTTCTTTCCTAATTATTTCAGTATGTTAGAACATGAAAGCTTTACACAGCTATTTTGGGGCCAACTTGGCCAGCTTTCAAAAAAGCAAAAAAATAGTGGTGGACAAACTGGGTGGAAATAGGGATTTTTAAAAAATCAATCCAAGTACAGAAACTATTTGTATTAAAGTTGCTGGATGCTCCACCTGCCTGCCACTGTTATTTTACATTCCAGTTATTTGGGCTAGCTTCTGTGAATTATCTCCCTCATGTACAATTTTGTCTTTCTAAGAAACCTCTTTGCCCAAAATTATGTTGACATTCTTCGGCAGACTTTTAGGTTTTTCTTCTAGGCAAACAGGTCATGTGTGGAATTTTGAGAAGTCTCACAAAATAGGTGTGAAATTGGTGAGGCAACATCCAGCAATTCTGACTGAATTAAATTCTCCTGGACCAGATTGATTACATTCCCAGAGTGTTAAAGGAACTGGTGAATGTCATCTCAGTGCCAATGACTGAAATCTTTGAGAAATCCTGGTGCACAAGGGCAAGAAAATTAGAGAACAGCCAATATTATTTCAACATTTTAAAATGAGAAAAAAAGGAAACTTTAGGAAACTAAAAACCTTTAAGCTTGACATGAAAATCCGAGCAATGAAAATTAAGAAGGTACTGAGAAGTGAATAGTGATTACCAGAAACCAATATGAATTTGTTAAGAACAGATTGTACAGTAAGACAAATCTTATTGCTTTCTTGGAAAATGTGCTTCAATTAGAGGACAATGCTCTAGTTCAGGGGTCTTCAAACTTGAGTTTTAAGACTTGAGGACTTGAACTCCTAGTATTCCTCCTCCAGTCATGTTAGCTCAGGAATTCTGGGAGTTGAAGTCCACAAGTCTTAAACTGCCAAATTTGAAGACCCTTGCTCTAGTTGTTGTGTACTCAGACTAAGACTATTGATAAAGTGGACCATAGCTTTCTTTTTGACAAATTGGAATAATATGGGATGGATACAGGGGTGGGATTCAAATTTTTTAACAACCGGTTCTGTGGGCATGGCCATGTGACTGGGTGGGTGTGGTTTCTTCTTTCTTTCTTTTTGCAGCAAACCGCCCCATTTTTTTTTACTCCTGGGCCTCAGGAAAACCTCCTGGGGGTTGTTTTTGCTCCAAGAAGGTTTCCCTGAGGCCCAGGAAGGCAAAAAACGGAGCTCAGGGTGGTGCAGCACCTATACCCCAGCCCCTCCTGCATACCCCTTTTTGCCTCCTAGGCTTCAGGGAATTCTCCTGGGCAAAGCAGTAAGGCAGCAATGGGGATCCCAGCACAGCTGATCATCGGAACAGCTGATCATCAGGAGGGGGGAAAAATGAATACCTTAAAGAGTGACTGGGCGGGGGAGAACACAGTCAGCAATGTCGCGCATTTGTGATAAGGACTGACTGGGCGGAGAGGGACCAGCTAGGGGCACGATTTGCCAGTTCTTCAGACTGCACAGAATCATAACTGGTTCTCCAATGGATTCAGTGTTGACTGAACCATAACCAATGCAAAATCCATAATGGGCCTTATGTGCACATGGAGTGTATACAGTGGGAACCTCAGGGTGTTTTCAAAGTTGCAAATGAGTCTCTGAATTTACGGAGATTGTTCTTTAATAATAAAGCAAAGTAGAATCACTTTTTTAAAGACTTGTGTAATAGTCTAATGCAGTGGTAGTCAACCTGGTCCCTACCGCCTGCAAGTGGGCGTTCCAGCTTTCATGGTGGGTGGTAGGGATTTTGTCCCTTACTTTATAAATCATCATTATAGTGGAACTGGTGGACGGTTAGAGAAAACTTTACTACTAACAGAGATACAAAAGTGGGTGGTAGGTATAAAAAGGTTGACTACCCCTGGTCTAATGTAATGAGTGGTAGAGAAAGATTGCGTTTCTTGGTCTTGTGCAAGCTGAAACATTTGTTTTGATCATTTTCAAAGCATGACCAATATTATCTGATGTATAATGATTAACTATCAATTTATACATTTTGTCAGGGTGATATGCTGTTGAGGATGGTTATGTTCCAATACAGCTGGAGAATGCCAGGATGGAGAAACTAACTTTATACACTATGGCTTCCAAAACTGGCTGGTTCACAGACTGATAAATTTTAAGTGACTATTATGAAAACAACTCTTGGTGGATTTTCTCATTATCAATGAAAACTGCCGTCTATTTTATGGTGCACTGAAAGGCTATGAGAAAGACATTCAAAGTATCTTCTCTAAGGTATATTTAGATGTATTGGCTCTAAATTGAAAACAACTGACAAGCTGGAATTCTTCTAGCATCACTCCTTTAATCTTAATCTTGTTAAAGAGAACCCTGTGAGCATTGTGCTTGAGGAAAAAAATTGCCTTCATTTCAGGAAACTGCCAAAGACCTGACCCTGTTTGAGTTTATTAACTTGGAGACTTGGAGGAATGAGTGCATTTTCTTTCTTTACAGTTACCCATTTAATGTTATGGACTAAGTCTTGTGTAACCATCTTGGCTTAAGAAAAATGATTTATTAATAAAAACAAATGTGCCTGTATGTTTCCCATTCTTTCCCATTGGGTTTGTGCTCCTGCCATAATTTGATTACACAATAGTTACCTGTTATATTATACTCATTATATATAGACATTATATATACACCAGGATATGAAATTACCCAATCTTATCAGTCACTACATTGTTCTTAAAAGAACTGTACTTCATTATCTTATGGACTAAGGGGGGCAAAGAGCTTCGAAAATTAAAAACCCCACCAAAGATTGCTCATAACTTTATGATATGTCAGCAATAGTATTTTAACCCATTCATTCCTTCATAGGAAAAAGTTCCCCCAATTGCCACTTGATCAATTTCATCTCAAACATTTGGGCTTACTGGGAACAATTTTATTTATTTTTATTTAAGGAATGTAGATAATGATTTTATAGGATATCACATAAAGTGGCCTCCTAGCTACTTAAAAATTGATCCTGCCAAATAAGAATAAAATCTTATTGTAGCTCGTCATTACCTGAGGTACCCTAATAAGTAAATCACTTTAATTTTATTACTACTTATTTATCTTACAAATGGTCTGCTACATCTGCTTGGTATTACTTCATAAGATAGGCAATGTTATTAACTGTTTAAAATTATTATTAGTAATAATTTAACAATTTAAAATTGCTACTACTAGACAAGAGTCTTCCATCTTGACCTTGATATTCCATAACTCTTTCAAGGAAGTTCCAGTTATCTTCTCGATCCAGGGCCCCTTATATTATGTCTTGTCTTTCCTGCATTTTCATGAACTCTGTCAAGCGCTGTTGCTTTTTATTGTGTATCATCCACTCGTAACACATTACTTGCTGATCCTCATCTCAAGGGAACAGACGGCTTTTGTTTTTACAGGACTAATTGATTTTTCTTTCAGTCCATGATACTTTTGGTAATCATGTCCGAATCCTAATGTGAACTCATTTATTTTAGTTTACTTGTTCTTTCTCAGTGTGTATTTTTTTAGATACAACTGGGAAAAACATTGTTTTAACTATTCCATTCTTTGTTGTCACAGAATTATCTTTACATTTCATTATCTTGTCTAAGTTTTCAATGTGTTCCTCTCTAGGATTAACACCCTTTCTTTTCCTGCAGACTGTCCATCTTTATCTGCCATTGAGCTCAAGAAAATAAAACTATCGCTTCAACTGCGAGTTTGCTAATCATGTTGCCTAACATTATCTTTGTCCCCTTAAATTTTCACATTAACCAAGTTTTTTCACTGAATATATAAATCATGTTTTAATCTCCAATTCTGATTCCAGCTGTTAACTCTTCAGCATTGTTGTTAAAATATATTTGCTGCATATATTAGAGATATGGGATAACATATATCTTCTCTCACTCCCTTCTGTTTTGAACCATAGATTTTCCAAATTACCACATTTTCTTTTTATTTACTATAAATATTTCTCAGAGGAGAAATTAAGTGTTCTGTCAAATCCATTTTTAATACCATCCATATTCCAGCATGATAAAATCCCTTACTGAAATCACTAAAACAATTGTAAGCTTCTTTCTTGAATTCTCTTGGTATTCCTTCTGTTCATGTGCCCATTCACCTTTTTTAAACCCCATCTGTTTATTTGGTCTTTCTTGCCACATATATAGCTCTATTCTTTTTTCCCTATACCTTAAATAACACCTATAATTTGGTATTTGGTCTATTCTTTTCAACCCCTTCTTTACTGTAGCAATATATACTGATATTTTCCCATATCTAGGACACATAGTATTGTCCCTGGTAGGACACTAACTTGCTTCTCTCCTACAGCTTTAAACAGTCCAATTTTATTTCCAGCTGGAGATTTCGCATTTGACAGTCCCAAAAGTGCATTTTCAAAAGGCAACTGGATTTTGTTTTCCCTTGAAAGCATTTTGCTTCTTGTCTAAGAAGCTTCTTAAGGTCTCAGCTTCTTGTGGATGAGAAGTGAAATGTCTTCAAGGAAAAACAAAGTCCTGTTGCCTTTTGACAACCATGACCTGGATGATTGAGAATCTCTACTGACATTCCAGTTTGATTGTTGTACATCTCTTGTACCTCAGATTTGCACATACGAGACCACATTTAACATGCAAATGTTCCTGAAATTTCTTGGATTGTTTTTAAGTATTTAATTTTCAATTGACATTCCTGGGATTTCTTCTTGATCTATCTTCTCTGATGCTAAAATCCATGTTCACTCTTCATCTTTCCCAGGCTATCATAACAGCTTGTTCTGAAATCCAGTTGAATCTTTTTAATTAGGAGATAAAAATGGTTTGGGTTTCACAGTGTCTCATCTCTTTCCCTTGTAATGCAGGTTCCCTTTTATGCAAGTTAAACACACCAAATCTATTCCTTATATTGATTTTATATTTGGACTGTTCCTCGTGGCCATGTCAACATACATTCCCACAATTCTTCAATCAGCAGAAAACTATGCTGGCAATAATTTGTGCTACCCCAGAGATCAAGAATTATTCTGCCTCATCAATGAGGTTGGTGACTAATATAGACATTACAGTTTTAATACTAAATGACTTAAGAACAGGTCCTTGGGCAGTTGCCCTGATTGCATTTCCGTTCCCACCCAATGGCAACTGCTGCTGGGAAAAACAACCATCAATCACTGTCCTTAACATGTGGTAGAGGTTCAACTCTGTTCATTTTTGCAGGTGCTGCTTCTCAAAGCCACACTTCTTCAGACTACAGCTGCACAACATTCAGCGCACATGCAATTTTTGCCGGAAGCAATTAGGTGGGATATCTATGCTATTTTTCAGGAAGCACAGGAGTAGAAATCTTTACCTTCTCCCCATTTGGGCTGCTGGTATAACTACATACAGCATCTCTCTCACTCTCTCTCTTTTGCCAAGACTGTTTCTCTAGAGTTCTTAAAGAGATTCTGTTTTTTTTAATTAATTTATATGGCCATTCATCTCACATACTGTACATGACTCCAGGCAGCTACCAGAAGCAAAACAGAACAGAAACACAACCAATAATTAAAAAACATAAATAATGTAACACAGTACAATCAAATACTTCCCAGTCAATATAACCAAAAAAGTGAGCTTAACCACATTATCAGGACCCCAGGTTTCATGGCAAAGCAAGTTTTTAGTGCCTTGCAAAAGGCTATCAGGGCTGGGGAGAAATGTAATCAGAGAGGGAGACTGACATTCCAAAGGAGAGGCGCCAGGGCACAAAAGGCTGTCCTCCAGGGCATTGCTAGATGGTACTCCTTAGTGGACATGTTCTGGAGCATACCTCACTTGCTAGATCTAACACAGTACAGATAGATGCAATTGGGGATTATTATTCCCTGAATAATCCATAACCATGAACAGTTTTAAAAGCAAGCACCGGTGCCTTGAATTGCATAGTCAATGCAGCTCATGGAGCAAAAATGCCACCAATGTCACCCATAACTGCCCACATTGCTGCACATTGCAGTGCAGAGTTGTAGCCTCTGAACACTCTTCAAGGGCAGTCCCATGGAAAAGGTATTGCAGTAATACAAATGGGTTGTATCATCAGTGATAATGTTTAGTTACCTTGTCTTCTGTTGATCTCTTTTAATGGCATTTGATATTTCCAAGCATCAGTGTCTTCTCGAATGATGTTTGCTTTCACCTTGTGTCTAATGTTATTATTTCCAGTGAGTTAACCTAATGATTAACCTAATCCTACGTAGCTTTTTCTCTGGTAATATCACACTACTAACTAGAGCATACAAAACATTTGCTAGACCAATACTCAAATTCAGCTCATCAGTCTGGAACCCACATTACGTATCTGATATTAATACAGTTGAGAAAGTCCAGAAATATTTCACAAGAAGAGTTCTCCATTCCTCTGCTCATTGTAGAATACCTTATGCCACCAGACTTGAAATTCTAGACCTAGAAAACCTTGAATTACGCCATCTTCGGTCTGATCTAAATAGGGTATATAAAATCATACATTGCAATGACTTACCTGTCAATGAATACTTCAGTTTCAACCATAACAACACAAGACCACACAATAGATACAAACTCAAGGTTAACCACACCAAACTTGTTTGCAGAAAATACAACTTCAGCAACAGAGTGGTCAATGTCTAGAATACTCTATCTGACTCTGTGGTTTCTTCCCAAAACCCCAAAACCTTTAACCTTAGACTTTCTACTATTGACTTCACCCCTTTCCTAAGAGGTCTGTAGGAGGTGTGCATAAGCACACCAACGTGCCTACCGTCCCTGTCCTATTGTTTCTTTTATTTTTCTTATATGTATCCATTTCATGTATTCATAACTATGTATATACTTATACCTATTATCTTATAAGCAATTAACAAATCAAAATAAATAAAAAAAATAAAAAATATTTCCAACAATCAATTCTTCTCTAATGATACTTGCTTTCACCTTGTGTCTAACGTCATTATTTCTTGGAAGTAGTCTGGTTTTACTTCTGGCACTGAATGATTTATTTCTTCTTGTGGTCTCAAGTATTCTCAACCATTTTCTCTGGCATTATAATTTAAAGGCAGTTTTTCTTGATTTGGCTTTCCCGATTATCCTTGCTTTAAACAAAGATAATCCGGGCCCTTTTTTATTTTGTAAGATGAAAAATGATGAGGTAGGGATTTCCATCACTGGACAAATTAATCAGTCTTTCAGAAATCAGACTACCTGGTTGCATCTTAGCAGATTTACTTATAAGTAAGCATCAATAAATTCTGCACACTGTTCTTCTAAGAATTTGTTTTCAAAGTTAAGAGAATTTTTACATTTTTAATGATATAGTGAAAATGCCCTCTGGTGGCCAAAGCAAAAAAAAGTATATCAGCATCATAAAAAGGAGAAAACTCTGTTCTGAGTCCAAATCTTTTGTTGTGTGTTTATTGTAAGTTTTGAGTCCAACTCTGACTCCAACTTTATTGTTGTATGGTTATTGTAAGTCTATTGATGCAGCCTATAATTGTATTTTCTTTTATTTCAGACTTGTCACAATCCTAGTATAAGTTTAGTTTATGATTAATTAATTCCAATAACGGATATAACAACCAATATTAAAGTGATAGATATCTTCTGCCTTTTAGGATCAACTATCAGTAGTAAAGGAACAAGCAGTCAAGAGATATGCCACAGACCAGCATTTGGTAAGAGCATTCATGAATGCCTTGGAAAAGATTCAAATGCCAAGATGTCTATACCTACAAAGATCAGAAACATGCAAGCCCTCATATTTCCTGTGACACTCTATGGAAGTGAAAGTTGGGCTTGGAAGAAGCAGGACAGGAAGAGTATTGATAACTTTGAACTTTGTTGTTAGAAAACACTCTGAAAAAGCGAAGAAAACAAACCAATGAATCATAGAACAAATCCAGAGTCCTCTCTGAGACACAAATGACTCAAATTATACTTTGGACACATTCTGTGTCGAACCAAATCTCTGAAAAAGCCTCTGGTGCTGGAAAAAGTAGAAGAAAACAAACAGAGGATGGCCAGCAGTAAAGTGGATGGACTCTGTTACAATGTCAATGGATACACCACTGAAAGACCTGAAAGAACATCATGGAGAAAATCTATATCAGGTCACTCGGAGTCAAAAGTGATTTGATGGGTCACAATCAATCAATCATTCCAGACCAAATAACCTTCAAGCTAGAGCTGTGTGCTGAATCCTTTAAGACGGGGGTCCCCAACTCTCAGTCTGCAGACTGGGACTAGTCAGCAGCCCCTTGGGAATCGGTCTGCACAAGCAGCAGGCAACCATCCCAAACTTCATTTGCATATGTGCAGGATTAAGTTGTGCATATGTGAAACCCTCCTCTCCACCCTGACGCCATCACCAGTCTGTAAAGCCAAAAAGGTTGGGGACTGCTGCTCTAAGATATTTTTGCTAGGACTTTTGTCAGCAGAAATCAGACAGGCTGTTAGAATGTGATCTGATTAGAATTGTTGCACATTTGTTCCCTTGTTAAAGGATGTAGAAGAATTCAAATGCAGAATGTTCTCAAACAAATGTTGGAGTTTTGCTTCCAAAGTCACTTCGATAATTAATGCTAGCAAGAAACAAGCCTACCTACTGTTCATTGTCTTCTTATAAAAGAATTCTTCTAAAAACAGATATTATCCAAACTATAGTGTAGTCATTCTAGGAAGCATTGGGGAAAGCATGAAACTTATTTTACAAAGAACCTGGCGTTGAAGTTGGCATGCTTGGTTTTTGAAAAGTTAAAGTTAGATGTGATCCCTTGAACTCCATATTTACTGTAAAACAGTAACTACTACTCTTCAATCTGGTCAGGCATTTTTTTCATTGGACTTAAAAAAAAACTCTCTTCCCTCCAAAAGACTTACACTAGAAAACAGCTTCAGGAAAGCAGTATAATAGAGCAGATTTTCTTTTTTCTTTTCTTTTTTTTTGGGGGGGGGGGGCAGGAGGGATTATCTAGACATGAGTTGTATCAGTCTCAGAGTTTGCAACAAAGAAGGGGCAGCTGTTGAAGCCTGAATATCAGAAAAATGAGATGAGTTGCTGACAGGGAAGCATAAAATCTTGGACAAAATACAAAGTCAGTGTAACATTTAGGTTTTCCCATTGCTGCTAAAGTTTTCCACTTCTTGAATGTGTTCCTTTATGAAATACATAATTAACAAACTCTTATAGTTACCATCTCATACTTAGGAAATAATAACCAAATAATGCTGCCTCAAACAATGTTTCATACATTTCTTTTCTTGCATCTCCCTATTTTTTCCCTATATCTTTCCCACTGCAAAGATATTTTTTTTCACAGCTTTAACTGTGATTCACAGAAGCATCATCTCCTTCCTGAGCTACTACAGCCTAGTCATAAGTTACTACATTCTGCATATTCTAATTGTGTTCCAGATATCTTATGTCAGGATAATTTCACATTGGCTTTTACCTCCTGAACAATCACCTTTTTGTTTCTGATTCCAGAAGTGCTCACTTTCTTCATAGCCATGAAGCAAATGTGTTCATAATCATCCTTGCCCTTTATTTATTTATATCCCATCAGTATTGTTTTTACAAATAAGTCAAGATGGTGGATATATCCAACACACCCTCCTATTTTCTTCATAACAACAAACACCTTTAGTGTGAGTTGAGCTAAGAGTGTGTGATTGGTCCAAGGTCACCCAGCTGGCTTTCATGGCTAAGATGGCACTAGAATTCACAGTCTCCCACTTTCTGGCCTTGTGCCTTAACCACTAGACCAAACTTGTCTTATCTCAGCCATCATGTATTGCTTAAAATGTTTTTAGGGAATCTCTGAAGTACAATGTACCTGAAAGACAAAATCTTTATCTTTCTCCCTGCTTTCCATCTTTACTTTCAAGTAAAGTATTCTCAGCTTTCTGAAATAACTTTAGAGCTTAGGAAACTCATATTTTGCATATTCACCAATGTTGTTGTTAAATTGGGAATTATTAACTTCCAAAATGCTTCCTTGACTGGTTTGTCTTCATGAGATATATCTTCAAAACCCTTCTCTTTGAACTGTTTCTCACTGCTCCTCCCTTCATAAGTCCTATCAATCACTTCAGAAGTTAGTGTAAATTACTGTACAAGTAATGTTAGAATTACCTTCTGGGGTAATTCTAACATTACATGTACAGTATTATATGTACAAACAATCTAAAATCAGGATTTGTTGCTTACTTCAAATAATTTTTGTTTTATTTAATACATACCAATGTATTTTAATGAGACTTTGAAAGTTACCTTCAATAGGTCCAGAATGGAACAGTAAGACATATATTTTAAGGAAAAGGATAAAACACAGAATTTAGGAAGCAGCAGCTTCTTAAACTGACTCTTTTTTTCCTTGCTTTTTAAACTTTTTTTTACCATAGGTTGGCATGGAGAAGAGGAGAAATCAGTGTGCTTGCTTTTCACAGCAATATTTTCACAGCTGATATTTGATCTCATGTATATCAAATACAAATTTGCATGGAAAATTCATGATCTTTGTTAACAAACTTTGCAACTCCAAATTTTCAATATGTGACACAGCATAATGAGCATTTTTTTAATCATTGTGTTGCTCTACAATTAAAATAAGGAATTTAACCATGAGGCTTGCAAACATTGATGCCCTGTGGAAATGTAAGAAAATCCAGGAATTATTCCAACATCTGGAAAGGGAAATTGAGTAGCTATTAACATAAGTGTATTTCAGAAAGTGATCTTTTGTCTCTTGGTCATTTTTTTTTCTCTATCTCTCTTTTCTTTTGTCTTTTCAGTTCCTGCTGAATGTGAGATCTTGGGAAGATGCACTTTCACACTATTAGTAATCTCCAAAGGGACCCTAGCAGCCAATTAGGGAGGCCAGTGGAAGAAAAGGACAAAAGAACCAAATGCAAAAATCAATATCAATATGAACTATCTGTGCCCTCCTGGCCTAAGACTTGCAACCCAGAGACTTCATTTCTTAAGGGATTAGGATACACTTACGAGAACTTCTCCGGTAAAATAAAGATGGGGAGGTCTAAGGAAGGCTTTTTGAATTTAATGAGCAATGTGATCTTTTCAAAAGGAAGATTTTCCCCGATTACTTCCTCGATACACAACTAACTTAAGAGTTACCATGTTTCTTCCATGTTTGGTCCATGGCATATAGACAAGGAAAAGAAAACAGACAAACCAACCCCATTACTTGCCCCTTCCGGATTTCCTGCCTAGTTCCAAAAGCCGTAAACAATATACTTGGCTAAGGTTACCCTGCCAATCAGCTTGAATTATTAACTTCTGCTGCAAACTATTTACTATGGTTCTTGGTGGATGGCTGGAGACAAACCAAAGCTCTTCTGGGGGTAAATGAAAAATGCAGGTTGTCACTTCGAGTGAATGCTCTTCAGGTTATTGTTGCAAAAGGCTATTCATCTTTGATTCCACAATGCTATTGATAATTTGTACTTTGCATGTCTTGTCTAGACCTCCTGCATAGTCCCCATACACCTGAAAAGTCAAGAGGTTCATTCAGGTGCAGTTAGTTAACAACTTCAAATTTTAAAAACAGCAAGAGTGGTTGTTCTTTTCCAGACACATACCAAAACAATGAAGGTTGCTGCCTCATTCTCTGGAAATGCTTTTCATTAATAGGCTTTTAGCTGACTTGAAATAATGCTCTATAAACATTATTGCAGATGCCGGCAATGTCACTATTCAGAAAAATACAGAGGAAGATTCACCCATTATTTATAGTGATGTACTTACAGATTAAGAAGATACACAGATCAGCAATTTGGGGAGTATGCTAATCAAATCACAAAATCTGAATTTCTGTTAGCTAATAGAAAAGCTGTTGTATGTACTTATGTACAGGGAACATGTAAGCTATGTTGAAACTATATCAGTTGCTTCAACAAACTGTGCACATTTTCATGTTGACATTATGATTTCATGTTGTGAACCATAGTAGACTTTAAATAGATACATTCCATGACTGTAATAAATTGGACCAAACTATGTAATACGTTTATTGTTATACAGGTAATCCTAGACTTAAAACAGTTCATTTAGTGACTGTTTGAAGTTAGAAAGACTCTGAAAAAAGTGACTTATGACTGATTCTTATACTTACGATCATGGTCACGAGATCAAAATGAGGACACTTGGCAAATGACTCATATTTGTGACAGTTGCAGTATCCTAGGGCTATGTGATCACCTTTGCAACCTTCTGACAAGCAAAGTCAATGGGGAAGCCAGATTTACTTAACAACTGTGTTACTAACTTGACAACTGCAGTGATTCATTTAACAAATATGGCAAGGAAGGTCATAAAATGGGGCAAAACTCACTTAACAAATCTCTCAGCTCGCAAAAGAAATTTTGGGCTCAATTAGGGTAAGTGGAGGACTACCTATATTTGAACAGGCAGATCCTGTATTCCAAATACTGATCCAACACAACTTCAGATATTTATGGACAGCAGTAGGTATTTAAAACTGAATTTGTTAGATTACACAATACTATACAATTAAAGGCATTTTGCAATACTTAAAAGGAATATTTATGAGAAACCACTTGATCATTTTTATTTTTCTGTTCTTTTCATTATGTGTAATTTTATAAAAATAGAAGTGTTTTTTGTTAAGATTTTTTTATTTTGTTTGTTATTTTTTTTAAATACCTTGATTTAAAAGGTAATGTTGAAAATTGCATTAAAAGATTGTTGGTGAACAATAGAAAAATCTGGACACCTAAGGAATTACCCTACTCTTGTAGTTAACTGCTTCTTCTAGGAAAGTAACTTGCCAAACCTGTTATTGCTCAAACTTTCCTGTGATGCATAGTTATTGCATATGTGGGTAGACAGGCAGTATGCACATCCTCTGACTGCTCTCAAAGTCAAGCTCCAAGAATTTTGGTTAGCCTTGATAAGTAGCCATTTTCTGTGCTTACTCTTCCTTCTTTGAAATCCTCTAATCGACACAAAGAACTCAAGGGAAGAGAGAGGTTGGCTTCTGTTTTGCAGACTTTCCAAAGCAGTGAAAAATTATCTTGCCAATTTCAACTTTCTGCAGATCCTTGTGTAAAATGAGTGAATGAGCCAGCCTGTTCGCTTTCCTAACTTCAAAAAGATAGGAAAAAACATGGGTGTTTTTTTTTTTAACTTCACAATGAAACTTGTAGAATCGTTAAAGTATAAAACATAAAACACACACACATCCTATGATCCTTGCTTATCTTTACAAGTTTTTTGTTTTGCTGCTCTTTCTCCCAACATGCCCCAAAAAATTTTTCTAAATGATATTAGTAATTGGGATGAAAGAATGTTTGGTACTGTATGAACAGGCTCCTCCTAACCCAAACAAAGATATATTACCAATTTTAACTGAAATCTTAACCGGTTCTGATGTAAAACTTATCAGTGACCAGCCCACTCAACAGTTCATAAGCTTCTTTCTCTGCCTGGAAATTTCTATTAGTAGCAGATTTTGCTTTGTAAATCAATGAGTTATTATCATTCAGTACCATTCTATGTCTTGAGAAAATTGAAAAAAATGACTCTGGATGATATTATTACACAGATATTATTTCTACTACTTATCTGTTGGATATAACCTCTGGCGATAAAATGTGTTTTTACTGTTTTCCATAAAATGTTTCAAACTTCAGCTGTATTGTTCGAACCTTGCTAAAAAAAAATACCTTCACAGAAAACTTTAACCTATGTAATAAGTAATTCATATTTTGCAAACTACTGCAGACTATGATTGTTTAGTTGCTGGAACTTGTAGCTGATGACAAAATTAATAAATCCTTACTTCTTTAAGCGAAAAGAAATTTTTTGTGATTTTTAAAAAAAATGAAATTTCATTGCTACATGAAACAGGAATGAAAAGAATCTAGTAGCTCAATTTTTGCCTCTCCAAAGGATCAAAAACAGTAACTGCCTTTAGTATTAGATCACTGATTGGGAACTTTTGCCTTATATGCAACAGGATATTTTGATACTACAGGATACTCTTCTGCCTCAAATTTGAACTTCAGTTGCAATATACCAAAACCTATGAACAAATTTTGCTGTGACTTCTAAAAATGTTCCTTGGTGGTATTAACAAATCATGAATTATCTTTGTTCTCTGGTATAATTAGAAGTTTAATAAAGCATTCTAACAGAACCACATACATTTTCATTGTGGCAGGATTTGGTCTGTGGATCAAAGACTCCTTGCACTGAACCAACTAATTAAAATTAACATCTTCAGATATAATTGAATGTAGAAACAGGATATACAGTTAATTAACTGATCCATTAACATATTGTTTGCTAGCTGATCTTCTCTAGTTCCAGATATACCTGCTCTGACTGCTTTGTTGTAGTTTTGTGAAACAGATTCAATATCTTAATGCAGCGAGAGGGGAAATAACATTTAAGGTCACCACAAATATTTAGGAACTTTTCAAGCATGCAAGACATGCTGAAGCGCAACAAGTCTGAGAGCTTTTTACCAGCTTCATTACAAAATTAAATATGTTATCTGAGAAGTGCTTTCCTTTTGGCACTAGGGATTCAATAGAAAATTATGTAAAAAAAATGTAAGTATCTGAGATATACTAAATGGCATACAATGCCAACAGCATCAATTTTTATACTATTTTTTTCAATAGAATGGGTTCTCAAACTCAAATTGTTACAAGGGACATACAGAGTTTAGCTCATTAGCCAAAAGGCAGAACATATGTATACATGGATACAAAGTCTTTAGTGGATTAACAATAAAGTACCACAGTGTAGTATTAAGTACAACTTATTCTTTAGCTGGTATTAGCCTTCATTTAGATTGAGTTCTTCCTAAGAACCAATGTTGTAAAGCAGGGGTGTCAAACTCAATCTGGCCCACAGGGTGCTTAGATCTGGCCCATGGGGCTGCCCTGGAAACAGCAAAGGACTGGCCTGCCAGCAAAAACGGAACTTGGGAGGGTCACATGCAGCCATTCCAGGCTTTGGTTTTGACCATGACAGCCTCCTACAGCCTCTGCCAGTGAAAACATCTGGGGAAGGGGGGGGGGCAAGCTCTGTTTTCACTGGCAGAGGGCTGCAGGAGGCCGTCACAGCCACAAATGGGGCCCAGGAGTCCATTTTCACTGGCGGAGCACTCAGGTCACCACAGGTGCCTCCGACACGAGTGATGTTATGACGGCCACACACCCTGGCTATGCCCCCCCACCCCTGAAGTCAAACACAACTTTGATGTGGCCCTCAATGAAATCGAGTTTGACACCCCTGTTGTAAAGTATCAGTGCAGTATACACATAGATCCAGGCAGTGTCTTTTGTTATTATTTTGTCATTTCACTTGGCCATTTACCTGAAATTTGACAGGATTTATCCCCTCAAAGGAGGCAATCATACCAGAATATTTTTTCCAAATCTTTGAGACAAAAATTATCGTCACAACTCTCTAATGACAATTAAAATCATATTTTGTCTTCCATTGGCACATGCCATTATGAAAGGCTACAATTATTGCTAATATAGCTGAATTTCATAATAATTTTAATGGAAGTTAGCTAAAAATTGATTAAAGAAATATTTTCTGTCACATATATACAGAACAAAAAGCTTTTCTGAGTTTTCAAGTTAAAATTAATAGGGAAACATGGTGATTTGGGGATTTGCATCAGGTTTAAAATTTGAGAGTCACATACTTCGCTGGGCTGTTGAAGAAGGAAAATTATCAGAGGGGGCAGAAACTGGGACAAGTTCTTCTAGGATACATGGGGTACCTTACAAACTTATAAAGGAATAAGGCATGGATCAAGGTGCAACTCCTGGGAGCCAGGTGAGGGACAGCCCTGGAGGAGGAGTTATGTAAAATGCAGCAGCTTCTCTTCACCTTGGCTGAAGAGATAGAGGCTGACAAGCAAAAGCTCCACTGAAGCATGTTCTTGTTCCGACCACATTGTCAAAGACATTGTTCTGTTTCTCTATGGTGCTGAGAGATATACTCTGCATCTAGCCTGGTTCTCCATGTATGCTATGAGATGTCAAACCTGTGCTGCTTCCTGCTTCTGATCTATTTTTCTGCCATTCACTCTTACCTTGATCATGGCTATTGAATGCAAGAAGGCCCTCAGCAACAGTGTTACTTCCCCCATCCTATTGTTCCCCAGGTGTGGCAGACAAAGAGAAGCTCTAGAAAGGAAGAACTGTTGGCTAGAAGTCACGGAGGGGGAAGTAGGAATCCCAACTTACTTGCTCCTTGTGACCTTTGAACTCCCTCTAAGCCAGGGGTCGCCAACCTTTTGGACCTAAGGGACCACCAAACTCATAATTTTAAATCCCACAGACTAGAGACCTTGGGAAAATCCCCCAAAAAGTCTTCAGGAAAATTCCCCATCCCATTTTCCTACTGATCGATCATTCTTTATTTGAGATCGCAGCTCCAGCTCCATTCTCAGGGGGAGAGAGAGTGAGAGAGACTTCATGCAAGGAAAGCAGCAGAAGCAGCAGAAGTCTTTCTTTCTCTGCCCCAAACTCTGCCAGAAACTAGTCTTTTCCAGTGCAGCCTCTTGGAGCAGGATGCCTTGCAGGATCCCAAAGACTCATTTCTGGTGGAATTTGGGGGAGAGAAAGAAAGACATTTGCTGCTTTCCTTGCATGCAGCCAAAAGCAGAAGAAAGTGGAAAAAAGCAGCTGGTAGCCAGGCCAGATGCAGGGGCACGTGGGGCAAGTTCCCCCTTCTGCCCTTCCCCCCCCCTCACTACCTTATGTTGTTTGCAATGCAAGCGACGCAAGCCTTGTGTTCCCATGGACCATGTGGGCTATGCAGCCTGGATTAATTACTTTGGGAGGTGCTTTGGGGGGGACATTTCTCTGCAGACCACTAAAATTTTCTCACAGACCACCAGTGGTCCCCGGCCCACTGGTTGGCGACCACTGCTCTAAGCAGCTTCTTTCCAGCTGCCCCAACAAGACAGGGGTTAGTGGGATAAGTAATGCAAGCTGCCAGCATTCAGTGCTTCTTATGCACTCACAACTTAGTCAGGGTGTGACAAAATGGTAGGAGCAAAGAAGCAGCAGTATGATATCTCTGAACAAACCCCAGCAAGCCTGCCTGAGAGGGGAGCATGATTCTGACACCATGGAGTGAATACCACACTGTTTTCGCTCAAGTAAAGATGTCCTCCTTGGGTGACTTTTGTGAGTTATACTAGTTATACTGTACTCACAGGCTTCAGCTTAAGCTATGTTTGAAACATGACAGAATGATCTGGAGGGCTACATGGGACTTGTGAGTTTGAAATCTCAACTACAGAAACTTTGGGAGTTCCATTTTGCTTTCCAATCTCTATAAAGTCATTGTCTGAGACAAAAGGCACATAGATCTCTTACAAAATTCTTTATCAGAAATATTGTTTAACGATCTTGCAATTTTTCAGTTTTGGCATGTTTTACTTAGGAAATATTTAGAAAGTTCCAAATGAACCTTGAGAATCTTCAAAGTTGATAAATTCTAAAAATAACTTCTACAAATATTTTTTTACATATTTTTTCAGAACTTTGTGGTCATGGGTTTGGAGACCATTCATGCTCTCAGAATATGATATACTGAATGTGACTTCATCTTCCTTTGCTTGGATGTCTACCTGGGCATAAATCTATACAAAGAAAGTCTAAAATATAAAATACTTGAAATCGAAAGTAAGCAATTTTTGAAAATAAAATTGTGGTGAAAGAAAATTGTGGTGAAAGAAAATAATTTCATCTCTGAAGGAAACTTTGGATATAAAATAGTGTTCTGAATGAGCAAAACTCTGATCTGGAGTCAGATCCTGGAAATAAAATGCTGCTTTCAAACAGAAAGGTACTGAATGTATTTTAAATAAATATTCAAATAAATATTTCTGTATTTAAGCAAGCTATCTTATTTCTATTAAAATAAAAATTATATTAATTATTTTGTATTAAATAAAAGAATAATTTAGATAATGAATCTCATTGACTTCAAGCAATTATCAGGCCAATGGATTCATGTTTTGTTCCTGGAAACAACAAACTCCTAAACTATTAATTATATTGGAAATTCTTGTAGCTAATGGCCAAAAATGCAGGCTATTTTTCCTACTTTCATTCTGCCAACCCTCCTCCTGAGATGACCAGGGAGCCCTGAAGCTTCCCTATAGGTAATAAAAAAGAAACAGTAGCTATATGATTTGTTTAGTCTCTTCCTGACCCAGGAGAGAAAAGAAGATGGTTCTTTAAAAGGGATCGTATACTGCTATGATCCAAGTAAAAAAAACAAAAAACAGCACAGTAAACTAATTAAATCCATGCATTTTCTTTCCTTAAAGAATTGTTCACCAGATTAACAATATTTTTTTTATCACTTCTTGCTGGTCCTATTGTAGATTTACAAAATAGATTTTCAAAAATAACACTGATCCATTTGAAGTTTTATCTTTGCACAAGAATAAAGATTCCTTGCTGTTCCTTTTTCCATTCTACCAGAATACCTCCCTTGAAATGACTGATACCTGCAGAGCTAGGCATACAATTGCACATTCGAACATTTAGCAGGGTTTGATTTTAGAATACAACTTGAAAATAGGAGAAAATAAAATATTTGACAAATATATTATTAATGAGGCAAAATTTTATCCTGGCCAAGCTTAAACTGTTGGTTAATCTACAATCAACCATTTAGAATGAACAGAAACTTTTCCCTTGTTCTAGCTAATTACTTCCATTGCATGCAAAAAACTCAGAGGAAAACTTTAGCTATATTTGCACAATATAGTGAATCAGCGGTACATTTTAGCCTAATGTTGTGCAAAGTCAGCTCATAGGGTTAATTTATCCTCTACTGTGTTGTGGTAATTTATTATTCTTGCTGACAGTTCAGCTCAGGGGAAATACAAGTAGTAGTTTGCAGCTCATCTAGAACGTGAATAGAATGAAATGTAAAGTTTGACTGTATTGTGCTTGAATATGTATATTTTTAAATGTATGCATTCATTTATATTTAAACAAATAAATATGAGCTATTTTGTACACACATTTCCTTAAAACTGACTGCTTTCCATGGTTTCCAAGAGCCAGGGGTAAAACTGGGGTTTATATATGAAAATCATGTGATCTACCATTAATGCTTTATAGAATCTTTTATCTACAAAAAAGTTCTAAAGAAGTCATCCAAAGGCTGCTGCTATTGCTACCACTAAAATCACACTCAGGGAGAAGGCGGAGCTTCGTCTCGGTGCTACAGCTGCGATCTCGAGGCTCTGAGATCGCAGCTGATATTTTCGCCCCTGATCGGTCCTAACGGACCTAAACCGTCCCGGAGAGACGGGGATTGTGAAGGGCACAGTCCCAGGATCCCAGAGATATCGCAAAATCTCTGGTTTGATCCGGGAGAAGCCCTTTTGCTGGCGGTGGAAAGGCAGCCTCTAAAGCTGCTGAAGTCGGGACAGCTCCAAAAAGAAAGTGGCTTGAGAGAGTGTGTGTCGGTTGGGTGAGAAACCTCTTTTGTATTGTAAATTGGTTGAGACCTGAAAGGATATCCTGAACAAAGAAGAAACCTGTGGCTTTATTTTTGTCTGACTGGAATCTGGTTGAGCGGCGTTTTTTAAAGTGATGTCAAATTGAGGCTTGGATTCTTTCCTTACTATTTTTTTCTCTGAGGAATTTAATGTGATTTTGTAGCTAATCAGATTGAATTTTTTCTTATATATATTTTTATGCTTCTTTTGATTTTTTAATTTTCTTTAGGATAGAGGCCCCCTTTGTTTTTTTTTTCCCTCTGAGTTTTGTATACATTACTTTTCTTTCTGGCTGAGGGGGGAAAAAAGTATTAAGAGACTTTGCAACACTGCCAACTAGAGGCTTGAAAATACTTTATTTGAACTGGGGAGAAATGTATAAACACTCCTTCTCAAGGACATTTTAATGTGATAAGATGGAGGGAGAGCACAGAAAAATATTGTGAAATCTCTACTTGCCAGCCTTTTTGTATATTTCAATTCTAGTAATATTTTTATTTTTTTTATTTTATCCTTTTTCTTCTTTGGCTTTGGGCCATTTTTATTATTGGATTTTTCCATTTTGGATTATAATTGGCTACTCTATCAGATGGACTGAAGGTTTAAAAGAATTTGAAGTTTTTTGAAGCATTAAAGTGGAAAAAAGGGAAAAAAAAAAGAAGAAAATGTGAAATGAAATAGACTGTGTGTATTTGGATTGTTTGGTGACTTTGGGACTTCTGGAAACTCTTATTTGAATGATTAAAATCATTTGGGTCGTTTAAATTTTTTTCTCTTTTTTTCTTTTACAATGGTATTACTTATGGATGAACTGAAAATGGAATTTATAAAATATAAACAAGAGAAACAAGAAGGGAAGGATTCTTTTGGCTCTTTTTTTAATTTTTTAGAAATGGCAATTTCTACATATGAGAAACTACAAGAACAAGAAGATTGGGATGAAGAAGAAACCATCCTTAATGAACAAGCAACTTTATTTGGGGAAGAAAGGGGAAAGGGGAGAAAGAGAATGGAGAATTTAAGACTTAAAAAAACAACCAAAAAAGGGAAAAACAAGGTGAAAAGTGGACACAACATCAGAAAGCAACAGAAAAGAGGAATACACAAGAGGGTGGAGATTAAGAGACAAGGGGGTAAAAAGGGTAGAGTGGAGAAGCAAGGGAGGAAAGAAGGGAAGAGAAGCTACAAAGGTTTGAAACAAGATGTAAAGAAACAGAATTTATTTAGAGATAATGGGTAAACATATAACTGAAAAAGAGATTCTGCAAAGGTACATAAGACTGTGTTGTTGTATTTGTATTTGAAATAATGTTAGAAAATTGGAATAATCTATGATTATAAAATGGGACAAAATATTTAATGTAACTTAGCGAAATTTTTTTTTTAAATAAAATAAATGAAATCAAATGTGAGAGAATTGACTTAAAGAAAAATGGGAACATTGTCATTGTATAATATTTTAAAATATAAGTGAAATAGGGGGAAGTAACTAAGCAAAATCTATAAGTGTTCCCATAGAAGCATGATACTTATTTAGAAAGGATTGTGTAAAATGTTTAAGACTTTAATGAATATTAATTTTAATGATATAATTTTAATTGCTATGGATTGTTGTTTTAATTATATTATATATTTAAAAAAAAATGTTTTTCTTGTTTTAAAATATTGAGTCTATCTTTAGAATGTACTACGCAGAATCCGAATGAAAATTATGTGTTATGTTAAGCTTTAAAACTAGGGGAAGGATAAGTATGACAAGGCATTATACTCCAATCAGTCATTACAGAAGAAATTTTGTGTTAATGAGAAAAGATAATAGACAGCTGAAACAGGACAGACAAAGGATATAAGTATAATGATTTAAATTGAGATGAAATAAATATAATAGAATTAAGAGAGTGAAAAGAGGGCAGAAGCTATATAGAAAATGTAAAATAGTAAATAAGAAATGGAATGCTATATAAAAGTAAGCATGAACCTGAATTTATGTCTGTATAAAAAGATGTAACTCGGGATCAAACTGCCGTCCAAAAAGATATTTTATGTTTTTTATGTTTTGTGTTTTGTTTGTATATGTTTTTTTTGTTAAAAATTAATAAAATTCTTTCAAAAAAATAAAATAAAATCACACTCACCAATACTACCTCTATTAAAACATGTGTAAACTCTGCAGGATGAATAAGATTTTACCTCTAGTGAGATTATTAGCCAATAAGCCAACAGAAAAGAAACAACAGAGGTCATAAGCAAAGTGTAAGAAATTGAACAAATAACTACTTCCATCCATTTATCAAACATAACAACATGAGAATCTTTCATATATTACAGATTATCACATAAACCATGGAAGTCTTTTTGTATGTCCCAAAGATACTTTTTTTTCAAGAGGCAACTGGACTTTCTGATTTTTCTTTATGAAGATATTTTGCTTCTCATTCAAGAAGCTTCTTCAGCTCTGACTGGACGGTGAAGCTTCTTGGATGAGAAGCGAAACATCTTCAAAAAAAACCCAGAAAATCCAGTTGCCTCTTGAAAAAAAGCACCTTTGGGACAACTATGACTAGATAACTGAGAATCTCCATAGACATCTTTTTGTCTGTCTGTCATTATATGTGGGAGTGACCCTGGCAGATAGGAGAGCTGTAGGCTGGACAATTGCCATGTAAAAGATATCTCAGACCACAGAAGAAGACCACAATATAGAGGAATACCATTCAGAAGGGATCTTCCCTAGTTATCAATGAGTAAAAGGAAAGGAGATAAATACTTCTAGTCTTGCAAGATTTTGTGATATTATAGTAAAGACAGAGTTGATACTCCCGTTTGTATTTCTTATCTAGGCTAACATATATGCCATACACACACACATATAGTGCAATAGTATGGGGGAAAGACCTTGGGAGACTGAGCAAAGAGATGCTGCCAAGGGAATAGTCAAATAAGAGCCAGCATAGCCCACAGCTGGATAGCGGATGGAGTAAGAGACCCAGAAGAAATGCTTCCAGTTTTTCAGGCTGTAAAATATATTTGGGTAGAAGGATTGTACTTTCAGACATGCAAAATTCTGTCAGTGTAACTTTACAATAATTAACTCATCTGATTGTGATTTCTATCTGGTTTATCCCACAAAGCTAACATATACAGAGAGGAAATACCATTCATCCTGTACTTTGCAGTTTATGCAAAAGCATTTAAGATGGCCATGCCCATCCATGAGAGAAAATAACATTGTTGGATAAAATAAAAATGTCAGAGACAAGTACGCAATACTTCATCAAGGCACAGTGTATAAAAATCAAAGCACAAAGAAACAGCAGGAGGAAAGAACTCAGCAAAAGGTAATCATTAGAAGCCAAGATCATTTGGTCCAGTCATTCTTCAGCTAGAAAAGTACCTCATCATTCATCAGGCAATCTACTTCATTAGGGTTGTTGCAAGAGTAAAATTGGAGAGACAGTATCATCTAAGTAAGTCAAGGTACAAAGGCAACAAAGAGAGCACAAATCTCTCTAATTCCAAGACCCAGTGAACATCTGGCGACAACTAACTGTCCAAAGACTATTTTCACACATCTTTGCGGTTCTGCTCTAGAGGGGGAAAAAATTAGCTGTCCAGGCAAAATTACCCTATCACTTGAAAGTCAGACTTTAGTATAGTCACTCCAATATTGACAATCACCAGAGGGGTTTAAGCAGGCAGCTTGGCTCCAAAAGGCGTGTCTGCCTCCTCTAAAACTGACAGCAAAATTGTAATTATGTCTTGGAGCCTAATCGGGGCACAGAAACTCTTTGATCTCTCCCCTGCCTTCCACCCGAAACATCTAATTTCATGAGGTATGCATGCTTAATAAGGGGGTAGGTGCTGGTGTGGGTGACTTAGATGGCAACTAACTGGTACTGCAGGGTGACTTCCTTGGACTTGTGTTCTGATATGAGAAGGAACTTCATTTAACTGCTTCTCAGGCTTTAGTTACAGATCTTAGAGCAACTTAAATGACCTGTTAATCAAACAGGTATAAAGTAAGTAGCATGTCTGCTAGATTGCAATTTTTTTAAATAATTCAATCTAAACCTAGATATGGGAAGAACTTGTTTGTAATCATTTGACCCCCCCCAAAAAAATGCTTCTAGCCTATTATTCTTCTGAAGCAGGAGGATTGGTTAAGGAAATGAACAGCATGACTGCTTAAGGCTGGAAGTTCTGCATGCTTTATAGCTCCCCCTTTTTATGGTGATTACGAACTCAGAATATGAGCCACTATCAAATAGTGCTTTTTAATTTGTTCAAATATGGTTGGAACTAGGCTGGTATCAACCCCTGCCTCTCTGGCCACACATCTCCAGCAAGGCTATTGCTTCTGCCGTTGGCCTCCCATTAAAAAAGGTCCAACTGTGAGGAATGCTGCGTGGCTGAGTCTAATTGCCATATTAACTTCCCACAATGCCTTTAGTGTACTATCATATTTTAGTGGCAACAACATTTGAAATTTTGAGAGAATGTGGTGGGCATTCCTACAAATTGACTGCCTTGGGGTGGTTGCCTGCTGTCAGATTTCACACCAGACACTACAATAAATCTCTGCTCTCCAGGAATTCAACTCTGCATTCAGCAGTTAGCTCGCAACACAAAGTTCAACGCAGCTTAGAAAAATGACTTTATGGAAGAAAGAAGATATACGTTACGCCCAAAAAATTTGCTTAATGTAGAACACAGAAATCTTCATAAAATGGCTCCATAAGCCCATTCAGTCACAAAGAGCCATGCAACCTTTGAGGATAATAGCTTGCCTTCAGACATTGTGGGTGCTCCATCACTGGAGCCTTTTAAAAAGAGACTGGACAACCCAAAGGTGCTTTTTCAGGAGGCAACTGGACTTTTTTGTTTTTTCTTTGAAGATGTTTCACTTATCATCCAAGAAACTTCTTCAGCTCTGACAAGATAGTGGGGAATATCCTGTCAGAGCTGAAGAAGTTTCTTGGATGAGAAACAAAACATCTTCAAAGAAAAAACAAGACAGTCCAGTTGCCTCCTGAAAAAGCACCTTTGGGACAACCATGACCTGGATGACTGAGAATGTCTACAGACTTTTAGACTGAACAACCATTTGTCTGAAATGGTTTATGGTTTCCTGCAGGGAGTTGGTCTAAATCTAGAAGACCTCCAAGGTCCCTTCCAACTCTGATGATATTCTATGTTCTATATGTTTTACAATTCCTTCTAATATCCATGGATTTTCTCAACTATCCCATTTTTCATTTAGAATTTCCTTTTTACAGACAGGTTGGTACCGTTCCAAACAAATGTGGTCATCTGAGGCCTAGAAGCTTTACTGAATATAAAAATGATGTTAGAAGCTTATTCTTTGCTCTGTTGCATGCCAGTTTCCAATTATTATGATTTTAAAAAGTAAAATACTGTCATTCAAATGCAGCAGAAAGTCTTGCTTGCTTCAAGGGCAATATCTTGGGTGCCATGTTATTAGCAATTAAGCGAGCATAGGAAAGACCAGTAGTTCCCTAATGAGAACCAATATTTTAATAAATCCCAATCACCACCTGTGACCTTGAACAGGACAGTTTTAATTCAGAAATACAGAAGAAAAAAAACCCTACCATTTAAATCTTGGAGCACTGACACACATATATGCTTTGGTTATGTTTAATATTAGTCTGCAATACAGATAGTCTTCAACTTACAATTACAATTGACTTGACAATATCCATTGCTAAGCAAGACAGTTAGGTGAGTTTTGCCCCATTTTGCAATCTTTCTTGCCACAGTTGTTAAATGAATCATTGCAGTTGTTAAATTAGAAACACAGTTAAGTGAAACTGGTTTCCCCAGTGACTTTGCTTGTCAGAGGTCGCAAAAGGCGATCACATGACCCCAAGACATTGCAACCATCAAAAATACATGCCAATTTCCAAATGTCCAAATTTTGCTTACATGATCACTGGGACACTGCAACGGTCAAAAGTATGAAAAAGAGTCTTAAGTTAGTTCTTTCACTGACGTTGTAACTTTGAATGGTCACTAAACAAATGATTGCAAGTCGAGGGCTATCTAAATAATCTATACTGTTCAGTTCTTTTTAAGAGTCTACTGTTGAGAAAGATAATCTCAGAATGAAGGAAACCTTAATTTACACTTATGTCAGGCCAATGGACGGATGGCTGGCTGGCTGGGTGGGTGGATGGATTGACACAGACATACAAATACACTGACATTATTAGTTAACAGAAATTTTGGACCCAAAAAAGGTCACTTTGGCAAGACACACTCCTGTCCTAGATCCTGCTGGGAAGATTTATAAGCAAATATCTGATTTTTGCACGGTGGTCCAAAATCAGGATTAAAGCAGAGGCTCTCTCTCAAATATCAGCAAAATATGCTATGTTATATAATATAGTATAATCATGATAGGATTCCTCTAGTCATTCCACTATGCAAACCAAGAATTTTATAATAATAATAATAATAATAATAATAATAATAATAATAATAATAATAATAATACTCTGCCATCCATGAACTTAGCAGATCATGCTAAGTTCTATGACTAGCAGCTTCCCCCACTCCCCCCACAAAAGCTGCTTGGAACAGATCCAACCTAAATAGATATGTGGATAAATAAATATGAATAGATATTTATCCCAACACATTTTCAAAATAGATAAGATATCAGTATTGGTGACGACAGCAGGAAAGGGAGCAGCATGACAAGATCAATTCCATAATGGGTTATATCTCTATTAGCTCAGTTTGATATTATTTTTCTATGTATCACTTTTCTTTTTTTGAGATTGTTTTTCTGCAGAAAACCTTTCTATTAAAGAAGGCAATGTTACATTGCTGTTATTTTATCTCACTATTTGTTTATACACACATGTCCACACATAACTCAAGGCAGCAAGCATATGTAAGATTCCTCATTTCTATTTTCCCCACAAGAATCCTATGAGGCAGGCTGGAATAAGACAGAATAACTGTCCCAAAGTCACCCAGCCAACTTTCGTGCTTAAGGGATGCCTAGAACTCACAGTCTCCTGGTTGCTTGGCCAGTACCTTAACCATTACGCTACACAAACATTGTATAGGCTGTGTCACACATCGGATCCCTAAACCTGTTGCCAAAGCCATGTCTTTATACCTGGTCTTTGTGAGTGTCCCTTGTGATCACATGATGCTCTTTGTGAATTGCAAAGAAAGGTTAACTGATACTTCATTGCAAGGATTGTGGACAGAAAGCTAAGAGACCTTTCAATTAAGGCAAAGTTAGAGATTCAATTAATAGTGGAACACAATAAAAGAGAAAAAACGTAAATGGTAAAATCAGTATGTAACAAAAAATAAGACAGACTGGTGGTCCTTGTGACAAAGGAAACTGTCATCTTGTAAATAAGCAAGGAACTGTTCATCTCTAAAGAGAAACAATGAACATCTCATATTATATGTACACATAATGCTATTTATTGTCACTATCTTAATTTTTTTACAAAGAACTGGTCTATGTAAATGGGAGATAAAATATTATAAGCTCCATGATAAAGATATTACACTAGCTATCGCACTAACATGAAAAAAGTAAAAGTATAAGTAAAAAATAATCCCAGAATAAGAACTGATTTATTATTTTGGATATTTGCAGCAAGATTTTGAGTTATACATATCCCCAAAATGAACTCAGATGAAATCATCCAATATCTGAGCAAATTAAGTGCTTCTCCTTTAAAGTCCATGTCACACTGAACCAAGGGATGCAAAGAGGATGTAAAACAGACAAAAAAGCTTGCTATCCGTTGGAAAAAGCGATGCATCCATTGTGTACTCACTGCATACGTGTTTCATACGCTCGATCCGTCAAACATCCGTCTACTGCTATTTCATCCGCTCAGAAAGTTTTGAGCTGCACAAAACTTTTTGAGCGGATGAACTTTCAGCCGCGTACGATCTACATCCGCGATACATACGGGCAAGAAACGTTCTATGTCCGTTGTCATCCGTTACACATCCGATGTATCCTCTCGGCATCCTCTGGCCATCCGCGCAACTAACATACGCTCCAGCGAAAAGAGGGAGGAAGCGAAAGGTACGCAGAACGTCCACACAGCATTAGGAGCACGGACATAGAAAGGATGAAAGAAGATGCATCTCGTATATAAAGCATTAAAACAGACAAAACGTTCGCATATGGGACGTATCTCGGATATTTAGGATGTCTGGAAGATGACTAGAGTATGTGGAAGGACACCTAGCAGAAAAACGACATTTCCTATAAAAAGGGGGAGGAAATCACCTGGATCTCACTATCAGTCAGGCAGCCCTGGTGTGCAGACCTCTTCAGCCTTGCACTCGCTCTTCCACATCATCCATTGATCTCCACCATGGATCATCGCACACTCTGATGGTAGCTGCGATCATTCAACACCAGAACCAAGCCCTGTTCAGTTCACCTTTTCTACGCAAGGAGAAGAAGGAGACGTCCAAGAGCTGTGTGGGTCCGACAATGGATCGGGAGAAAAGTGGAGTTTGGACTGTATGACAAGCTGATGGTGGAGCTGAGTAATGAAGACACTCGTGCATTCCAGCACTTCATGAGGATGCCAACAGCCATGTTTGATGAACTTGTTGAGCGTCTGAGACCCAGGTTGACCAAGCCGAGCACCAACTTCCATCCCAGCCTGGACCCTGGACTGAAGGTGGCACCGACTCTGCGCCACCTGGCCTCTGGAACCACATACAGAAACATGCAGTATGCCTGGAGGGTGCCACACAACACCATCAGCAAAGTAGTCAGAGAAGTGGTGCAGGCCATCATCGAAGAATACATGGAGGAGCTCCTCCAGTGCCCCACCACTGAAGAAGGCTGGAGGAAAGTTGCAGAGCAGTGGTATCAAAGGTGGAACTTTCCCCATACCGTTGGAGCCATAGATGGGAAGCATGTGGTCTGCAAAGCTCCACCCAACTCAGGGTCCAATTATTTCAACTACAAGGGCTTCTTCAGCATCATCCTCTTTGCCATGGTTGATGCTGACTACAAGTTCATATACATCGATGCTTCAGGCAACGGGTCAGCTTCAGATGGCCAGATAGACAACGCCAGTGACCTCAAGGGTGGGCTGGAACGCAACCTCATCATGGGTGTCCCAGATCCAGACCCCCTACCCAACAACACACAAGATGTGCCCTACTTCATCGTGGGGGATGACGCCTTCTCCCTCAGAACCTACCTCATGAAGCCCTATACTTCCAGATACCTCAACCGTGAAGAGAGAATCTTCAACTACAGGCTGTCCAGGGCAAGACGGGTGGTGGAGAATGCCTTTGGCATCCTGGCCAACAGGTTCCAGGTACTTCTCACCACCATGCAGCATTGCACAGAGACCGTGAGGAGCATCGTGGAAGCTTGCTGCATCCTGCACAATCTCATGCGCACTTGCGATCCAGTGTTGCAGAACAGGCTTGTGGACCGTCAACAAGGGAATGGGGACATGGAGCCTGGTGAATGGAGGCAAGGACTAAACCTGATAGACACTGTGGATGTGCAAGGCCCCAACAGAGCTTCACGTGGAGGGAAGAAGCAGCGCAACCTCCTGAAACACTGGTGCAACTCCCCAGCTGGAGCAGTGGAGTGGCTTTTTTCAAAGTTTTCCCAGACACTTTATTAAGTAAAAAAAATGAACCAAGTGTGTGAAGCAAAGATAACCTTTATTAATAACAAACTGTATGACTTTATTAAAAAGCAAAATGATCCAAGTAAAGTGTCTTAAGCAAAGATAACGTGAGCAGGTAACAACTCAGTCTCTGGCACTCTTCTCAGTCACTCTGAGGCGTGCCCATGGTCTCAGATATAAAGGGGCCAGGGACTGTGGAGGTGGATGTTGCTGGAGTGCTGGTCTGAGGTGCCATTGGGGTGCCTGGCCCCGAGAGTACAACAGGAGATGGCGTGTGCAGGAAGCTCTCAGAAAGCTGACTCAGTCCTGTGAGGTTGAGAGGCACTTCCTCAAGGACCTGGGATGTGAGGCCCAAGACTGATGACAGATGTTCTGAGGAAGAGCTTGGCTATGGGGTGGAGGAAGGAGGAGTGTAGTGGGGCTGTCTGGTCTGCAGCTGGGTCAGCTGAGGTGTCTGTGGCGTCTGTGGCGTCCGAGGAACCTGGGTCTGGACTGGGAAGGGCTGCCTCTGCTGTGGGAAGTCCTGGTAGTGGTAGGCTTGGTAGGCGAGGGGCTGCTGAAATCCATGGAAGGGCTGTGACATCGCCTGGGGTGGAGGAGCAGACCTGGAGTGGGTAGCAGCAGGTTCAGCTGGGGCTGGAGGGTGGTGCAGAAGAGCTGTGATCCGCTCCTTCATCACCTGGTACTGGGCCTCGGGCATGTCCATGAGGGTCTGGCTCACATAGGTGATGAAGGGCTTGCGGTTGGAGGATGGTATGTCAAAGTGGACCAGTTGGGAGAGGAGATCTGTGCTGGCTTTTATTGTGTCCCTGATCTCCAAGAGGACAGTGTGGCTCTGTCCCTCCAGTCTGCCTCTCTGCCTGCTTTCTGTGGAGGTGGAGCTGGGGGTGGGTGTGGGTTGGTCTCTGGTGGCTGCTTCTTCTTGCTCCATCTGAGACAGGGGGATCCTCCACATCCTCTGGCATGGGGAGTGCAGCTGTCGGGGGGGTCTCTGTCGTGGGGCCCTCCAAAGACAACTGCCTGGATACAGCAGCTGTCTCCTGGCTGGAAGAGGAGTGGCTCCCTGTGGGCTGTCTGAGGGAGAGGGTTGACAGAGGGGCTGCTCCTTGGTGGCGGATCTCACCTTCCAGGAAGCTGCACCTGGCCATGACATAGGTCTCCCAGTCAGTGAGCTTGACAGCGACCTGCCCGGATTTCTTCAGGTGCAGCTTGCTATACCAGGTGTGCATATGCTTCCACCACCCCAGGACATCTGTAGCCCAGGCTCTCCGCCTTCTGTCTCCACACTGCCTGCTTCCCCTTGGTGTCACGATAGAGCCTGTGGCCCTTCCTCCACAGGTACTCCACAGGTTCTCCCTCAGCCATTCCAGCACCTCCTCCTCATGGTCCTTGGAAATGGAGTACTGTTTCCTCTCTCCCTTCTCCTTCCCTTGCCTCTTCCTCCCTCTGGCAGGGGCTTCAGGGCCTTCAGCAGCAGGGCTTTGAGGGCCTTGGGGCTGGTCCACCACAGCAGCAGGAGAAGCAGCAGCAACAGCAGGAGAAGCACCACCAGCAGCAGCAGCAGCAGCAGAAGCACCACCAGCAGCAGCAGCAGCAGCAGCAGCAGGAGAAGCACCAGCAGCAGGAAAAGCACCAGCAGCAGCAACACCAGGAGCAACAGCAGCAGAAGCACCAGCAGCTTCAGAGTCAGTGCCAGGGGGTGGGATGGTGGTTCTGTCCTTCTTGCCAGGGCTGGCAGGAGTAGGCACAGGCTTCCTCTTCTTCCCCATGGCATTCTCTCAAGATGTCTCTGGCAGCAGGTCTTTCCTCTGAATGGTGACCTGCTTGCGAGCTGCATCCTTTTATATCCGCGTAGCTTACACAATTCCTCCTCCCCGCATGTGCAGTGAACGCTTTGCACCCACTACGCATCTGCTATGCATCCTATAGGCGTCCGTGATGCATCCGCTCCTTCCGCTATGCATCCGCTCCTTCCGCTACGCGTCCGCTTCGCTGTTCTCCCCCAGAAGCCCTGCGGATGTCTCATCCGCTTCCATCCGCTAGGCTTCCTACGAACATCCGCTTTACATCCCCGCTACATCCTCCCCTCGTCCGTTCCTTTCCATTGGTGTCCGCTCTGTTTATGCAAATATGGGGCACTTTTGAGAGTGGATAACAACGGATGGAAATTTTGCTCATCCGCTGTGTCCTTTTTACATACGTTTTGCATCCGTCGGCCAGTGTGACCTAGCCTTAAGAAAAAGCTCCCAGCAACCAACCTTACCAAATAACTCCTTAAAAACCAATTTTTCTTCCATTCTATAAGCAACATAAACATTGCTCTGGGAGTAATAGAGCATTTTAAATATTGAAAGGGAATGGCAGCCACAGACACCTGTAGCAAGAAAGAATAGGATACAACAGATAAGTAAGTAGGAAGTAGGCAGGCAGGCAGGCAGATTTTAAAAAAGGCTTCCTGAATTAAAAAAAGGCTTCCTGAATTAGGAGGGAAAATCACCAAACAGGTGTTTTGACAAAATTAAAGGGGTTAATTTGAAATACATTTTGCAATATACCAATAAAGCAGACTATTGTGTCTTTGGCCTGATGAACAACAGTTGTGCGTGCACAATTTTTCACAATTTGTTGTATGCTTCAAATCAGAAAACAGTTGTGCATTGCAAAGGTGTGCAGTCCACACCAGATGATTATGAATTTGGCAATATCACTCCCTGGTATCATTCCCAGATATAGGAAGAGCAGAAGATATACCAACTGCAGTGTGGTCTACAGGAACTTGGTTACAGCAACTTGGACACCAATCCAGACAAACATATATGTGAGGGCAAAAGTGATTTGAAGCTACAATATTGGCAAAGAGATAGTTCTGCAAAGTGCAAAAAATAGTCAGGAGGAAAGGGAGTATTGAACCAGAAGGATTCATAGAATGCTTCATAGCCATAGAACCTAAATGATTCCCTAGATCTGTCCCCCAAAGTTCCTAAGAAGAACAGTTACCCAGATTAAATGAAAGAGGAAGTTGCTGATGAGGAGGTTGGTTGGCAGGGAAGAAACTGAACAGCTGGTAAATCAATGTTTTTTGAGGCACTGAGAAGTAGACTCAGATATCAGCACATCATATCTGTTATGAGGTATATCTTGTACTTCAGAATTTAACTAGGGTGGGAAATTGCATCTAAGTCTTGATAAATCACATCTTTTTGCATCTTTGAACATTGGTCATGATGCCTGGACTACTGATACTTCATCCTTCATTTAGGGCAGGGGTGTCAAACTCGATTTCTTTGAGGGCCTGCATCAGGGTTGTGTTTGACCTCGGGGGGCTAGGGTGGGTATAGTCAGGGTAGGCATGGCCAACTTGATGTCACTTGGGTCAAGGGTGCTTGTGGCAGCCCGAGCGTTTTGCCAGCAAAAACAAGTTCCTGAGCTCTGTTTTGAGCTGGGACAGTCTCCTGCAACCCTCTGCCAACAAAAACGGAGCTTGGGAGGGCCTTGTGTGGCCACCACAAACTCTATTTTTGGCTGGGATGGCCTCCTGAAACTCACTGAGGGCTAGTTCTAAGCATCCCACAGGACAGATCCGGCCTGCGGGCCTTGAGTTTGACACCCTTTGATTTAGGGGCATCAATCAATTTGATATTTTCAAGTGAAAATGTTTCATTTTTTGAAACATTATATGTTTTGCACTGTTATATCTTGCAAGTTCCAAGTCTGCTCTTATTTGTTCATTTGTTTAGTATTTATTTACATCCCACTTTTTTATTTTTCAACTCAAGGCAGTAACCATATTTAAAACTCCTTCCTCCTCCTATTTTCCTCACAATACCCACCCTGTGAGAAGTGTTGGACTGAGAAAGTGTGACTGACCCAAAGTCACCCAACTGGCTTTCATTCATAAGGCTGGACTAGAACTCACAATCCCTGATTTCCACCCTGGTGCCTCAACAGCTCCTCATTTTACACAATTTATTCCAATTCAGAAGGCATAAAATTATTAATTTATATAATTCCCCCAGCCATCAACAGTTTTTCTTAAACTCAATTAAGTGCTTCAGTATGAATATGTTTGCACAATCTCAATTAGCTATCTGTATATAATTACTTCTAAATATTCCAAGTGGCTTTCATGTATCATCACAAAAATCTTTGAAACCACCTCAGATTGCCAAAACTGTTTGTGAAGAATGTATTTTGCCTGTAAGTTTCACAGCACCAGAACTCCTTCCAAAAAAAAAAAAGTAATGCATGACCCCGGTATGTTAGCTTTCAGAGGAAAATTAACAGTCGTGGCCTGCATGAACAGGAGCAGCTCTCTTAGAAAATACTGTTTTGCTCCAACACACAAGACACCTGCTTTCTTGTTAAAGTAAAAACAAGCCAATAGTCATAGCAAAACCATGAACAGAAAAACCACAAGTGACCAAGCACTTCTGAGTCATCGTCCTACCTCACCCCACCCCCAGCTTTCCTCATATACTGTGACATTCCTCTAAAAAAACTCTCAGCCACCTGCAGCCTGGCCAAAAACTGCTGATCAGCAACTCTTTTGTTTGCCTTAAACACCAGCATAATTACATGTCCATATACTGCCCAGATGGCTGGAGCCTTCTTCAGAAAACATTCACCCATAAGCTCTAATGATTAAGGAAAACTGGCAGGGGCCTCTCCCCCTAGGCAGAATCCTGCAAAAGCTCCCGCAAAACCATTTTTCTTCTTTTTTGAAAGATAAACAGAGCACTGTGGTCATATCCAAAGTTTTCAGAGAAGCCTTTGTTGAGAAGCTTCCCTTCCAAAACATTTTCTTTCTTCATCAAAACGTGCACAGTTCTTCACTTCTTAACATTTTCTCTGTACCTGAAGATCATACACGATCTCTGTACATGAACATCCAAGAAATGCTCCCACAAAACCTTTTTTTAAAAAAGATAAACAGAGCACTTTGGCCATATGTAACATTTTCAGAAAAGCCTTTTTTAAGAAGCTTCCTTTCCAAAACATTTCTCCTTCAAAACGTGCTAAGTTCTACATTTATTAATATCTCTCTCTGTGTGAAGAACATAAAAAGTTAATCAAAAATTTCCAATGAGTCCAATGTAATTCTAAAATATTCAATCCTGTCCTCTTCCTGCTAGATTTACATAAAGAAGGGGGAAAAGCAGAGCTCAGCTCAGTCATAATTATTGTGCCAGGGATAACATTCTGGTAAACAACTGTACTCTAAGTTTCATGTATAAAAAGCTACAAGAATCATTCCCCAAAATTACGCAGAAATAGTCACTGAACAGAATTCTACATTCTCCTCATGTGTAGTAGATAAAGTTATGTCAGGGAAAAAGGGAAAGTTTATTTAGTTATGTAACATTTTTTAAAAATAATTTGCCCCAATCTCAAAGAACTGTGTGCAATTTACAACTATAAAACCTAAACTATACATATAATTCCAAGTACACTTCTCTAATATGCATTATCAATCATTCCTGAGAGCTGAAGTCATGCTGAAATAAAACAGCTAAATTAACAGCTAAACAGTGGGTTAGACCTGTTATGGGAGGTGGGGGCTGCTACAGAAAAATGCCCTTCTATCTGATGCATGTCTTTCTCTTGAGGAGGGCTATCCACAGCAGGCCCTCTCTAAATGTACAGGCAATTCAGTTCTGGCAATAATATATCCCAGTGCAATACCATAAAAGGCTTTAAAGGTATTGGTACCTTATCCCAACCAATGGATTATGTGGTTTCATGTAGATGTTAAATAACATAAATTACATCAGAATTCCCAGGATTCCACCGTTTCTCCATGTGACCACCAAATGAAACTGCCTATCCAAGTAGTAGAATTGTCATGAAACAACGGTACCCCAGCCATTGAAAGGGATCAAAAACATAATGGTACAAGATGACCAAATGGAGACTGAAAAAGAAGAAGGCGCAGTAGGTGGATCAGTGGAGATTAAAGAACAACGTGAACCAAGATCTACGAGAGCTGCCAAACCCAATTATAATGCATAATCATGGAAGAGAAAAAACTGATTATAACGAATATAAATGGACTTAATTCAGCTGTTAAAAGAAGAAATTTTTTTTCACAAATTAGAGAAACTAAAATTTGATATAATTTGTGTACAAGAAGTACATTTTAAAAAACAATATGAACAATTGTTGATACAACCAAAATTAGGAAAAATATTTACTTCTTTGACTCAATGTAAGAAAAGAGGAGTGGTTTTACATATTAAAGAGACCATCTTAGCAAAATTGATTTATACTGATGAAGACGGAAGAATATTAATGGTGGAAATAATGGACAATGATACAAAAACACTCTTGATTGCAATTTATGCTCCGAATGATAAACAAGAAGAATTTTATAAAAAATTACACATGAAAATAATTGAACTGGACTATGTCAATATAGTTATGATGCGAGATTTCAATGGAATTGTATACAATAAACTGGATTATATAGCAAGAACAACAACAAAGCAAAATAGAAAGACTCTCCCCAAATCCTTTTTTAAAATGATAGATGAAATAAACTTAAAAGATATATGGAGAGAAAGAAATGTTAAAAACTCAAATAGACATTTATCATGGTCCAGAATAGATATGATTTGGACTTCAACAGAACTAATATCTAACATTCAAGAAACAAATATTGAAACAAGTATTTGGGCAGGTCATAATCCAGTGACAATTAAATGGAAACGACAAAAAAGAAGATCGAGATGGACGTTAAATAATACTATTCTAAAGGAGAAGGATTTTATACAGCAGATGGAAAAAGAATTGGCTTTTTTCTTTAGAGAAAATAAAAAAGAAGACAATTCAATCCAGAATGTATGAGACACAATGAAGGCATATGCTAGAGGCTTGATAATAGACTACACAAGGAAAAGGAGTATCAGGAAAAGGCAAGCCACAGAAGCTTTAGAAGATGAGTATAAAAGACTTGAAAAAGAATTACAGAAAACACCACAAGAAAAGGCATTAAGCTAAAACTGGATACAAATAAACACAAAATGAGTTTAATAGAGAAAGAAGAATTAGCACAGAAAATTAGAAGTGCAAAACAGAATTATTTTGAGGATGCAAACAAACCAGGTAGATGGTTAACATACAAACTGAGAAAGGAAAAAGAATCAAGGAAAATACCGCAGTTAACAGATGATCAAGGTCAAGTTTGTCACAGCAATAAAGAGAAGGAAATCATTCGAGTCTTTTATGGGAAATTATATGAGCAAGAGAACATTGAGGAGGAAAGAGTTAAACAGTATTTACAGAATGTGAATCTACCTAAGATACCCAAAGAGATTATTAAAATGTTAGAAAGCAATATAACTATGATGGAGTTACAACTGAAGCACTAAAGAAACAAAATAATAGGAAGACACCAGGTCCAGATGGACTTCCGGCAGAATTCTATAAAACATTACAAGAATCGCTGACCCTTCCATTACTAGAAGTCATAAATGAAGTTATGTTAAAGAAGATACCTAAAACATGGTCAGAAGCCTACATTACATTTATTCCAAAAGAAGAGACTGATCCATTAAAAATTCAGAATTATAGACCCATTTCTTTATTAAATGCAGATTATAAAATTTTTCGCATCAATATTGGCAGAGAGACTCAAAAATATTTAAATAATTTTATTCATCCTGACCAAAATGGATTTCTGCCAAAGAGACAAATTAAAGATAATATGAGAGTAATATTGGACACTTGAGAATATCATGAGGCACACTCTGAAAAACAAATGGCTTTGATATTTTTAGATGCACAAAAGGCATTTGATAATGTGAACTGGAGATTCATGTTATTATTATTGAAACAGATGGGCTTCGCCAGAATTTATTGAATTTATTCAAGCAATACAAGCCATATGTTATAAGCAAACAGCAAAGGTAATGATAGAGGGAGAATTAACAGACTCTATCAATATAAGAAAAAGTACAAGACAAGGTTACCCACGATCACCTTTGCTATTTATACTAACTTTGGAAGTGTTAAAAAGAAACATTAGAGATGAAAAAAGTATAAAAGGAATGAAAATTAAAAAGGAAAAATTTAAATTGCAAGCTTTTGCGGAGGACTTGGTCTTTATTTTAGAAGACCCTCCAGAAACAGCACCAAAACTATTGGAAAAGATAGAGGCATATGGCAAGGTGGCCGGCTTGAAAATAAACAAAGATAAGACAAAGATTTTGACAAAGAATATGATACTAAAACAAAAAGAACTGGCAGATGTATTGAAAATTCAAGTCACGAATAAGGTTAAGTATTTGGGGATACATTTGACAGTAAGATGTGGGACACTAAAAGAGAACAACTACACTAAACTTAAACAACAGAAAGCACTAGATTTGACGAAATGGGAGAACCTACAATTGTCACTAATAGGGAGAATTTCAACAATCAAAATTAATATTTTACCCAGAATTTTATATTTGTTTCAAACAATACCAATTAGGCTTGGAAAGGACTACTTTGAAGATTTAAACAAAATTGTGTTGAAATATATATGACAAGGTAAGAAAACGAGAATAAAGTTAAAACTTTTACAAGATGCTAGAATTAGAGGAGGATTTGGTCTGCCTAATTGGGAGTTGTACTACCAAGCTACAAACTTGACATGGGCTAAGGAATAGATAACATTAAGAAATACTAGATTGTTGACATTAGAAGGACATGAACTGTTGTTAGGGTGGCATGCCTTTTTATGGTATAGGGGAACTAAAATACAGGATTATTTTAGAAGACATCATATACGGGAGACTCTGTGGTTAAATTGGGAGAAGATTAAAAGACAATGTTATTTGAAAATTCCACTGTGGTTATCGACTATTGAAGCATTTTCTTATTCTATAACATATAAGAAGGAACAAACAGTTAGATATGGGGAAATTTTGAATGAAAAGGGCGAACTTAAATCTGTGCAAAAACTGGAGGAACAAGGTATAAAGATGAACTGGTTTTCTTATGCGCAAATACATTCAAGGTATGAAAAAGATTTTAAAACAGAAGGTTTCTACAATAAATTGACTGATTTAGATAAGATTTTGAAGGTACTGATGAAAAGGTAATTAAAAAACTGTATGGATATTTATTAGAAATTAAACTAGAAGAACAAGTTAAAGAGACTATGATTGCTTGAAGAATTTTGGATATGGGATTGATCTAGAGAAATGGCAAAAATTGTGGTCTCAAAATTATAAAATGACAATGTCAACAGCATTTAAAGAAAATTTGTATTTGTGGCATTTCCCCCCGACAAGAATAGCAAGAATGTTCAAGAATAAATCCGAAAGATGTTGGAAATGTCATCAAATACCTCGCTCATATTACCATATGTGGTGGACTTGTGCGAATGCAAAAAATATTGGACTAAAATCCACACGTGGTTGGAAAAAATGACTAAAAAGCATATAGATTTAAAACCAGAGATGTTTTTATTGGGAATTCTACCTGACACATACAGCAAAGATTTAAAATATTTGATTGTAAATGTATTAACAGCAGCTAGGATTGTATTTGCTAAAAATTGGAAAAATGAGAAAATACCACAGCAGGAGGAAACTATCAAGAAAATATTGGAATGTGCTGAAATGAGTAGATTGACATTTCAAATTAGAGAACAAGAGGATAAACAATTTTACAAAATTTGGGACTGCTGCTGATGATGATTATGATCCTGCTGGTGATGATGATGATGATGATGATCCTGCTGGTGCTGCTGCTGCTGGTGGTGTGGAGGAGCAGCCCCTACCACCTGGGAGCCCCTCTGATGAGGGCCCATCTGGTCCTGCCAAAGGGAGGAAGAGGTGTATGCGACAACGGGAGAGGAGGCAATACTTCATCGAGGAGGAACACGAGGATGAGGTGCTGGAGTGGCTGAGAGAGAATGACTATCTGTGGCGGAAGGGACACCGGCTGTACAGGGACACCAAAAGGAAGCAGGCTGCTGGGAGAGAGAGGGCGGAGAGTATGGGTTACACTTCGGAGGTGCTCCTCAGCTGGTGGAAGTACATGCACACCTGGTATGGGAAGCTGCACCTGAAGAAATCTGGCCAGGCCACTGTGAAGCTGACAGACAGAGAGACCTACGTCATGGCCAGGTGCAGCTTCCTGGAGGGTGAGGTCCGCCACCGAGGAGTACCAGCAGCCCCTCTCACTACCCTCTCTCTCAGTCAGCCTGCTGCCACCCAGTCCTCTTCCGGCCGAGAGTCAGTCCCTGTCTCCAGGCAGGCTTCTGTGCCACGGCAGAGAAACCACGGACAGGTGTAGTAAGCATGGTGGAGCGCATGGAGGACTCCCTGGTGCGGTGGGAGAGTCCACCACAGTTGTAGCCGCATCCACCCCCCCCAGCTCCGCCTCCACAGAAAGGCAGAAAGCCAGACAGCAGGAGGGGCAGAGCCACACTGTCCTGCTGGAGATCAGGGACACCATCCGCACCAGTATAGATCTCCTCTCTCAGCTGGTCCACACCGACTCCTCATCCTCCAACCGCAAGCCCTTCCTCACCTATGTCAACCAGAACCTCAAGAACATGGAGGAACCCCAGTACCAGGTGGTGAAGGACCGGATCACCGAGCTGCTTCACAACCCTCCTGATCCAGAGGAACCTGCTCCCACCCAGTCCAAGTCTGCTCCTCCACCTCCACCACAGGTGATGTCCCTCCCATTCCAAGGCTTCCCACAGCCCCTCACCTACCAGGGCTATGGCTACCAGGAGGTCCAGCAACACAGGCAGCAGCCCTTCCCAGTCCAGGCACAGAGTCATCGGATGACATCGTTGCCACCGGTTCCACTGATGCCACCGATGCCACCCATGACAATGATGCCACCGACAGCGATGCCACCCACACCAGTCCTCATCCAGCTGTAGACCAGACAGCCCCACGACGCTACTCCTTCCTCCACCCCACAGCCAAGCCCAGCCTCAGTACTGGGGCTGACACCCCATGGCATGGAGAAAGGACCTCTCAGCATCGCAGGTCTGAGCCAGCTGTCTGAGAGCTTCCTCAACACACCGTCCCCTGTTGAACTCTCGGGGTCAGGCACCCCAATGACGATACAGACCAGCACTCCAGCATCAGCCACCTCCACAGCACTTGGACCCTTCACCCCTGAGACTGGGCACACCTCCGAGTGACCAATAAGAGTGCCATAGACTGGGTAGCTGGCTACCTGTGGACTTTATTTGGACACTTGACTTGGGTCATATTTTTTTTACAGCTTGTTGTTCAATAAAGTTTATCTTTGATTCACACACTTGCTTCATTTCTTTTTTTTGTAATAAAGTCTTGGTGGAAACTTTTAGAATTGGTTTCAGCCTTTGCATGCTTGTGGGATGGGTTAAAATAGCAGTGGAATGGGCAGGGATACCTGTGGGATGGGTAATAGCTGTGGGATGGGTAAGGAAAGCAGTGGGATAGATAAGCCTCCAGTGCAAGCATAGTGGGACTGTATGGTCAGCCCTCCCAGGTGCCACACCTTTGGCCCTTTATTATCAATAACAATGTAATCATTGATCCACACATTTCAACATGAACACAACTCTTTATTAAATGCCCTGTTCATTGTAGGCCCACCCAACATACATGGCCCAATCTCATCCGTGTGATGAGACAGGCTGAAGGAAGCACCCATTAATCATCTATCATCCTGTCTTGCCACTCCACTGCTCCAGCTGGGGAGTTGCACCAGTGTCTCAGGAGGTTGCGCTGCTTCTTCCGTTCACGTGAGGCTCTGCTGGGGCCTTGCACATCCTGAGTGTCTATCAGGTTTCGCCCTTGCCTCCATTCCCCAGGCTCCATGTCCCCATTGCCTTGCTGAAGGTCCAGGAGCCTGTTCTGCAAGACTGGGTAGCGGGTGCGCATGAGATTGTGCAGGATGCATGATCCACGATCCTCCTCATGGTCTCTGGGCGATGCTACATGGTGGTAAGAAGTACCTGGAACCTGTTGGCCAGGATGCCAAAGGCGTTCTCCACCACCCGCCTTGCCCTGGACAGCCTGTAGTTGAAGATCCTCTCTTCACGGGTGAGGCATCTGGAAGTGTAGGGCTTCATGAGGTAGGTTGTGAGGGAGAAGGCATCATCCCCCACAATGAAGTAGGGCACATCTTGCGTGTCGTTGGGCAAAGGGTCTGGATCTGGAAAGCCCATGATGAGGTTGCCTTCCAGCCCCTCCTTGAGGTCACTGGCGTTGTATACTTGGGCATCTGAACATGAGCCGCTGCCTGAAGCATCGATGTACATGAACCTGTAGTCAGCATCGACCATGGCAAAGAGGACGATGCTGAAGAAGCCCTTGTAGTTGAAGTAATTGGACCCCGATTTGGCTGGCGCTTTGCAGGCCACGTGCTTGCCATCTATGGCTCCAATGGTGTGTGGGAAGTTCCACCTCTGATACCACTGCTCTGCAACTTTCTTCCATCCTTCATCAGTGGAGGGGCACTGGAGGAGCTCCTGCAGGTATTCTTCGATGATGGCCTGCACCACTTCTCTGACCACAATGCTGATGGTGTTGTGTGACACCCTCCAGCCGTACTGCATGCTCCTGTAGGTGGTCCCTGAGGCCAGGTGGCGCAGAGTGAGTGCCACCTTGAGCCCAGGTTCCAGGCTGGGCCAGAAGCTGGTGTTTGCCTTGGTCAACCTGGGTGTCAGCCGCTGCACAACTTCGTCAAACATGGCTGGAGGCATCCTCATGAAGTTCTGGAATGCCCGAGTGTCGTCGTTCCTGAGCTCCACCATCAGCTTGTTGTACAGTCCGTACTCTGCTCTTCTCCTGATCCATCTTCAGACCCAGACGCTTCTTGGCCACCTCCTTTTCTTCCCGTAGTAGAGTTCACAGAGCCTGTAGATGGCTTCGCACTGTTGCAGAAGGATGGTGGCTGCCAAAAGGACTGTGTTACGATCCACGGTTGACATGACTGGATGCTGTGGAAGAGGAAGAGTCAGAAGAAGGCTGCAGAGATCTGCACAGCTGGGCTGCTGGGCTGAAAGTGAGATGCAGACGAGTTGCTCCCCCTTTTTATAGGCAGTATAGCTGTCCCTTTGCATCCTCTAGGCATCCTCTAGGCATCCTCTAGCCATCCTTAATATCCAAGATAGGTCCCGCCTGCGAACATTTTTTCCGTTTTAAACGCTTTGTTTCTGCTTGGCATCCGTTCTGCGTCCATTCCGCTTCCTCCCTGCGTCCGAGCGGATGCGAGTTGTGCGGATGCGCAGCGGATGCCTCGCGGATATAGCGGATGCGTAACGGATGCAGAACAGATGCCTCGCGGATGCAGAACGGATGCATTGGATACATTTTCCGCACAAAAGTTTTGAGCAGCCCAAAACTTTCTGAGCGGATGAAACGTCAATAAACGGATGCTGGACGGATTGAGAGGAAGCAAAACGGAGGCAGTGAGTACATCGCATTTTGCAACGGATGGCAAGCTTTTTTGTCTGTTTTACATCCTCTTTGCATCCGTTGGTGCAGTGTGACAGGGGCTTAAAGTATAGCTATCACAAAGTATGAATGAACAAAATTATAGTCAAATGATTAATAATACTAGGATGTTCAATTTTGGATTGATAATATGAATTATTATGTAATTTAACTGTAACTGAGACTATGAAATCAAAGCACAAAAAATTTGCAAACCAACCGACACACTGCTTGTATATTTATGGAAGAAAGTTGGATGTTTTTATGTTTTGTTTGTTTTTAAAAATCAATAAAACATAATTAAAAAAAAAAGAGAACAGTACCATAATTTACCATAGTCAACCTTACTAAGAGAACCAAAAGCATGCAATCATGTCCATCAGAGTAACCAATGCTGTTTCTGTCCTATAATTGAGCCTGAATCCCCACTGACAAGAGTCCAGATACTTTGTTTCCTCTACAACCTTCTGCTACCATCTTCTGAACAATCTTCTCTATAAGGGAAGGTTGTAATTAAACTAAAATTGTCAAGAAAAGCTAGTTCTATATGTACTTTTTTATACATAGCTTTACGTTTTTATATGTCTGGATCCAACATAACCCAGGGTATTGATGTGCCTTCCAATCTCACCTGACTTGAGATTTCAAAAATGTACTTGTTTTTCCATCATTATCTTCATTTCCAATAATGCATTAGGGAAAAAAAACTTAGAATAGCAAGTCTTTTAGGTATATGGATATACATCTGTAAAAGAAACAAAGATGATTTTTTTTCTTTGTGGAACGACAGCTTTCAGGAAATTGTCTCAAGAATACAGGAGATGTTTGTGGACGGCTGAATCCCAAGGATTTCCCGTTTGCCCACGCCTTGGGCATTATCTGAACTTTAATGTGACCTTGTGACTAATCTAGATTTTTTTTTCTTTTCATGTTTCCTAGCTGTATGAAACTTGCATTTCTGGTTGAAGAGTGTCCAAGTGACTAAGTTGGTTTCCTTCTCACTCCCTGCTCCTTCCATAGTTATACAATTGTATACAATTATACTTCCTCAGAAGAAACATGACTGTGCTTACAAGTTCAGATTTAATAGCAATTAAGTATAGGGAACTCACAACCAGGTGGATTCAGACTCTCTGATCCTTTTTGCTTCATTCAACATTCATACGAGGCATTAAGGTCATAGATTGGGCACAGAAAACTATAATACAGGGAGAGTCCCAAAATACAATTAGGTCCCAAAAAGTGATCCAATCAATGAAGATTTAAGCTTGAAAACAACCGAAGTTCAATATATTTCTAGTCAGTCAAGGATTATAAGACACCATGGGGTACAGCAAGCAAGTTAAAAAAAAGTTTAACTGAACAACAGTATCTAAAAGTTCAATATATACATCAGGAAGGCAGGTATAAGGACTGCAAATTAAGCAACAATCTTGAGTAAATAAGATTCAAAAAGTAAGAGGGGAATCCATCTTAAAATATATACTTCTGCCTGAAGGAGCCAAAACCCAACTGACCCAATCAATCCATAATTTCCTCAGAAAATCTGCAATGATATGAAGCAAACAAAAACCCACTGAAGACAACATACATGACTCAAGTTATGTTTTCTTTGAATAATTGCCTTCCTTTCCTCTTGATAGTCTAATCCATCCACCAAATTTTTAATATTTTTAACTTAACTTTTATATTATTGTTTTTCAGAGTCACATTGCTGTGAAATGGGCAGCTACATCATCACCATCATTTTAGCCATTGTCTATCCACTGCAGGATGAAGGCTTCTTCTATGTGTTTCCAACCAATATGGTCTCGAGCTGTCTTTTGCTCATTTGGCCCACAATACTTGCTGATGTCATCAATCAATCCTGTTTTAGGTCTCTTTTGTGGATGCTTTTTTTCAAGTGGATCCATTCTATGACCGCTTTTCTCCACCTCCCATCGGTTTTTTTACTATGTGACCAGTCCATTTCCATTCTTTTACTCTCTTGATGATATTATACTTTCATTTGTTCCCTGATCCACAGATCTTTCTATCTTGTCTTAAAATGCTGAGCATGTGTCTTTCCATGGCTCTTTGTGTCACTCCTAGCTTTTGTATCAGTTGTGAGGTTAGTGTCCATGTTTCACTGGCATATGTTAGAGCAGGTAGCACACACTGATTGAAAACGTTTCTCTTCAGGCATAGGGAGAGTTTGTTCTTGAAAATTATGCTTAGCTTGCCAAATGCCTGCCAACCACATTTAACATACGAATAAATAAAATCCTTTTGCTTAGTCCAGTAATCCAAGTTAAAGAACAATGGGTTCAGCATTGTAGCATGACAACAATTGGGTCCATTGTTGAATTAATATTTTCTGGTATTGGAATTTACTTTTCTGCAACTTAAATCCCTATATCCTGCACTTTGGACATATGGAGACTATCAATGATATAGCTTATTTTCAGTTAATTCAATAGTTTATCACAGTCACTTTCTCAATAATCTTTAATCTACTTCATGTCCAGATTATTGACACTGCCATTCTATGAAACTTTTCAAATGTTTTTGTATTCTTATTAATCTATGGTGCCCAGAACTAGATTTAGTAAAAACGGGGGTCTGACTAAAGTGGTATTAAGTCAATTATTTCCCACAATATGAAAAGCATAGTCATATTGATTTAGCCCAAAGCTGTGCTTCTTTTATTTGCAATAATAACACTGACTTGAATTTGGTTTGCAATCAACTGCTATTTAAAATCTTCTTGCATGTCTTCAGTCAAATCAAAAATAAACAAAGAATGAGTCTTGTAGCACTTCATTTGATACCTCTGTTCAACTGAATGAAGAAAATCCAAATATAATTGTCCAAATTTACCACTCAGCTCACCACAAGGTGACTCTGGGCAGCTTACAATGTTAAAAAGAATAAAACAATACAAAAACATGTATATGATAATAAAACACTATAAAAATACAAATTTTAAGGAAGTTATCTTATCAAAAGTGGGTTTGGGAGCATTCAAGAAAATATAAATAAATAGTAAGATAAATGGCATCATTTGTTACTGACAAATGCTGACTTTTGATAGCTATATTATTTTCAAATCAACTATTAATGCTCTGCTGCAGAATCTTTCCAGAAATAGATATGTAATTTTCTGAATCTTTCTTTTCTTTTTGAAGACTGGGATGCCAGGGGTGTCAAACTCGTGATATCACGGCATCGTCACATGATGTATCGGGGCTTTTTTCCTTTGCTAAACTGGGTGTGGGCATGGCCAGTATGTGACACATCCAGCGTGCAGACCAGGAGTTTGACAGCCTTGATATATGCTATCCTTCCATGCTTCAGTAGTTTTCCAGAATTACTCAAATAATACCTAAAAGTTCAGCAAAATCATTAGTTCTTTTAATGTCCTAGAATATAATTCATCTGGCCCAGGACACTTAATCTCATTCAAAGTACACCCTAATCCCATTTCTATCAATTTCATACTTGAATCCTGCCTTCAATTATTTCCTTGCAAATGCACATACTTTGAGGGTTAGAAACAACAACCAAAACAGGTTTTTAGTATTTCGACCTTGTCTTTGTTACTGGTAGCATTTTGAAATCTTCATCAATCAGCTAATATATTGCTTTTTGTTGTGATAGTTTTTAAGAAGAATTTCAAGAAATTAGATGAAAACATTTAAAAACATTTGGCTGAAGCTGCCTTTGTTGTACTACAATCAGATATTTCAACTGCTCCACTAGAAAATATTGCTTGCAAGTTGTTTATGCTCCTCTCTCCAGAAACTAATATTGGAAGATATCAGATAGGATATGTTCCAGAAGATTACTGATGTTGGCTCCAACACAATCTATTCTTCACATTGGCATTTTATGGGTACATTTCCTATATGTGGGATTGATATAACCACACTGCAAATTGGGATGTTCCATCTCCAGATGGAATTAGATGGTTATAATGAGGGATGGAGGAGGAATACTGAAATAAATTACAGTGCCATCAACTACAACTCCCTACTTAATGATATGTAACTTTTAACAAAATTTGGCTGTGAATGGGCTGGTATATATATAAAGTAGATGAGAATTAACATAAGAGTGTGGGATCTGATGATGAAAAACACAAACATATGATTCTAGATTTTATGAGTATTATAAATTTACTCAGCATTTACTCAGTATGTGACATGTGCCACCAGGGGAAACAATGATCATGTGTATTCTAAAAACTTGATCATGTGTATTCTAATGTAAAGCATACATATAGAGCAGTGTCCCTTACTTCTCAGGACACGTAATTCAGGTCTGGGGACAGGGTTTGGTATAACAAGACAAGAACAGAACTGAGGTGGGGCATCAAGGAGGCAAAAAAGGACTATAAAGGGAAGATTGAGGAGTATTTCACAAATAGTGATCCATGGTGGGCTTGGCAGGGAATTAAACACATCACTAATTACAGGCAGCAACCCTATATCGATCAATAAGGGCGCATCACTGGTTCTTTGCCCGATTCGAACTGAATAGGTCTTTGAACACACTGCCTCTATAAACCACTGTTCCTCAGCTGTTCACAGTACAAGAGTATGATGTGAAGCAGGTGCTTGGAGCAGTGAATGTGAAGAAAGCTGCTGGCCCTGATGGTGTATCAGGGAAGGTACTCAAAGCATGTGCTGACCAGCTCGCAGGTGTGTTTACAAAAATTTTTAACCTTTCTCTCACACAAGCCATCCATCTTGTCTCAAAACTTCCATTATTATTCCAATTCCCCAAAAGCCCTGTCTTGATACTTTAAATGATTACAGACCAGTAGCTCTCACACCCATAATCATGAAATGTTTTGAGAGACTGGTCTTAAAATATCGACAGGATTGCCTCCCATCAAACTTTGACCATACCAGTTTGCTTATCGGAATAACAGATCCACAGAGCATGCTATTGCCATGGCTCTCCATGTTGCACCGGACCATCTGGAGCATAGTGGGAGCTATGTAAGGATGCTTTTCGTTGATTACAGCTCGGCTTTTAATACCATCGTTCTGGATATACTGATTAAGAAGTTGCTGGAAATGGGCCTCTCCTCTCACATCTGCTGTTGGATAAGGGACTTTCTTATTAACAGTCCCCAAACTGTTAGGATTGGCAGCTATTTTTCCTCCACTCTTGTTCTCAGCACTGGCTCTCCACAGGGCTATGTGCTGAGCCTCCTTTTGTATTCACTCTACACCTACGACTGCACTCCCTCTTGTCCCACTAATTCTATAATAAAATTTGCAGATGACACCATGTTGGTGGGACTTATATCAGGAGGAGATGAGATGGCCTATTCTCAGACTGGTCTTTTGGTGCAAGAGTTATAACCTCATCCTGAACATCAAAAAGACCAAAGAATTTATTAACGACTTCAAAAGATGCAAAGCAGAGCCTCTCCCACTATATATCAATGGAGATTGTGTGGAAAGAGCTCATAGTTTTAAATTTCTAGGAACTCATATTTCCGACAACCTTACTTGGTCGGTCCATACTATGGCCACTGCAAAGAAGACCCAACAGCGCCTGCAGTTTCTGAGGCTGCTGAAAAAGAGTGGTCTGGGTGAGAAATTGCTGGTTATTTTTTACTGTTCCACCATCGAGAGCATTTTGGCATACTGTGTAATGGGTGGTGGTATGCTGGATGCTCTGTAGTGGATAAGAAGATGCTCCAGCATCACAGCACAAAAATCATTTGTCGCTCTCTTTCTTCTTTGGAAGAGATTGCGAAAACCAGACTCCTCTCTAGAGCATTAAAAATCTCCACAGACCATTCTCATCCTGGTCATTCATATTTCGAACTCTTACCATCAGGGAGACATTATAGGTGTTCTAAAATGAAGACTAATAGATTGAGAAACAGTTTATTTTCCAAGGCAATAATTGTCTTGAATCAAACAGTGCATTTGTGATTTAGTCCTATGTATATAGTGGGATTTTTAAACTATTTAACTTACTAAATGTTTTAGATGGGTTTTAGATGAGGTATTATGATGATTATGATTATGATTATTATTATTTTAAATACTCAGTAGTGTGATTGTGATGTGGTGCTTGGGGCACTTTGCTGGAGTAGCTTTCAAATTTCATTGTATTCGTGGAATGCAATGACAATAAAGGTATTCTATTCTATTCTATTCTATTCTATTCTATTCTATTCTATTCTA